>OX377621.1:104802004-105268386 GCA_947397865.1 Polietes domitor | reverse complement strand
GTTTCGACATACTCGACATGCTCATCATAGCGCCGATGAGGATGAGCAATAAAAATCTGTTCGGTATCATTTCGAAGCCTGTTATTGAAATAGAAAAATGTATAATGTTTTGACTGTCTTTATTTTTTGCCACAATAAAAATCGGTCCATGAAATTTTAGCATTAGCAATTTGTCGTATATTTCCACTATTTTTTGCAATGTACAGTGAATGGGAAAACAATCTTTTGTACATAACTAGGTTTGTAACATTTTAAATTATAATCGGGTATAAACAATACTGATTATTTTTTCAAATTTCTGGTTTTATTGAAAAGATTGAACTTTGTTATTTAATAATAGAACACAATGTCATTCATATGACTACCACGACTGGCTCGTCAGTACCTCGTCCGATCAACCCAATTTTTCAGTACAGCCCAAATTCCACACCACACAGTGACTCGCTGTGGATGCATTGGCTTCTCAATAGACACGTGTAGGTTCTCTGAACCCCATATGCGACAATTTTGCTTATAGACATAGCCACCGACATGAAAATGAGTTTCATGAACTTAAGCCCGATCTCTTCTCGAAAGTTGTCAACGTACAATTCTCACAGTTAATATTTCCCAACTTTGTTCGAGCATAAACCTGAAAATAAAAATGAATGCTTCAAAGTCAAAGTAGTCAGTAGTTCACATTTAAAGTTTTAAATTGTCCACCCTATATATTTAATGTCCTTCCTGAATTATTCTGTGAGCTGACCTACGAAAATTTCTAATACAAAAAAAAAACAAGTAAAAAGTTCAGCCGGCCCGAATCTTATATACCCTTCACCACGAAGTGTACTCCACAGTATTAACGGCAGATTAGAGGCTGTCGACATAAATGTCTACATAAAAGTGTCCTACCATATTAGGAAAAATGTGATTCTTCATTATAATAATAGAAACAATTTCTCGCAAGCCCGATTTTCCAAATTTGCAATTTCTTGATTCCATCTACAGCCTAAATGTCTGTGCCATTTTGATATGAAAAGTTCTAATATTGAAGATCCAATATGTTTCAGAGTGGAATGTACACAACCAATTTCATGAATTTAGCTACAGAAGTTTTATTGGTACAAGTTACACTGCTTCTCACATTTTGATCCTAAAAGTACGAATTTAGAAAAATTTGTACCTCTTATTTTCCGCGTCTACGTAGACAGGCGACGGAATATCATGATTCTAGCTACAAACGTTTGATTGTAGCCAAATTTAATTCCATTTAGATCCTGATGCTACGAATATCGGAAGATCTCTTTACTCTTCGCGTCACTGCAGTCAGAGAAGTGTACACACCGAAATTCATTATTAAAGCTGCAGCCGTTTTTTTTGGTACCATTTGTATTCGCCTAAAAGTAAAAATTTCGACAAAATCCTTTTTATTTCGCATCTTCACAGTCAGATGAATATAAACACCGAATTTCATTATTATAGCTGCAGCCGTTCAGTTGGTACCATGTTTATCCCCATTCGCCCCATTTTCCGGCTAAAAGTACAAATTTCTAAAAACATTCATTTTATTTCGCATCTTCACAGTCAGATGATAGTAGACACTGGACTTTATTCCTTTTTATTTTTTATTTTTTCCAACTATATCCCTTTAAAATACGAATTTTGAAAATTCGATTTTACGTATCTACGCAATTAGAGGGATGTATATTCCAAATTTCATGTCTCTAGCTATTGTCGTGACATTGGTAGAGATCAGGTATGAAGGAAGTTATTCGTAATTCGTACTTTTAACGGATAAAATGGGGTTGAAAGGGATAAAAGTGGTACCACAGCAATTACCAAACGGTTGGGCCTAGAATCTTGAAATTCGGAACGGGCATTACTTTTATGGCACGACTGCCCAAGAAAAAATGTTTGCAAAATTCGTACTTTTTGTGGGCGAATATGGGTAAAAAAGGATATAAATGGTACCAATAAAACAGACGGAGCTGGAATCGTACTTTTAGGCGTTTATATACCTCAAAATGCTTACAAACGCAAAATGAATGAATTTTTTGAAATTTGTACTTTTAAATGGTTGATGGGGAAAGGGAAACGAAGGATTTTTTTAGGAATTTTAAAGGGATAACGGGAATCAAAAAGGTGCCAATAACAAGGATGACGCTACAATAATGAAATTAGGTGTGTGTATATTCTTTTTACAGCGCAGATCACAGATAAGAAGGAATTTTTCAAATTTTTTACTTTTAAGGAATAAATGGGATAAACATTGTACCAAAGCCCTGACCAAGCGATTGAGCCTAGAATTTTGAAATTCGGACGGAAGTCGATTGGTACAAGTGATTAAGATAATACCCACCAATGTTTCGAATGAGGTGTATACATAATTACTCTGACGTGCAATACAAATGTACTGTATCAAAGTGTGCACGTTAAAGGTGGAAGTGGACAAAAAGTGATAAAAATCGAACAAACCAAATTGGCGAAATTGGGATATAGTTTTCAACTAGAATATGAAAAATCTATTAAAAATTCGGTATGTACATTTCCCCGAGTACGTAGACGCGCAACATAAATGATTTTTTAGAAAAGAGATAAAAAATATTACCTACCAAAATATTGCACTAAAATCGTGAAGTTCTGTGCGAACATTATAGTCAGTAGCCCCGTCGAAAAAAAATAAAAATATATATAAACAATTTTTGTTCTATTTATAAGTTCAGATTTGAAGCCATCCACCGGTAGTTATATGTAAAGGATTTAATTTTACAAAGGGCGTGACAAAAGCATATGTATTTTGTAGGTTTAAAAAGATTATAAAAACATTTTTAGATCTAAAATTTCAACTGATTTCGACTATCTGATGTGTGCTGCATATATGAAAATATTGGCAAAGATAAAATTCCACAGTATTCCGATCATCCGTATAGTAGTTATAAAAGGTTTAATTTTACGTAATGGTGATTTGTGTGGGAGGTACAAAAAGGGGCGTGGCAAAATTCTCCACAATTCGTACGCTCAAAGTGATTATAAAAAAATAGCAAATATCAAAATACAACAGGTTCTGAATATTTTACTAGCAATAAGGATGTGTGGGGGAATATCAATTTCAACCATCTCCAAATTAAAACTAAGTATGGGTAAAA
Source organism: Polietes domitor (assembly GCA_947397865.1). Taxonomy (NCBI): domain Eukaryota; kingdom Metazoa; phylum Arthropoda; class Insecta; order Diptera; family Muscidae; genus Polietes; species Polietes domitor. The sequence goes on along the minus strand of OX377621.1, from coordinate 105,265,261 downwards.
TAATACTATGTTCAGAGTTTGAATAAATTCTTAACTCCCTTCGAGAGTTATCCTGTACACCAGCCAGCCAGATAGACAGACAGACGGACGTGAAAGGGATTTTAGACTTAAGTCACTCATTTAATGCGTTACAGTTGTTTCTATCCCAAGTGACATATAATCTCCTACTCTGTTGATACGGACAAATATTTTTCTACTTTATATGATTGTAAGAAAATTGTTAATGTTTGTGACTACTTAAATTAAACTATTGACTACGTATAAATTGATGGCAAAATATAAGATGATTTTTTAATTCGTACAAAGGGGACTAAAATTAATTCGGTGCATAAATTCCATGGGCTATGTAGGATCTGGAATCGACAATTTGGTGTGAATATACATCTTAATTCGTAGTTGTGCAAAATAATGTGATTTTTCAAAATTTTTGAGCGTTTACAAGCGATTTACCCTGAAGAAGCGATTTATCATTATACTCTTTGCTAGCAGCATATAATAAACAACAACTGTGCTAGTCACTTCATGATCCGATCTATTTTCACTGATAAGCAAATTTCACTTTCACAACAAATTATTAGAACTAACTTGAAGCACTTTTCACTTGCGGTCTATGTGTGGTCTGTAGTGTTTTAACGATGAATTCTTACTAAGACACTCTACGAAAGCTTCTTCTGCTAATCACAATTATTAAATGAAATAAATAAAATTCTGACATTAGACAATTTTAGATGAGAGATAGCAACATTCTAACTTGACACTGACTTTTAAATGTTGACAAACTAATTTTGGCTGCAGAAATGATGAATCTCGGATGAAAAATGACGTCACTGACACCTATTTTGTAAAATAATTTAATACAGGAGATGGATTTTCAGAGCTCTTTTTACAAAAATGAGCGCTGCGGCGTCAATTTATTTCCAATGTTCATCATTTAGACATAATTAGCTATTATATGAGACTAGCTGAACCCCCGCCCGCTTCGCCAGGCAAAAAAAAACAAACGGTAAAATTAAAATCTTCTTTCATATTAATTTTTGTCCTGATCGGTAATATATGTACCAATTATAATAAAGGTTCTTCCCTGAGATAATAAAGAAATTGATATGTTCCATGGAGAACGTTAGTTTACGGCGAATAATTGAAAAAATGTCAAAATCAAATTGATTTTTTTGTTAAGTGTGATTCTCCTCCTTTCCATTAGCTAAACAAAAAACTTCATTCGTAAGGTGAAATTACATTACATTCAAAACACATAGAAAATCAATCAAATTGTTCACTAATCAAAAAAATAAAAAAATAATATAATTTCCGCTTTCTTGACTTATGTCGGCTGTTGGCGAATGAATATTTCTCTTTTTATAACCTTTCTTTACTATTGTGCTAAGAAAATCCACAGAAAACGTGTAATTTTACAAAATTCAAATCAAATCAAACCATCTTTCAAATCCCGCCCATTTGTATATTATCTAAGCAGGTTACAACTAAATTAACTCACACAACAATATAGGAGTATCGGTGTCGAATATACTCAAAAAACTGGTTTTAATTTCGTATAGGAAGGGTCACGACCACTTTTCGCCCATCTCGGTGTCGAAATACTCTAAAACCGGTTTTAATTTCAGAAGTGAAGGGTCACGCCCACTTTCCGCCCATCTTTGCACAACTATTTACACTGGATCAACTCACACAAAATGTCAGCACTCTAGATCTATGACACCTACTGACCATATTCGATAATATGTTTTAACTTCGTATGTGAGGTACCACGCCCACTTTGCCGTCCATTTTTGGCACAACTACGCAGGTTTCTGCTAGATGCACACAAAAGATAAATATTGTAGCTGTCATTGAACTGAATATATTTGATAATAGGTTTTAACTTCGTATGGAAGGTACCACGCCCTTTTTTCCAATATCGCCCATTTTTTGGGCACAGTTACACACATTGTTGCTAGATGCACTTACACAAAATTTCAGTTTTTTGTCTGCCATAGAACGGCATATATTCGAAAATGGGTTTTAACTTCGTATGGGACGTGCCACGCCCAAATTTCCAATACCGTCCATTTTTGTCACAACTACGCACATTGATGCTAGATGCACTTACACAAAATTTCAGTACTCTAGGTGTCATAGAACTGACAATATTCAATAATAGGTTTTAACTTCGTAAGGGAGGTGCCACGCCCACTTTTCCAATACCGCCCCTTTTTGACACAACTGTGCAGACTAATAATTAGTGAACCTTCACAAAAATTCAAGACGCTAGCTGCAACAGTATTCCGAATATGCTAATTTATAAAAAAAGAATAAATCCCCAAATTGTGTGGATTTTGTGATTTTCTGTGAAAATTTCAAGTAGATAGGATCAGTAGTTTAGGCTGCTATAAAGAACAAACAAACAAACATACAAACACAGATTCATTTATATATATATAGATATAAAATACTAACACCAAATTCGATTTTTTTTAGTTGCCACTTTAAAAAAAAACTAAAATTACTATAAAGGTCCAATAATTCGACCTATACCTTGTAGAAGGCCTATAACAACAGTTGGGGTTCTATATAGTTCCCCTTCGCATTAGGTACTCCTACCCCTTCGCATTAGTACTCCTAACCCTCTGTAGCGCCCACATTTAAAAGTGAACCCATATAGATCAGTAGGTATTCTTAGTTGAAATATAACATTATCAACAATATTTGATCCAGATGCAATGCCAGATGTTAACATTCAAAGGAGATGTTTCTAGTTGAAATATAACATTATGTGGGGAACAATTTAAATCGATGGTGGGGGTTATATCAAAACATGGACCCATGTAGTCTCGTTCGAGTATAACATAATCAAGATCCGAGAACTAGAGCAGTAATAATGCAAATTGGAGGGATATTTATATGGAGGCTATAACTAAATCGGAGGCGATTTCCTCAAATTCTATACCGATCGTTTTTGGCCGAAAAAATAACTTCTGCCAAATTAAATCGATAAGCCGATCGGTATACTTAAATGTCTAACTCTTGGTGTTAGAAACATTTGGCGTGAAAAAAAGGGATAAAAATGGTACCTATCAAACGGCAACAGCTAGAAACACGAAATTCAGTGCGTACATTCCTGAGTAGATACATAATATAAAAATATTTCTTCCAAATTCGTACTTTAAAGGTGTAAAATGGGAATAGAGGGATAAAAATGGTACCAATAAACCAAAATGGTACCATATAAATCTGAAATTCGTACTTTTTGGGGTTAAAATGGAAAAAGGCGCTAAAAATTGTACCAATGATTTGATGATTCTAGCTGCGGTTGGTACTATTTTTATCCCCTTTTTCCATTTTTACTCCAAAAAGTACGAATTTCGAAAAATACGTTTATTTTACGTGCCAACGCAATCAGAGGAATGTATACACCGAATTTCATTATTCTAGGTGCAGCCGATTGCTTGGTACCATTTTTATTCCTCTATTCCCATTTTACCCCCTAAAAGTACTAATTTGGAAGAAATACTTTTATATTATGTCTCTACTCAGTTAGAGGAATGTACACACCGAATTTCGTGTTTCTAACTGTTTTCGTTTAATAGGTACCATTTTTATCCCTTTTTTGTCCCATTTCACCCCCTACGAATAAAAATCACTTTGTGGTGCACATTTTTGTTATAGGGGGAATGCGCATACCCGATATCAAGTAAGTACTAGCAGTCATATTGAAAAAATATGTTTAAATACTCTAAAATATTAGGGGTTATTATGGGTATTTTTAGTCCTTGTGAGGGAAAAATTTTTCCCTTTTGGCCGAATTCGCCCAGTTTCAATCCCAACCGATCTACGATTATAAGACAGATTTATGGAAAATTTGGACATCCTAGCTCCTTTCGTTTAGATGCTAGCGTGCGTTCAACAGACGGACGGACATGGCTAGATCGTCTTAGAATTTTATGACGATCAAGAATATATATACTTTATAGAGTCTCAGGTCGATATTTCGAGGTGTTATAAACGGAATGACAAAGTTAGTATACCCCCATCATGGAGGTGGAGGGTATAAAAATACTTGTTTTGAGGATTAGAATCATCAAAATTTTCCTTATTTTGTGTAAGTATTTATTTGCTATTAAACATTTTTTTGCAAAATTAAACCACAGCGAAGCAAATCAAGTATCAAATCAAGTATATTGTTTCTGGTTTCTTTATATCTCCCTTTTTTGCGGGAATGCTGGGCGATGTTATTATACAATTACTGACAAGATGTCTGTTGTATACTTTTCCATTTGAATTACAAATATTATGTACTACAGGAAAATGTTTTCCTACCCAGTACCATTAGTACCAGTACCATTTGCCATTCTGTGAGAGAATTTGCGTACTTTGCATTTAGTTTGAATCGATAAATATAGAACAGAGCTAGAAACGATTTTATTCGTTTATTTCATTTATGCATTTCGTAAACAAATTCAATATGGGTAATTAAATAAATTTAATAGACTCAACAATATGTGGAAAAGTTGCAGACGGGTTTCCCGAAACTCAGCTCATTGTCAAAATTGACACTTTTGAAATTATGTAGTGGAAAGTAGCAGAATGGGCGAACACGGGATTCCGAGCATTCTTATACTTGTTTGATATTGAATCTGCTCCTTAGGAGTCTAACAATATATATATACAGTGGTGGCCACGAGTTTAGCACACTTCACATGTGTTGCTAATAACAGCAAATAATTTGTTCTGATACTGAACTCTGAGCCAAACATTTGTTTTTACGTATTGCTTATGGTGTGATCAATATGCCCCGTATTTTTTTTCCATATTTTTTTGAGCCTTTTTCTCGTACTCTCATGCATGCTGGACAAAAATTTAGCACATTTGATAAAATTTGATATTTTCTGTTTCCTTTTGTGTTTAAATTAAACAATCCATAAATGGGATTATTTGAGTTATAGAACCTCCGTAGCAGATCCATTTAAAACCTCAGCTGCGATTCAGAGCGATTTTTCGGCAAAATTTGACATTAGAATATCCTCAAGAACCATTAGAAGAAGAAATTTTTTAAATTAAGCTCTACTGTGATTTTTACATTTAGTTATTATTATTTATTTTAATTATATTTAATTGTGAGTGATGTCCAGTTTTTTATAATAATAAGTAATAATGACAGCTGTAATGCAAACTAATTGTAAGTAGAATTAATACTGTGTTAGAACAACAACATATTTGTAATTGAAAAATTTATTTGGTAGAATTTTCAAATAAACAGACCCCTGAAGAAGCTGGAAACAAGCCAGAGAAACGTTGGGTAAAAAATTAAATAAATTAGTTTCATTTCAATAAAAAGCCGTACAAAAAAATAAATTAGCCCGTACAAAATTGAAGATTTTTATGTTGTTTTGATTAAAATAAATTGAAGTAAAACACACAAAATGTATTTTTGACGATTTTTTTTTTTAAATAGAACGATTTTTAAATGTGATTTTTTTATATATTTTCAATATTTAAATAATAAATTAAAAATATTATTTAAATATTGAAAATTCAAGCTCGAAAATTCAAGCTGAAAAAAATTTAATTGGATCCATTGTTCAACATAAATCACACATATCAAAAAATAACTTACAGTGTCGATTTTTATTTGCTCAGGAGCATTTAGAAACAACTCAAGGTTTTTGGGAAAATATCGTCTGTATTGGCGAATCGAACTTTTGTCGGTTTGTATCTGATGGAAAGCAATACGAATTGCACCATGCATCACAACCCAAAGTACAAATCTGAGACGGTAAAGCTCGTTGACGAAAATGTGATGGCATGTACTGTGTTTTGCTGGACACGGTGTTGATCCCATATACAAAATCGATACACTGATGGATCAGTATGTTTACAAAAATCGACTTGTTGATACTATGATACCATATTCAGATAAAAACATGCCACTTAAATGGCGTTTTATGCACGTCAACCATCCAAAACTCACTTAATGCCAATGAAGAACTGTTTGGAGCAGAATAGAATAGATTTTTAAAAATGGGCCAGCACAGTCATCGGATCTCAATTCTACTTAGAATCTATAGAATGAACTTCACCTACATATTATAACAGTAAAACCTAAAAATTTGCCCGATTTGTTGAATGAAACTCAAAATTCCTGATATTCTATTCCAATAGAGCGTTTTTAGTCCCTAGTGGAGAGTATGTCCAGAAGATGTCCAGCTATTATTCAAAATAGTGGATATAGAACCAAATATTAAGTTTATAATAAAATGTATTGGTTAGTTATTTTTTTTTTCGGTTTGAATAAAGTTTTTTTTTAATTTGTGCTAAAGTACTGTCCAATCACCTTTCGTATTATTTGTACTTCAGATGAAATAAAACTGAAATGCAACAAGAGAAGCGAACAAAATTAATGTTACATGGTCATCTTATCGCACGTAATATTTTACAAAAAATACCGGACAAAAAAACGTAGAAAGAAGTTGAAATATTTGCTTTACAAAGTTACATGTGCTAAGTGTGCTAAATTCGTGTCCACCACAGTATATATATATATATATATATATATATATATATATATATATATATATATATATATAAATATAAATATATAAATTATATAGTCGATGGCTATCACGCTGTATAAACATAATGGTTTATGAGGGCGATAAATAAATGTAGAGTATACTATAAATGCATCTTTACTCAAATTTAACGATTTTCAAAATTGATTGGCTGTAATAAGTTGAATATGAAGTGTTATGAAAACAAATCAGAAACTGATTATGAGCGGTGGCAATTTCTTTGCTGTGAGTGGGCCTAACTAAAATATACTTCTAAAATCGGGATCCATGGTCCACTTCATCAGTAAGTGTTCTTATGTAATATGAAGGATTTAAAACGATAATATTGAAAAATTGGTGGGACAGTTGTATTTGGAAACATTGACACATTTTTCAGGTAAGTATTTCGAGAGTAAATATATCTGGAAAATTTGACCAAGATCCGATGACAAATGTAGACTTTACAACGGTAATAGGATAAATTGGACGGACTTTTGTAGGCGGCCTATAACAACACTTGGGAGTTGTACCATAACATGGGTCATTATAATTCCCTTTAGGCATTCCATGCGGAAATGAGTCATGATCTGCAAAATTTTATAAAGATCCGATGTAATATATAGGTTCTGAAGCGGTAATAGTGAAAAATGGGGGGACCATTTGTACGGGGATTGTGCCAAAATATGGACACATATATTTGACTTCCAAAGTAGGTATTCGTAGTTGAAATAGATCATGATCTGCAAAATATGAAAAACTTTCGATTTAATATGTTGGTCCTAGAGAGGTAATACTAAAAATGGGGGCCATTTGTAAGGGCGCTACATTAAAAAGTGGGCCCTTATAGATCACTTTCAAAGTAGTTATTCCTTACTGAAATATAACATGATCTGCAAATTTTATCAAGATCCAATGTAAGATGTGGGTTCTAGAGCGATAATGGTGTGAACTGGGGGCCCATTTGTATGGGGGCTATACCAAAATATTGACCTATATATCTGGTTTTCAAAATAGGTGTTTCTAGTCTAAATGTAACATTGTGTGGGAAATTTGATCAAGATCCGATGTAAAATGTGCATTTTAGAGCAGTAATATTGTAAATCGGAGGTACATTTGTATGGGGGTTATATCAAACCATGGACCCAAGTGGTCCACTTTCCCGTTAACTGTTTCTAGTTCAAATATAAGACAATACTGAAAATTTTGTCATGATCCCATGTTAAATGTGTATTCTAGAGCAGTAAGAGTGTAAATTATAGGGATGTTTGTATGGAGGCTATATCTAAATCTGAGCCGATTTCCTCCAAATTCAATACCGATGGTCCTTGGGCCAAAAAATAACTTCTGCCAAATTTCACGACAATCGGACAACAATTGCGACCTGTGGAGTGCGAAAAAGCTTAGATGGACAGCAGACGGACAGACAGACAGACATCGTTAAATCGATTCAGCTGATGATTCTAAGCCGATCCGTATACTTAAAGGTGTTAAAGGGTCTACCTCGATTATTTCTTGGTGTTACAAACATTTGGCGGAAAACTAACTTATAATACCCTAGTCTACGAAGTGGTGTAGGGTATAAAAACACATATATATATATTCCCCTACTTCGTCTGCTTTTGAATATAAAATGAGTACTAATTGATAATTTTATATTTAGTATAGTTGGATGGGCAGTACCGCGTCTCTTTGTCCTATCATAACCTAGTAAAGCCAGGAATCATCCTCTATCCACTGCTACAGTAAAATTAGCTACAGTAACATGCAGATACACATTGATTTTTATACCCTCACTCTACAGAGAATAATTTGGGTGGTACTAGAAGGGATGTGGCAATTTCGACCATCTTCGAACTTTAACTAATTTTGGGAATAATATTACCATGTGCAAAGTTTGAATCGATTCCTTAACTCCTTTCAAGAGTTATCGTGTACACCAGCTAGCCAGACCGACATGACTCAAACAGTCGTGAAACGGATTTGGTCCAAACATACTAAAGGTCTTAAGTCACTCCTTCACTGTGTTACTATTTTTTTGTCCCAAATGACATATACCCTCCTACTCGGTAGAGTGTACGTAGTATAATTACCAATAAATTCACAAGCTCCATTCTAATCGGGCAGAAATATACTACTTTAACTAGTGGAAGGCTTTTCAATCTGTGATACATATTTGTAGAAATATTACATTTACTGGGTAGTAAATATTATTTTTTCAGTATTCAAATGCTGTCATGTCATTAGAAAAATCTACGAATTCGATTTTTCCTACAGTTATGTCAAACACAAAATCGTTATTAAATGTCCTTTGTATTTCTCATAAGCTCTAAGGGAATGTATTTTTTGGCAAAATATTCAATATATTTCAACATGTATTTATATAATATTTCAAGGCATTTATAAATGCCGTAATCGTTTCGTAAGCATCTCCGAATGATTATTTTTAATAATCCCAAATGCGTCAAATTTGCATAAGCTTTTTCAAAATAAAACTAATATAACTTCAATTTGGATTGTCGAAATCAGTTGCAATTTGAAAGTTAAAATGTTTTTATAACCTATAAAATATTTATGCTTTTACCACCCCCCTTATAGTACCTCCCATATAATTATCCCAATCTTAAGTTAAATTACATCCTTTATAACTTCTATACTGGTGTCTGGAGTCCAATATGACCTAATATTTAATAATGTTTAAAAAATATTTTATAAATTACCTTCCACACAAATTATCCGGCCCGAAATAAAACTTCCATATATATGTTATCAGAGGATAAGGTCGGTTTAGCCGACTGACTCTAGCTTACTTGTTTCTTTAATTTTCAGTATATTCATTTAGCCCGACATTTCAGTAGCGGACAAAATATTTGCAACTATCACATAAAATGTGTTATTTTGTCATAGAAAATATTTTTGGATAGTAGAGTGACTTCAAAATAAGAGTAGTGGATGTTCCCGACTAAAATGAAAGATTGGTTTGTTGTATGTATTCCCCCAAAATATTTCGCTTTTATCATTGTCCGTTCGTGAGCTGCAAGCATTCAAGATAACCTATATAAATCACGGTTTTCTTGAATATAATTCACGGTGAAAATGGTATTTAGAAAAAACCAGCTACAAATTAAAATCTGGTCCGAGCCATATAAAAAACTTGCATCTTAACCAAGAATAGCGGGTCGAATTTTAACATTTTTGTGCAATTTTTGTTACATTTTTTATAAAAACTGTAATAACTTATATATTTTTAGTTCGGTTTGTGTTTTTGTTGGATCGTTGAAAAGGAATTGATCACCAATTGCAATTTTTATAACTTCCTAACCCATTAAGGACGAACAACTTGTTTCTTACTGTTGGTTCTCAGTGGGTTAAATGTGATGTAAAAACGGAAATATGGAGTTATTTGCATAGTAAACACATTCTATTCTTACAAAAATCTAATTTAAAAAAAAAAGTAAAAACGGCGTTAAGTTCGACCGGGCCGAACTTTATATGCCCTCCACCATGGATTGCATTCCACAGAGGTTGTCGCTTTTCGTAGAAGTGCAGAAATATTACAGGAAAATATAAATTTTTTAATATAGCCAAACCAAAACAAATACAAATATTGAAAAGTTAATTTTATAAATAAATAAAATATTTTAATTATTTCAAACCACACTTATAAGGTAATGCTACCAACTTATATATTTTTAGTTCGGTTTGTGTTTTTGTTGGATCGTTGAAAAGGAATTGATCACCAATTGCAATTTTTATAACTTCCTAACCCATTAAGGACGAACAACTTGTTTCTTACTGTTGGTTCTCAGTGGGTTAAATGTGATGTAAAAACGGAAATATGGAGTTATTTGCATAGTAAACACATTCTATTCTTACAAAAATCTAATTTAAAAAAAAAAGTAAAAACGGCGTTAAGTTCGACCGGGCCGAACTTTATATGCCCTCCACCATGGATTGCATTCCACAGAGGTTGTCGCTTTTCGTAGAAGTGCAGAAATATTACAGGAAAATATAAATTTTTTAATATAGCCAAACCAAAACAAATACAAATATTGAAAAGTTAATTTTATAAATAAATAAAATATTTTAATTATTTCAAACCACACTTATAAGGTAATGCTACCAATACGTCAATTCAAAAAATAAATATTCTTATATTTATATTTTCAAAGCCATAAATATTGGTAGATAGTGGATGCTACAGTTGGTTGTATTTCCATTCTATTTGAATTCCAAAAGTACAAAATAATCATACATAGTGCAAAATAACCTAACTTCATGATTCAACCAATTTTTGCCGTAAAAGAAAAACTACGAATTTGGAAAAAAACTTTTTATTTTGCGTGTCTATGCAGTCAGAGGAATATATACAACGAATTCCATGATTCCAGCTGCGCCCATTTGGTTGGTACGATTTTTACCCCCTTGACGTTTCTACGCAATTAGAATTTTATCATTCTAGCTGTGGTCGTTTAATTGGTACCATCGTATCCCTTGAAAGTACTAATTTTGAAAAATTCGTCTATTAGTGCTATTTTTATTCCCTATTTCATTTTAACCCCAAAAAGTACGAATTCCGAAAAATCAGTTTATTTTCCGTGTATACACACTCAGAGGAATGTATACTCCGAATTTCATGACTCTAGCTGCGGTCATTAGATTGGTACTATTTTTATCCCCTTTTTTCATTTTAACCCCAAAAAGTACGAATTTTGAAAAATCGGTGTATTTTACTTATCTATGCAGTCAGAGGAAAGTATACACCGAATTTCATTCTTCTAGGTACAGCCGTTTGGTTGGTACCATTTTTATTCCTATTTTACCCCTTAAAAGTACGAATTTGGAAAAAAATCTTTTATATTATGTATCTACTCAATTTGAGGAATTTACACACCGAATTTCGTGTTTCTAATTGTTGTCGTTTAATATGTACCATTTTTATCCCTTTTTTGCCCCTACAATAATAATCACTTTATGGTGCACGTTTTTGCTATAAGGGGAATGTGCATACCAAATATCAAGCAAATATAAACAGACATATTCAAAAAACATGCTTAAATACGCTAAAATATTAGGGATTATTATGTGTATTTTTAGTTCTTGTGAGGGAAAAATTTTTCCCTTTGGGCCGATTTCGCCCCATATCAATTCCAACCGATCTACGACTATAAGACACATTTATGGAAAATTTGAACGTTCTAGCTCCTTTCGTTTAGATGCTAGCGTGCTTTCAACAGACGGATCAAGAATATATATACTTTATAGGGTCTCAGGTCGATATTTCAAGGTGTTACAAACGGAATGACAAAGTTAGTATACCCCCATCCTGGAGGTAGAGGGTATAAAAACATCTGAAATTTTGGTCTTTCCATGGATAAATTGGGAGGAAAACTTCACATAAGATGCTACAATAAAACCGTGCGACATGATCCCCATTCCATGAACGAGATTATATAGAAATAAAACTATAGGTCACTAATAGGAAAACTCATACTCAGTTTTTTTATTTCGTGGTCGTTTGCCTTTTTACAGGACTTTTAATCTTCAAAGGATGTAAATGTTTCAATAATTTAGTTTCGTACTTTAGCGTGTCATATCATGGCGATACGGGTATCAAATGAAAGAGAAGAACATATGCTAAATATACTTTTAAGTTCATGCGTCTATCTATGTTAATTTAACATTAACAACCATTTCAAATTTTCCCCTTTAAAAAGTTTATGTAGATTATTCATGTTTTAATTTTTAAGGGCGAAAATTTGAAATGGTTGAATTTTTTTCCAAAAATTAGACTAGAATGTGTTTACGATTGATATAATCCCATTTTCAGTTTTTACTTCACATTTAACTCACTGAGTATTAACAGTACGAAAACAATTTTTGGCCCTTAACGGGTTAGGAAATCCTTAAAATTGCAATTTGTTATCAATACCTCTCCAACGAGCTCCTAAAACCATAAATCGAACTAAAAATGTTGAAGTTATTGAGGTTTTTATAAAAAATGCATCAAAAATTGCACTAAAGTAGTATAAATCAGCCTTTATACTGCGTCATATTGCAAGTTTTTAATATGGTTTGATAAGGCTAGGGTCGGATTTTAATTTCTAGCTGTTTTTTTTTCTCAATACCATTCTTATCGTAAATTTTATTCAAGAAAAACCTGATTTATAGAGGTTATTTTGAACGCGTCCAGCTCACGAACGGACAATGATAAAGCGAAATGTTTTGGGGGAATACATACTACAAACCAATCTTTCATTTTAGTCGGGAACATCAACAGCATTTTTTTCCCTCCTCACAAAAGAAGCCAATCTAATGTATATAAACATTTTAAATCAAAATTTACTTAATTTCATCATAAGACTTATAAGACTGTCCAAATATTGGAATATTTTCCATCTTATATTAAAAAAAAAATAATTTTCCCGAAAAAAAACCGGGATCCCGGAAATCGTGTTTCAAAAATCCTGAATCCCGCGATTTGTGTATATCAATCCCCTTTGACATCACTAGGAAAATTCAGCAAACTGTTCTTCAGCTTGTGTAAATATTTTCTTGGAATGAGGAATAATTGTTTGAAGAATATGAAGTCAATTGCAATTGTAACATTGTGTTACAGACGTTTTTAAATATGTCGATAACAAATAAAAGAACATTTGTTTGTGCTGATTTGATGAATTTTGGCCAGCAGACTTTGTAAAAATTTGCACTGTTACCTGCTGCTGTGACCATTGCTGGTAGATTATCTTCTATTTCTTTGAATCAAAGCTTTCAGACATTTGACATTTCTGTTGCATAGCTTTTTTACAAAACATCCAAAATATATGTAATTTGTCATATCCATCTTTGGAAGTTTTCCTGTCCTGGATACTTTTGGATTGCAGATCTGAATTAATGTTTTAAATTTGCATATGGTTCAAGACATCATACGAAACTCAATCACAAGTATATTTGACCGGGTTTTAGAAAATTCCGAAATATTTTAATTGCGACTTGACCCCTTATTAAATTCCTTCTATTATATTGTGTTAATTTAAATTAATTTAATTCATATACACGACATTTGTTCACTAAATTAATAAAAAATTCTTAGCTCTGTTTCATCTCTGAACAACTACGCTTTGCAAGTGCAAAACTTAAGTTAATCCAAAACGCAGTGCAACCTTCCTTTTACAATTTATCAAAGTACATTAAACCAAGCATATGTTGACACCCATTGGCATGTCCCAGATGTTGAAAATGCCATTTTCGAATTTCGAAAAAACAAAAGTTGTGCTGAATTGTGCTAGGTTTGTGCCCAATTGTGCCGTAAAAAGTTTTTCGAAAAATTGAAAATTGACCGAGATATTGCGAAAAAACTTTTTTTCCAAAAAAAATCGCTGGGATTGCCATTTTGTTTTTTTGCAAAAACAAAAGTTGTGCTGGATTGTGCTAGCGGAGTACATAATTGTGCCGTTTTTAAAAAAGTTCTATCTCAATCCGTTTTCGAAAAAATCGCTATTTTCGAAAAAATCCTAGAATTGCCATTTTGTTTTTTCGCAAAAACAAAAGTTGTGCTGAATTGTGCTAGATTTGTGCCCAATTGTGCCGCAAAAAGTTTTTCGAAAAAATGAAAATTGACAGAGATACAGCGAAAAAACTTTTCGCAACAAAAATCGCTGAAATTTTCATTGTAGGTTTTTTGGGCAGCAAAAGTTGTGCTAGGTTCTTCTAGAGGAGGGTGTTATTCTGCCGTTTCAAGCTAAGTTCTATCTCAAACCGTTTTCGAGAAAATCGCTAATCAAAATTTTGGCGATTTTTCAAAAAAATGCTCTAATTTTGTTAAAATCGCGATTTTTGCAAATCCAAAAACTGTGCTGAATTGTGCTCGCCTAGCACAATTTTTTCGTGATACATCAAAAAGTGCTCATTTCAATGGTTCATAAAAATAATCGCCATTTTAACTTTTTTAGCCATTTTCCATATAACTTTGCAAAAAACGCGAATTTCAAAAATCCAAAAGTTGTGCTGGATTGTGCTCGCCTAGCACAACTTTTGTTTTTGCGAAAAAACAAAATGGCGAAAACGGTTTGAGATAGAACTTAGCTTGAAACGGCACAATTGTCTACGCGGCTAGCACAATCCAGCACAACTTTTGTTTTTGCGAAAAAACAAAATGGCAATTCTAGAATTTTTGGCGTTTTTGGGACTTTTACAAAAAGTTGGCGCTTTTTGGAATATGATAGCAAAATTGTGCTAGGCGAGCACAATCCAGCACAACTTTTGGATTTTTGAAATTCGCGTTTTTTGCAAAGTTATATGGAAAATGGCTAAAAAAGTTAAAATGGCGATTATTTTTATGAACCATTGAAATGAGCACTTTTTGATGTATCACGAAAAAATTGTGCTAGGCGAGCACAATTCAGCACAGTTTTTGGATTTGCAAAAATCGCGATTTTAACAAAATTAGAGCATTTTTTTGAAAAATCGCCAAAATTTTGATTAGCGATTTTCTCGAAAACGGTTTGAGATAGAACTTAGCTTGAAACGGCACAATTGTCTACGCGGCTAGCACAATCCAGCACAACTTTTGTTTTTGCGAAAAAACAAAATGGCAATTCTAGAATTTTTGGCGTTTTTGGGACTTTTACAAAAAGTTGGCGCTTTTTGGAATATGATAGCAAAATTGTGCTAGGCGAGCACAATCCAGCACAACTTTTGGATTTTTGAAATTCGCGTTTTTTGCAAAGTTATATGGAAAATGGCTAAAAAAGTTAAAATGGCGATTATTTTTATGAACCATTGAAATGAGCACTTTTTGATGTATCACGAAAAAATTGTGCTAGGCGAGCACAATTCAGCACAGTTTTTGGATTTGCAAAAATCGCGATTTTAACAAAATTAGAGCATTTTTTTTGAAAAATCGCCAAAATTTTGATTAGCGATTTTCTCGAAAACGGTTTGAGATAGAACTTAGCTTGAAACGGCACAATTGTCTACGCGGCTAGCACAATCCAGCACAACTTTTGTTTTTGCGAAAAAACAAAATGGCAATTCTAGAATTTTTGGCGTTTTTGGGACTTTTACAAAAAGTTGGCGCTTTTTGGAATATGATAGCAAAATTGTGCTAGGCGAGCACAATCCAGCACAACTTTTGGATTTTTGAAATTCGCGTTTTTTGCAAAGTTATATGGAAAATGGCTAAAAAAGTTAAAATGGCGATTATTTTTATGAACCATTGAAATGAGCACTTTTTGATGTATCACGAAAAAATTGTGCTAGGCGAGCACAATTCAGCACAGTTTTTGGATTTGCAAAAATCGCGATTTTAACAAAATTAGAGCATTTTTTTGAAAAATCGCCAAAATTTTGATTAGCGATTTTCTCGAAAACGGTTTGAGATAGAACTTAGCTTGAAACGGCACAATTGTCTACGCGGCTAGCACAATCCAGCACAACTTTTGTTTTTGCGAAAAAACAAAATGGCAATTCTAGAATTTTTGGCGTTTTTGGGACTTTTACAAAAAGTTGGCGCTTTTTGGAATATGATAGCAAAATTGTGCTAGGCGAGCACAATCCAGCACAACTTTTGGATTTTTGAAATTCGCGTTTTTTGCAAAGTTATATGGAAAATGGCTAAAAAAGTTAAAATGGCGATTATTTTTATGAACCATTGAAATGAGCACTTTTTGATGTATCACGAAAAAATTGTGCTAGGCGAGCACAATTCAGCACAGTTTTTGGATTTGCAAAAATCGCGATTTTAACAAAATTAGAGCATTTTTTTGAAAAATCGCCAAAATTTTGATTAGCGATTTTCTCGAAAACGGTTTGAGATAGAACTTAGCTTGAAACGGCACAATTGTCTACGCGGCTAGCACAATCCAGCACAACTTTTGTTTTTGCGAAAAAACAAAATGGCAATTCTAGAATTTTTGGCGTTTTTGGGACTTTTACAAAAAGTTGGCGCTTTTTGGAATATGATAGCAAAATTGTGCTAGGCGAGCACAATCCAGCACAACTTTTGGATTTTTGAAATTCGCGTTTTTTGCAAAGTTATATGGAAAATGGCTAAAAAAGTTAAAATGGCGATTATTTTTATGAACCATTGAAATGAGCACTTTTTGATGTATCACGAAAAAATTGTGCTAGGCGAGCACAATTCAGCACAGTTTTTGGATTTGCAAAAATCGCGATTTTAACAAAATTAGAGCATTTTTTTGAAAAATCGCCAAAATTTTGATTAGCGATTTTCTCGAAAACGGTTTGAGATAGAACTTAGCTTGAAACGGCACAATTGTCTACGCGGCTAGCACAATCCAGCACAACTTTTGTTTTTGCGAAAAAACAAAATGGCAATTCTAGAATTTTTGGCGTTTTTGGGACTTTTACAAAAAGTTGGCGCTTTTTGGAATATGATAGCAAAATTGTGCTAGGCGAGCACAATCCAGCACAACTTTTGGATTTTTGAAATTCGCGTTTTTTGCAAAGTTATATGGAAAATGGCTAAAAAAGTTAAAATGGCGATTATTTTTATGAACCATTGAAATGAGCACTTTTTGATGTATCACGAAAAAATTGTGCTAGGCGAGCACAATTCAGCACAGTTTTTGGATTTGCAAAAATCGCGATTTTAACAAAATAAGAGCATTTTTTTGAAAAATCGCCAAAATTTTAATTAGCGATTTTCTCGAAAACGGTTTGAGATAGAACTTAGCTTGAAACGGCACAATAACACCCTCCTCTAGAAGAACCTAGCACAACTTTTGCTGCCCAAAAAACCTACAATGAAAATTTCAGCGATTTTTGTTGCGAAAAGTTTTTTCGCTGTATCTCTGTCAATTTTCATTTTTTCGAAAAACTTTTTGCGGCACAATTGGGCACAAATCTAGCACAATTCAGCACAACTTTTGTTTTTTCGAAATTCGAAAATGGCAATTCTAGGATTTTTTCGAAAATAGCGATTTTTTCGAAAACGGATTGAGATAGAACTTTTTTAAAAACGGCACAATTATGTACTCCGCTAGCACAATCCAGCACAACTTTTGTTTTTGCAAAAAAACAAAATGGCAATCCCAGCGATTTTTTTTGGAAAAAAAGTTTTTTCGCAATATCTCGGTCAATTTTCAATTTTTCGAAAAACTTTTTACGGCACAATTGGGCACAAACCTAGCACAATTCAGCACAACTTTTGTTTTTTCGAAATTCGAAAATGGCATTTTCAACATCTGGGACATCCCATTGGCCCAATGAATTCTGATTTGCCAGACGACAACAAGATTTTGCAACATGTTGCTTTGCTTTGTCGTCGGCAACATTCCATGCACCTGTTGCTGTGGAACCGAATCCACATGAAACGCTTGCGCATTGTTTATGCAAATCCTTAATTAATTCAAATCGAAATTTGTCAGAACATCAGAAAGAAAGAGCATGTTGTTATTTCAAAGTATTGCTGTAATAATAACGGAAAAACCCCCACAAAATATTTAAAAATTGAATATTCAAACATAAACAAATACTAATTGAACATGGTAACCTATGTATGTAGTACGGGTATGTTGGGCCTATTGTAAGGATACCCCTACGTTACATTACGTCAAGTCAAAAGTAGCATCTCATTATCCCAAATTTGTACGAATGTCAGTTTGTCTGTCGGTCGGTCGGTTCTTTGACTGTATGTTCGCTGCAGTGATGCCACTTTTTTCAGTAATTATCTAAAAATGGAATACTTTGAGCTCTATGGGATCAATTTTTACTTAAAACATTTAAGATGAAAATCAGACGAAATCAGCAGAGCATTCTCATTTACCCATTTATAATTTGATTACACTGTGGAACACAAACAAATAACAAGGTTCTGACAACGGATTTTGATAGAGGGGGGTAAACAAGAATACAAGAATACATCCTGAATATAGGCGTCTTTGCCATAAAATTGTACTATAAGTCTCTGAATCCACCATAATTCAACTTAAATGCCAGAAATAAGTCAAAACTTAAGACCCATCGAGATTTCGGGATCGGGATATACTAAGTTTGTCATTCTGTTTGTAAAACCTTTAAATATCGACCTGCGTCATAAAATTCCGTCCGTTTGTCCTTCTGATAAAAGCACGCTAGCATCTAAATGAAATGAGTTAGGAAAATGTCCCAATGTTGAAAATGCCATTTTTGAATTTCGAAAAAACAAAAGTTGTGCTGAATTGTACAAGGTTTGTGCCCAATTGTGCCGTAAAAAGTTTTCTAAAAAAATCGTTGTCTAAAAAGTTCGCCGTACACCTTCGAATATGAAGTATTATTGAAAGGTAGTTTAAAAAATTTTTTTTTTATTTTTTTATGCCGAACTTAGGGGTCGTGCTTTTACATTTTTCTATATAACTTCTGCATTTATAAACGGATTTTAAAGTGTGATACATCGATGTTTTTGTCTCGACGAGGCCGATTTTTTTGTCCTTGAAGTCATTGAGCTCAAGCATGATTCATGATTTTATGCGAGCTTTAATTTTCTGATATTAGAGTGGTACATTAGGGTAGTAGCAACTGAGATATGATGGGTAAGTATCAGAAGGGGGTGCTTGAGCTCAATGACTTCAAAGACAAAAAAATCGGCCTCGCCGAGACAAAAACATCGATGTATCACACTTTAAAATCCGTTTATAAATGCAGAAGTTATGTAGAAAAATGTAAAAGCGCGACCCCTACGTTCGGCATAAAAAAATAAAAAAAATTTTTTTGAAACTACCTTTCAATAATACTTCATATTCGAAGGTGTACGGCGAACTTTTTTTGGAGGTACGCCCTAGTGTACATTCCTCTGACTGTGTACACGCGCAATAAAAAGGCTATTTAATTTGAAGCAAATTGTTCAAAGTTAAATGTCGATCAGGATTTGAATTTTTCAGCCTTAAAAACTACATATTTTACTCGATTTGCTTCAAATTTGGCACAGTACCTTATAACTCAACTAGAAACATATGTGCTGAAAGTGGGTCAGATTGGTTGAAATTTATATACATAGCTCCCATACAAATTTCGCTCTCGATTTGATGTTTTCTGCTCTAGTTCTCGATATAACTTTTTCCCCCGAATTCAATTGTAATGGGCTACTTGTTGTGAATGAATTTAAAAAAGACGTCTACAAAAGAGTAAAACGCCGTTTGTAATTTACTGAAATACTGAAGTATTCACTAAACCAAACTTTTAGCAAAAATTCAAGTCATTCCAGTTCATATCTTTCAAAATGTTACGAATTTGAGGTACAACAAAAATACCCAAAATTCATAAAAAACAGATAAAATTGATGAAAAAAGGCGAATTCCCAAAATGGGGAAAATGTATTTCAAAATTTAGAAATGGTCACGGATGTCATTATTTGCCGTTTTTTGAATTATGATGAATTATAGGCATTTTGGTTTGATTTCATATTCGTAAAATTTTGCTAATTAGACTATCTCTATCTCTCTAGTTTACAAACATTTTGTCGAATAGCTATGTAAATCATTTTCTGATGTATTTTCACTTTATAAACCCGAAAAGGATATAAAAAGTTTTTATTTTTTTATTCAAAAAATGTTATCAGAATGTTAAAAAATGTAGCCATCAAATCGTTTTTGTGTTGATTTTTTGGCCGACATAAAAAATTGCACAAAAATAAAATAAAATGAAATTATACCCACAAATAATTGTAAAATCGTTCGAAAGAAAAAATCGTAAAAATGAGTAATTTTTAATATGAAAAATCGCCCAAAATATATGTAATCTGGGTTATGTCCAAATACGGCCACGAAGAGTAACGGTTTCATGCATTTCGGCCTGGCTTAAAGATTTTCTCCTCCGGGTATATACAAAGCTCCAATTAGCCCCAAATTGGGGCCATTTTTCATTTTTTATACCCTCCACCTCCAGGATGGGGGTATATTCACTTTTTATACCCTCCACCTCCAGGATGTCATTCCGTTTGTAACACCTTGAAATATTCATCGGAGAAATATTCATGTTTTTTGAACATATTAGCTTGTATTTAGTTGATATTTGCAATGCGCATTCCCTCCATAGCATAAAAGGGCACCATAGAGTGATTTTTATTTGTAGGGGGCGAAATGGGACAAAAAGGGATAAAAATTGTACCTATCAAACGACAACAGATAGAAACACGAAATTTGGCGTGTACGTTCCTCTAATAGAGTAGATACATAATATAAAAGTATTTTTTCTAAATTCGTACTTTTAAGGTGTTAAATGGGGATAGAGGGATAAAAATAGTACCAACCTAACG
The DNA here is from genome assembly GCA_947397865.1 of Polietes domitor. NCBI lineage: Eukaryota > Metazoa > Arthropoda > Insecta > Diptera > Muscidae > Polietes > Polietes domitor. Next base: position 105,244,465 of record OX377621.1, on the reverse strand, counting down.
GCTGCACCTAGAATAATGAAATTCGATATATACATTCCTCTGATTGCGTAGACACGTAAAATAAAAGAACTTTCCAAAATTCGTACTTTTTTTGGTTCAAATGGAAAAAGGGGATAAAAATAGTACCTACCAAATGACAGCAGCTAGAATCATGAAATTCGGAGCATACATTCCCCTGACTGCGTAGACACGAAAAATAAAACGTTTTTTTCAAATTCGTACTTTCAATGGATACAATGGCTACAGGAGATGAAAATAGTACCAACTAAACGAATACAGCTAGAATGATGAAATTCAGTGAGTACGTCCCTCTAATTGTGTAGATACGTAAAATAAAGAGATTTTAGATAGTCGTACTTTTTAGTGGGTAAAATTGGAAAAAGGGGATAAAAATGGTACCAACAAAATGGCCGCTGATAGAATCATGGAATTCGGTGTATACATTCCATTGACAGCATATCCACGTAAAATATTTTTTTCAAGTTCGTACTTTATTTTGTTGCTTTTACGACAAAAATATGGTAGAATCATGAAGTTGTCTTATCACTTATCTTATCAAAATTTATACTTTTGAAATTAAAATAGGATGGAAATACAACCAACCAAACGACTGTAGCTGAAAGTACACTCTCTATCCCTCAATATTTTGGGTACTTATTATTGCTCCCTTATATTTACTTTATGAATTGAAGTATTATATTCATTATATATATATAGTATAAAAATATTGGCAGCCTTGGTTTATTAATTAAATTTCTTATTTTCATACAGTTAAAATTTGTTGCGGACATTCCTCTTGTAGCTTGGAAGCACCACAAAGAAAATAAAAGTTTTAGCGGGCGAAATGGGACAAAAAGGGATAAAATATGGTACCAATGATACGACAACAGCTAGAATCATGAAATTCGGTGTGTACATTAGAGCGTACCAGGTTACAAGTAAAAAAAAAAAGTTCGCCGTACACCTTCGAATATGAAGTATTATTGAAAGGTAGTTTCAAAAAAAATTTTTTTATTTTTTTATGCCGAACGTAGGGGTCGCGCTTTTACATTTTTCTATATAACTTCTGCATTTATAAACGGATTTTAAAGTGTGATACATCGATGTTTTTGTCCGATTTTTTTGTCTTTGAAGTCATTGAGCTCAAACATGATTCATGATTTTATGCGAGCTTTAATTTTCGATTATTAGAGTGGTACATTAGGGTAGTAGCAACTGAGAAATGATGGGTAAGTACCAGAAGGGGGTGCTTGAGCTCAATGACTTCAAAGACAAAAAAATCGGCCTCGTCGAGACAAAAACATCGATGTATCACACTTTAAAATCCGTTTATAAATACAAGTTATATAGAAAAATGTAAAAGCGCGACCCCTACGTTCGGCATAAAAAAATAAAAATTTTTTTTTGAAACTACCTTTCAATAATACTTCATATTCGAAGGTGTACGGCGAACTTTTTTTTTTGAGGTACGCCCTAGTGTACATCCCTATAATTGCATAGACATGTAAAATAGAGGGATTTTTCGAAATTCGTACTTTTAAGGGATATAATTAAAAAGAGGGATAAAAATGGAACCTATCAAACCGCTGAAGTTGAAATCATGAAATTCGGTGTATACATTCTGACTATAAAGACTCGAAAATGGGTTTTTTCGAAATTTGTACATTTGGGTGGAGAATGGGGCGAATGGGGATATCTTTAAAATTTATCCTTTATTATCACTTTGTCTGTATCTGGAAATGCTTCTTTCTAATGGCGACTGACAATCACCTAATATTTAGGCATGTTCACTTTCACAATTTCAGCATTTTTATTATTATTTTTTCTTTAAACGTAAAAATACCCCAAGGGGTATGTTAAATCACCCAAAACGAGAATTTCTCAAATTTCAATGCATGAAATATCACACAATGGCCGATATTTCATATTTGGTTGTATCATATTTGAGTGATTTTGGGAGTTTTCTAACCATGCCCGTGATTTTCATCATTTATCCCGGTGGCAGCACTGAAAGCACCCCAAAAACACACACTTACATATCAACAACAACAAAGCAAAGCAATACATCTACTAAACATGTATCAGGGATTGTTCTATTTTGTACCACAAAAACAAAAAAAACAACATAAACAAAAAATGAAATGGTACAACACCACCATCGCCAGTATTCGCAACAGTAGAAATGTCTTTCAATTGGTAGTTTGCATTACACTTTCTCACTGTTGTTGTTGTTGTTGCTGTTGTTCTTGTTGCTACTGTTGTAGTCCTGTACATCCTTGTTCGTGTGTGTGCGCCTTCATGTGAAAATGTTGAGAAGGAGTATGACAGCCTGCTGCCCATGGATGTGATGGCGATGGCGTTGCCGTTGCTGGTGATGATGCCGCTGCTGATGCCGATGCTGCTTAGGGCCATACCTTTTGTCTTTTTCATATAAAAGGACATTTTTGAAACAGTGTTCAAGCATAGTTTGTTTGAACGCATACCAGCACACACACAAACCGTTCTTAGACAACAACAACAAGAACAATCATAACTTCTTCTATTTAAATCACAGTGTTTTGCCATTTGTTGTTTTAAAGATTTGACAAACAAAAAAAAAACACGGAGTTCCATTGTGCAGTGATTAAAACTTTTTAACTTCAACTTGCAGCAAAAAGAAATACAAGGATATTGTTGCAATTGCTTCAAGTTCAGAGTAAAATAAAAGTTTTTTGGTGTTAATTTATTAAAAAAAAAACCGACAAAATGATGAAATCATTGAAAAGTGCTGATATCCTTTTATGCTCAGTTTTGTTCATTACAATTGCTGCATATTCGAAAGCGGGTAAGTGTGACTCTCCGATATGGGAGTGCCAAAAAACCTAATATCAAAAGGATACATCAATGACATAATTTATGCAAATGTCGAAATAGAATGGATCAAATTTAAATGCATAATACGACAGTGATCTAGAATCCCATAAATCCGCAGATTATAAATAAGAATTAGTTTCCCAAAATTTGCCAAAGAATTTTAAAAATGGCCAAGGATTTTCTAGGTCGGTTCTAGTTTGTGTAAGATCTTCGGAAAATCCTTTATTTTGTTAAATATTGATTTAGATTTATTTATATTAAAATAAAAGTTTTCGATATACCCGACTAAAATGAAAGATTGGTTTGTTTTATGTTATCTACCAAAATATTTCGCTTTATCATTGTCCGCTCGTGAGCTGAACGCTTTCAAAATAACCTCTATAAATCAGGTTAGAATTGTATTGAGAAAAACCCCACTAGAAATTAAAATCAAGCCCGAGCCTTGTCAAACCATATCAAAAACTTGCAATGTGATCTGGTGTAAAGGGCAGATTTTTAGTGCATTTTTTATGAAATCCGCATAACCTCCACATTTTAAGTTCGATTTGTGTTTTAAGGGCTCGTTGGAGAGGCCAAAGAAGCCAATCTAATGTATATATTTCACAAGGTACATAGTATAGACCCAAAAGTCTAAAGGAATTTTTGTAATTTGGGAACTTAAAATGCCAAAAAATGTGAAATATATGTCATTTCAATTACAATGTTACAATTCACAAAGTTATTTGATTTTTTTTTCATTTATTCAGTCAATGTAATAAGTAATGTAATAGGAAGTAAAATTCCTTACAGACTATGATAGGTTAGGTGCGGGTTAGAGGACTGTTAAGAGCATAATTAGTACGATGCAATGGGACATTAAAAACATCAACGAACCTCAGATTTCTTGGAGGGACATAAAACGGAATCAAAGAAACCAAATCTCGACAATCAATAATATCATTTATTAAATCAAAAATTAGTAAATCAGCTTGAAATATCCTTCGATACTCCAAAGTCTGCAAACCCAACATTAAACATTTCGATCTTTAAAGTGTATGATCAGGAAATATGAATGACCTAAGAGAAAATTTAACAATTATTCGCTGAACTCTCTCAATGCGAGATATATGTTTGTCACAATGTGGATTCCAAATTAATGACGCATATTCCAATTCCTGACAAAAGAAGTATAAACCAATTTCAGAGTATTAGGATCAGAAAAATCTGAACAATTTCTTTTTAGAAATGCAAGCATCTTGTAAGCTTTTGGGACAATATAATTGATGTGCGGTAAAAATGACATAGAGGAATCGAAAATAACCCCAAGATCACGTACTGATGTAGTCGTTTGCAAAATATCGCTACCTATTTTGAAAATAGCTTGTATAGGATTAAGAGATCTAAAAAACGAAATATGAAAACATTTCGCAAGATTTAAATGGAGCTTATTTATCGTACACCACTCTAGTAAATTATCCAAATCAAATTGTAAGTCAAAAACATTGCGTAATGAGTTAACTTTACAAAATACTTTTAAATCATCAGCATATAAAAGAAAATTCGAGTTACAAAAGCACGAAGAAATATCATTAATAAATAAGTTAAAAAACATCGGTCCTAATATAATATACTATGGCCTAGACTCATATCCTTCTATCTGAACAAAGCACACCCTGTCTGAAAAATAAGATTTGATCCATTTTAGAACATTTGAATGAAAACCAATTTGTTGCAATTTCCCAAGTAGAATACTATGCGATATGTAGAATACTATAAGCTTTCGAAAAATCAGTATAAATTGCTTCGACCTGGTTTGAAATAGGCCTGTAACAAGTTACATCATCTTTCGTTCAAAAATGAGATCCAAAAATCGGTGCAATCGATTAGGAATATTATTAATTTGAACCAAGTTTAAACTAAGCAAAGTATCAATGCAATTAATTTCGTATTCTTTATTTACATTATGAGGAGATAAAAAAGTATTATCACCAAACTTAGACCAAATAATACTTTCAAGATTAAAATCCGCCATTACACAAATGCGAGAGTTTACTGCAATATTCTCATCTAATTATAAAATATTAGAAATGAATTTCTGAACTTCCCGGAGGTATATAAGATACGCATGATAATAAAGATATGTTAATACCTAGATACACCCTCGCATCACAAAAATCCCAAATTTAGTTTTCAATTTAGCACAGTGCACTACACCTAGATACATATATCCTCACAGTAGTAAAGAAATTCAAAAAGTCCTAGAAACGCATTTATTAAACAAAAAAACAACTATTTGGTTGTAGTTCAATTTTTTTTTTTTGGCCCAAACATAGAACGACCCATTTTATAAAGTAATTATATATTTGTAATTTGAAAGTATCTTAAAAAATCGCTATTGCAACCGCATTGATTTTAATATTATTATGTTCTTGTTTCTCCTGTAAAATTATGAAAAGGTGGGTTTAATTTATAGACCTTTGGACCTTAAATTTGGAACATTTCTTTCGTCACCTGATGGAGTTTTATATTTGTTTGCAATATTAGGGCTGTTTTTCTTTAAGCCGGGATAACAAACTGCGAGAACAAAAACGTTAATAAAGAGTTAATTTTTTACAGAAACTACAATATAAATATTTGTATCAAAAAATAGTTTGTATTAACTTTGACATGCAGTGGATAATTAAATAACCAAGTTATGTCCAAAATTTTTAACATAACATTCTTTTTTTTTTCAAAATTTGTTTTTATACACAAATTAAAAAAAGAATTGTTTTTAAATGAGTGAAATTTTAACTTTTGGTTTAGGATTTTTTTATGGCAGCTGAGTTATGAAGTCTTAAAGAAAAACATCCATTTGTTTGTAACACCCTAAAGGAAGAGAGATTTATACCACTTTCTGAATCGATTTAACCGTATCCGCCATTCTCTTCTTCTAATCAAACTACAAGTCGCAATTATAGTCCGATCGTAACAAAACTGGTCACTGGTTTTCAGGTCAAGAACGAACACTACTGAATTTGAAGAAAATCGATTCTGACTTACATAAAAATAGCGCTTCTGATTTGACTCTTTCCGCTCTAGTATCCACATATTTTAACAGATTTTATTCAAATTTTGCACAACACATTGTATTTTAACTAGAAGCACCTACCTATCGGTTCATATTTATATATATTTCCCATACAAATGTCGCTCCCAATTTGACTTTTTCCGCTCTAGTATCCACAATTAGAACCATCTTTGGTTCAGATTTATAAATATGATATAAATAGATTTAAATTTTCCGCTCTACAAACCACACACATCACGTTATATTCTGAAGAGAAACGTGAAGGTCCGTGTTTTGATATGGACTCCATTTAAATTTCCTCTCCGATTTTTTTACTGTATGTAAGTTGCATATTTCCTATTTTGTGGGTCAAATTTCCAACGGCGTTGCACTGACATTGTTAGTCATTCAGATTTCGTAATAAAAACTTTTAATTGGAATCAATTTCAATCTATCCATCATACAGTCGGCTCAGCACGACTTTAGCCTTCACTTACTTCTTATTATTAGTCTTACTTAAGGCTCCAATGTAATATGATGATTAGAATTTACCTGACTAACTTTCCTGTTCGAAAAATCTCAAATTAGATGTAAAATTAATAAAAAAACATTTTTTTCTTAATTTTGTGACATTCTATATGTTTTGAGGGCGAACATACCAAAGCATAAGGGTTTTTTAAGCGTTTGGTTTTTGAAGAAAACAAATAAATTGATGAATCAATTCCTATTATTTACTTTTTAAAGATTATTATTATTTCATGCAAATGTTGCCCACGTTTCAGGCGGTCCAATCTGAAAGTCCCATTTTGACACACTTTTTCCAACATTTTGCCCGTTCTGTCACCAATGCCACGTGTAATGTTTTCCTCCAAGGCAGCATCAACGACATTGAAGAAGTAGGGTTCTCTGTGAGCCGACGGCATCATTAAACCGCACCAACGTGCATTATAAATGTTATTACAACGGAAAATATAACTCCATGCGGAAGTTATCTTCCTTGGGAATATTTATATTGAATAATATATATTTGCTAAAGTCACTGACATTTTAAACTTTTCAAGACGAAAAGTGAACACTGCTATTTTAAACATATAAGTCGGTTAAACCGACTTATATATACCCGCATTTCCAGAGAACATCTGTATGAAGCTGTAACAATTTTAATTTAATCATGGGCCCCGGCTTCCACATTCATATAAAAATAGTATCAAGTAAAAGGGCGTACAGTTCCGCCTTGCCAAATTTTGTATACCCCCCACCATGGAGTGAATCCTACAGTATTATTGGCAGATTGAGTTCAAATGATGTGCTTAAATACGGGTTTTGGGGGTATTTTCTATACTTTACAATCACAATCACACCACACAGTCAGAGGAGCCTACACACTGAACTTCATTATTCAAGCATTATACGGTCGTGTGGTCGGTACCACTTCTATCCCTTTTTCTCATTTTAACCCAAAAATTTTAGTAACATTTAAACTAAATTTCATGTTTTAAACAGCTGCCGATCTCGTCCATTTTTGATTCCAAGCGTTCTGCAACCATTGGACACATATAGGGACACGCGACTAGCAAACTAGCTTGCTTTCAACAGAATGATGGACGAACATTGCTAAATAATATACCCCCATCCTTAGGTGGAGGGTTTACAAACATTATCAAGTACTCGATAGTATCAAGTAATAGTCGATTTCAAGCACCGGTATTAAAGTTATAAAGGATTTAATTTCATACAGACTATTGTATGGGAGCGCACAGTTGGATGACTTCACACATTTGAGTGCAAAAAATAGAAGGAGTGCTCGTAGAGTGCAAGTTTTAACACTCTACGAGCACTTCTTCTACTTTTGGCACCGAGAATTTTTTTGAACCCAATTAAGAACACTAAAACCGCACATGTAATTCAAAAGAAAATTTTCATACAAAATTTTCTTTTTTTTTTATTTATTTTTGCATAAATTTAAAGAATAGATTCTCCGCCCTCAATTTGTAGCAATAAGAAGAGGAATGTCGATGAAACCAACTTCTTTTTTCCCAAGGAATCTGCAAACTCTGAACTTTATAAATCCATTTTAAGTCGCTCTTAATCTGCATAATATTATGCAATCTAAATGATTTTTTTAATTAAAAAGAAGGTGCTGTTTTTAATAAAAATTATAAAATTTTAGCAGCGATAATGTCGTACTTGCATAAACTACTGAGTTGCATGCAAAATTTCCATCAGTTTTCGTGTTACAATAATTAAGTGACTTCACTGTATTTTTGCTAAAGCAAAATATTACTTTTTACTAAAACAAATTATTGATTTTTCTTACTGAAACGCTTTTCTGCAGAACTGCAACATGAGATTTTTAAAACGCAAATGTGGGACCTGGCAAAAACATACATATTTTTTAGATTTTAAGTGATTATAAAAGCATTTTCAAATATCAAATTGCAATTGATTTTGTCTAATCATATGGACGTTATATCAGTTTTATTCCAACAAAAACGTATTGCAATTTGTGTGGGAGGCACCAGAGGGGGAGTGGCAATATCGCCCATATTGCAGGTTTTTAGAACGTTAACATTGCCAGAGATTATATTTCAGAGTATTAGAGATCACCAAACGCTTTAATGTTACGTGGGATAGACCTTATTATTATAAAACCTTATATAATTAAACCTTTTATGCGGGAGGCAGTTGGTGTCAATTTTGCCCACATCCAAACTAGGTCTGGTATTAAATGGATATGGCTTGCACAGCGCACTATGTTCCCAAATCCATATTTTTTTGGCAGAAATTCAAAAAAAAATTAAATTGGAAATTGATAAACGTGTATATATTTTCTTAATGGCAACACTCCAAGCTATCAAGAAAATGTATTGAAGAAAACTAGGTGGCAACACCGCCAAATTCGAATTTAAAGCAGTTATACAAAATACTTAAAATTAAGGAGTAAAAAGAAAATAATGAAGTTACTATATTACTGAAATTGAAGGCTGACGTAAGTAGTTGAAAAGTTATATTTAAAATGTTGTGAATACTGTAGTCTTATAAAATTTTTAAGCGTTGTAATTTTGTGATTCGTAGTGAGCATAACCTATAAACGCATTGGACCAAAAGTTATATGTAGGACTCAACTTGACTCAAAGTGTAAATGTGGAAGTGTTCGTCTGAGTATGTAGTTTATGGTAAAAATAATATCTCGTCAGCATTTTTCGGCAAACTCCTACAATTGTCACTTTATTTTAGCACAATTTCGATTAGCCATAGTACACTTATTTGATCATATCTCTGATTTGTGTATGAGACCCATCACCATCTCATTTTAAAGGTATTGCAAGTACCTTTAAAATGGTATATAACGTCATTCACTTTTCTGTACACATGTAGACATTTTATATTATTTCCTGAAATAATTATTTAAATTGCAATGTTAAGCAGAATATTTGTATGCTATAATGCTCAGAAAAACATTGTTCGTCAAAGCGAAATAAGTTTCACTATTTTAAGCTTTCATAAAATTTTGTTTTTGGCCACCCTGTACTAATACAGGGTGATAATTATGTTGGTTATATATTGAGTTTATATTGGAGGTGATAGAGGGCGTAGTCCGATCGACCCAATTTTATTTTTTAAGATTGTTATGTCTAGCAAATGTGCAAAATTATAAGACTCTATCTTTATTTTTCGACTTTATGCCATAAAAAATGGATTTGGGACCAGTGTGCAGCGTAAAACGTCGAGAAACAGTTTCGCGTTACACTTTTTTCCGATACCAAATGATATATGTATACCCTCTAACTCTCTATAGTGAGGGTATAACTACAGGGTTGTTATTTTGAATCACCCGGTATTTCGGTAGCTGTCACTTTTGAAGCTTTTATTCTTTGACATTTGACAAGTAGAAACTACGCCATTACTAAAAATGGAACGATTCGAGCTGTTGGGACAAGTTAGTGATGTGAAGAATAAAACCCGTGCACGTCGCTCAAAAACAACTCAGAATATTGCTGCTGTATCCCAAAGTGTTGAAGAAAACACAGGTTTGTCCATTCCTCGTCGTTCTTTGGAATTGGGAAATCCACAAACGTCCGTATTTTACATAAAAACTTGGGTCTTATAAAGTTCAGTTAACACAAGAACTCAAGACGGCCGATCATTAACAACGTCGTGTCTTTGCTGATTGGGTCCTTGAGATGAATGAAAATGATCCGAAATTCCATTGAAAAATCATCTTGACTGATGAGGCCCATTTCCACCTTGGTGGCTACGTCAACAAGCAAAATTGTCGCATCTGGGGCTCGGAAAACCCAAGAGTTATTGTTGAGAAGCCTCTCCATTCTCATCGTGTTACTGTTTGATGCGGTTTATTGGACCCGGCGGGGTCATTGGACCTTACTTTTTTGAAAATGAGGTTGGATCAACAGTTACGGTGAATGGATTGCACTATCGAGAGATGATTAATGATTTTTTATGGTCGAAGTTGGATGGTATTGACCTGGACAACGTTTACTTTCAACAAGTCGGCGGTACGTGCCACACAAGCAACAAAACCATTGCTCTTTTACGGGGAAAGTTTCCGGACCGTGTTATCTCTCGAAGAGGTGATCACAATTGGCCACCGAGATCTTGTGATTTAACACCTTGCGACTTCTACCTTTGGGGCCACGTAAAAAATAAGGTCTACGGCAACAGCCCAGCGTCTATTCAAGATATCAAAGATAGAATTTGTTAGGCTATCGAGGACATAGGGCAGCCACTTTGCGATTTGGTTATGGAAAAATTCATGAAAAGGATATGGTCCTGTAAGCGTGGTCGTGGTGGCCGTTTGGCTGATGTTGTTTTTCATTATTAACGGCATACTTACCTTCCTCTTTATTGTGAAATAAACATCCGATCATTTATCTCAAAAAATTACATTTTTCTTTGAATACCAAAGTAACACCTCTTGTTGGAAAACCCTGTACTTACATTAATATGTCGTTTAAAACCAGCGAGGTTATTCGATAATATTAATTCAATTATTCAGTTCTTCGTAAAATTTCCAAAGTTGCTGTTGCTTTTTTGGACACAAGGGTGGGCCATGTAACATTTTAACTTAGAATCAGCTATAAAAGAAAAAGTACTGATTATTTTTTCAAATTTCTGGTTTTATTGGAAAGGATAAACTTTGTCATTTAATAATGGAACACAATATCATTCATATGACTACCACGACTGGTACGGCTGTACCTCATCCGATCAACCAATCAATTTTAGCACATTTCCGATTGTTCCGACTCGAATTTCTTCAATGGCAACTTTGATGGCCAATTAACATCATAATTTCGGCTGATTATTCGATTTTCAGTGCGTAAAGTATCGATAGTTGCGTTGGCTGTGTGACATGAGGTCCCGTCTTGTTGAAACCAAATGGTGACTTTTTGAAAGCAAAAATTCATTAGCATGGACAGGTAACGCTCACCTTTGACGGTAACGGCTCCTTGCTCATTTTCGAAGAAAAATGGCCCAATGATGCCGCCAGCCCTAAATCCACACCATCTCAACCCCATATGCGGTAATTTTGCTTACTGGCATAGACATCGAGATGAAAATTAGCTTCATCTGAAAACACGATTTTTCGGTAAAATTCTTCATCTCCTGTCAAACAATCTTCAACCCATTGGGCGTAGCGAAAACGCATCAGACGCGCCCCATTTTGTAAATGTCAAACATAAACCTGAAAATAAAAATAACAAGTAAGCAGGCGTTAAGTTCGGCCGGGCCGAATCTTATATACCCTCCACCACGGAGTGCATTCCATAGCATTACCGATAGATTAGAGGCTGTTGAATTTATTTATAAAGAAGTGAGGTATATTTAAATATTGTGATATGCGCTACTGCGCTTACTATATTTGTAGACTATTTCAAAGTATAAGGCATAATTATGCGCACTGTTTAAAATAATTTTCATTGCTTCATTATTATAATATTAGTCTACTAATATATATATATATATAATACTGCAATTGTAATCAAAATGTGAACATGAGGGACCCATCTTCAAAATTGTACTCTAAATATTAGGTGTAGTGTCAGTCGTCATTAGAGGCAACAATTTTCCTCATGGCCGAATTCTTCCATTTGCAATTTATTGATTCAGCTACAAACTGAGTGACTGTATAAGTTTGATAAGAAAAGTACAAATTTCAAAGATCTGTTATGATTCGCGTCTATATTGGAAAGAACGCATTTAATTTCATGATTCTAGGTACATCCATTTGCTTGGTACTTATTAATAATTTTTTAAAATACAATACATTTACAAATACATTTTAAAATACAAGTACGATTTTGGAGAAATATTCATATTGTACGAGTCTAACGAGTGTAAACACTGAATTTCACGATTCTAGCTACAGGCGTTTGCATGGTACCAATGTCATCACGTTTTGATCCTAAAGGTATGAATAACGAAAGATATCTTTATTTTTCGTGTCTACGCAGTAACAGCAGTGTACACACCGAATTTCACTATTCTAACTGCGACCCCTTGATTGGTACCATTTTTATTCCTTTCGCCCCATTTTCCACCTAAAGATACAAAATTAGAAAAAAAAATCCTTTATATTTCGCGTCTACGCAGTCAGATAAATGCATACACCGAATTTCATGATTTTAACTTCAGCGGTTTGGTACCGCTTTATCCCTCTTTTCCATTTGTATCCCTTAAAAGTAAAAATTTCGAAATCTCTCTCTATTTTACGTGTCTACGAATTTCATGTTTCTAGCTGTTGTCGTATCATTGGTACCATTTTTATCCCTTTTGCCCATTTCACCCGCTAAATACCTTTTTGTACTTTTTGATGATTACACTTTACTAGAGGAAGGTACGAAACAGATTTCATGTGTATAAAAATAGGAAATTAAAAAAATGCTTAAATAGTCTAAATGTTAGGGGTATTTTCAGCCCTTGTTAGGGAATTTTTTTCCCTCTGGGCCGATTTCGCCCACTTTCAAGACCAACCGATCTGCAACCATAAGACACATTTAGGGAAATTTTGAACCTCCTAGCCCACTTCCTTCGGCCTCTATCGTGCTTTCAACAGGCAGACAGACGGACATGGCTAAATCGTCTTAGAATTTTACCACGACCCAGAATATATATCCTTTATGGGGTCTCCGTTGAATATTTCAAGGTGTTACAAACCGAATGACAAAGTGAATATACCCCATCCTGGAGGTGTAGGGTATAAAAATGAATATTAGTCTACTTTTCAAAGTCAACATAAACGGTAGTTCAAATTTAAAATAGACTATAATTGTGTCTTTTATATATCGCTCATTTCGTGCAAGAACGTCACAACGTTTATTTGGTAGCTTTTAAGGAGAGCGTTTTAAATATTATAAACCATCATATCTAACATGTTTGCTACTCTTAATATCAGATGATATATTTATATTATAATCTTTAAAATGATCTCCTGAATTATACCAAATGCACGAAATGAGCAATATATTCGGTGTCATTAATATTTATTATTTAAATGCTTTTTGTAGTACCTCATTTTGAAATAAGACGTTCGTAGTGCATCCTTTGACTGACTATTACTACTAATAATTAATAATTGACCTAAATTGCGAGCAACTTAAAGGAACCCCCGGTCATTTAGCGTCACATCCATCCGGCACACATTCGAATGGCTAATGAATCTAAGCAGCACACATTCCTCCACCTATTTGCCTGTGAATTATTAAAACACCTTTTTGCCATGACATGAATGTTTCGAAATAGGGCATTATTGTAGATTTCAATAATTGACAGAAATGACACGTAACGTAAACTAAAGAAGATTAGGAGAAAAAGCACTGTCACACTGCATCTCATATGGCAGGACCATGTTCAGTCTTTGGTTAATACCAAATAGCCAACCAGGCAAGACATTGCATTGCATCACATCACAATACAGGACAACAAACACATTACCGGCGGAATGTGTTCCTTCTCCTTCATTCTACTTTCTAGCCAAAGTAATTAGAAGGACAACAATGGCAGTGCTACTGTTTGCGAAATGGTAGCTGGGTGGTGGCTAAAGAAAGAACATGTTAAATTTCATTATGACGTTAAGCTGAGCTAGAATAAAGTGTTGAAGCTAAGCAGTTAAACCTTGAATACCAACATCACACGCACTACACTGAGTAATATAACACAATTCTCATGAATCGGGTTTTGGGGGGCGGGTACGAAAGTACGAAAATTAAAGTGACCCATAGTTGCTCAATAACCGGAATGTGGAATAGGTTTGAAATAATTCAATGAATGGAAATATGTGAAATATTGTTTTCTATAATAATGAATTATTACATACTTATCCTTGAAAATGCCTTAGTTGTAGGGTTCAAATAAAATTTGATTTGATAAAAATCCATTGTAGTCGAAGACAGCATCAAAACCATCACTGTGAGACTGTGTGAAATGACATGACCACAAATGCCTAAGACCTTAAGAAGTTTTTAATGTTGAGGAGATGGGAAACAAAACCTTCACCTTCGTAAATGGTCTTAATTTATGTGAGTCTTTCATATCGCGAGAAGTACAAAAGAAGTTCCTTCTTTTGTTTTTTTTGTTGTTGTTCGTTTCGGCTTTAGGCTTGTCACATCACATAAACCGGACACAATGTTGAGTTTTAATCCTGACTAAATCCTGACATAGACTGTATGTAATGACATGCAACTGGCACATTCTATTTAAATTTACAAAAAAAAACAATAACTGAAATAATGTTCGTCTAAAACTATGACCCTTCCTTGGGCACAACTTTGAAAATAAATAACAATGGATGCTGATAGCTGAAGTGGCATCCAGGCTGTACTATGGCCAACAAGTTGATCTAATGAGACATATGAACATTATAAAGGGTGTCACAAAATGTACGCGAATTTTCCTCGGCTTTGCTCATTTCATAATAATATCGTAGTTTTGAATCGCATCCAGATTTGAGTTTGTTGACAAAGACCATTGACTCCAAAAAAATATCTTATGAAGAAAACCAACTGAGACATATCACTTGATCTACGGCATGCCAATTCTGATCACCTAAAAGCGAGCGTCTCATACAGTAATTGTAATACAGGGTTTTCCAACAAGAGGTGTTATTTTGCTATTCAAAGAAAAATGGATTTTTTTGAGATAAATGATCGTATGCTTATTTCACAATGAAAAACAACATCAGCCAAATGGCCACCACGACCATATACCATATACAGGACCATATCCTTTTCATGAAATTTTACATAACCAAATCGCAAGGTGGCTGCCCTATGTCCTCGATAGCCTCACTAATTCTATCTTTGAGGTCTTGAATCGACGCTGGGCTGTTGGCGTAGACCTTTCCTTTCACACGGCCCCAAAGGAAGAAGTCGCAAGGTGTTAAATCACAAGATCTCGGTGGCCAATTGTGATCACCTCTTCGAGAGATAACATGGTCCGGAAACTTTTCCCGTAAAAGTGCAATGTTTTCGTTGCTTGTGTGGCACGTCTTGTTGAAAGTAAACGTTGTCCATCCAACTCCGACCATAAACAATCATTAATCATCTCTCGATAGCGCAATCCATTCACATTAATTGTTAATCCAAACTCTTTTTGGCAAAAATAAGGTTCAATGACCCCGCCGGGTCCAATAAACCGCAACAAACAGTCACACGATGAGGATGGAGAGGCTTCTCAACAATAACTCTTGGGTTTTCCGAGCCCCAGATGCGACAATTTTGCTTGTTGACGTAGCCACCGAGGTGGAAATGGGCCTCATCAGTCAAGATGATTTTTCCATGGAATTCTGGAAAAATTCTGGAATTTTAATAATTTCAATGCGTTGTTGAAGCGTGTCTCGTTCCATTTTTATACTCTACACCACTTCGTGGACTAGGGTATTATAAGTTAGTTTCGCGCCAAATGTTTGTAACACCAAGAAATAATCGAGCTAGACCCACCTTTAAGTATACCGATCGGCTTAGAATCACCAGCTGAGTCGATTTAACGATGTCTGTCTGTCCGTCCGTCCGCCTGCTGTCCATCTAAGCTTGTTCGCACTCTACAGGTCGCAATTGTTTTCCGATTGTCATGAAACTCGGCAGAAGTTATTTTTTCTCGCCAAGGACCATCGGTATTGAATTTGGAGGAAATCGGTTCAGATTTAGATATAGCCCCCATACAAATGTCGCTCCCGATTTGACATTTTCCGCTCTAGAAACCACATATTGTACCCGATTTTCTTTAAATTTGGTACAACATCTTATAATCCACCTAGAAACACCTATGCAGAAATTGGGTAAGATCGGTTCAGATTTAGATATAGCCCCCATACAAATGTCGCTCCCTTTTTCAGTTTTTCCGCTTTAGAAACCACATATTGTACCCGATTTTCTTTAAAATTGGCACAACATCTTATAATCCAGCTAGAAACGCCTATGCAGAAATCGGGTAAGATCGGTTCAGATTTAGATATAGCCCCCATACAAATCTCGCTCCCGATTTGACATTTCCGCTCTAGAAACCACATATTGCACACGATTTTCTTTAAATTTGGCACAACATGTTATAATCCAACTAGAAACACCTGTGCAGAAATTGGGTAAGATCGGTTCAGATTTAGATATAGCCCCCATACAAATGTCGCTCTCGAATGTTGAAACGATTTTGGCCACACTTTACATATTATATTTCACCAATAAACATACATGGTGAAAGCGGGTCACATCGTTCCAGGTTTCAATATACCCCTATACAAATGTCCTTTCCTATTTAAAATTTTTTGTCAAACACATACATTTACAGGATCCAAAAATCCTTCCCGATTTCACTTCTTTACCGAATTGAATTGCAATGAGAATTATTTGGGTGATGCCCATATGTCCATCCTTTGGTATAACCCAAACGGGGCCCATTCTGATATATTGCAGCTCTAGAAACTACATCTTACATCGGTTCTTCATCAAAATTTGCAGATCATGATATTTTCAACTAGGAATACCTACCGTGAATGAGAAATATATAGGTCCATGTTTTAGACCAGGCCCAGAATGTAGTTATAGGCCACCTTTTGAAATGTCGGTCCTATTACTACTGTATAATTTGTATTTGTATGTCGGATAATTGGATATTATTTAACATATTCGTTAAATTTGACTAAAAATGAATTTACAATAAATTGTATAATTTATATGAACTACATAAAATTGCTCCCATGAAATACCTGGATTAGTAATCAAAGCGAGGTACATACGCAGAGAGTGGTGTAGGGTATTATATAGTCGGCCCCGCCCGACTTTAGCCTTTCCTTACTTGTTAGTAATGGCGTAGTTTCTAATTGTCAAATGTCAAAGAATAAAAGCTTCAAAACTGACAGCTACCGAAATACCGGGAGATTCAAAATAACACCCTTGTTGGAAAACCCTGTAGTTTCTTCTTGAAACGATCAGTATAATCCAATTAATTCAAAAAGAACTCATTTATTACGCCTCAATATGGAAGACCAGTAAACAATCACTATTTCATTGCGGTCATTTCCAATATGGCCCTATTATTCTCCATCATAAAATCCTCATCAAAAAGTGATACATTCTTTTTGCATCATTTAGTATGATTTTGCCCGTAAAATCCAACCTTACCTTTAAAATATTGGTCAAGAAGGACAACGGGTTGTATTGTCGTGTAGTGCTAAATTTTTATTAGTCTCAAACTGATAGGCGTTAATTTCTTATCTTTGTTTGGTTGGTCAATGTCCCAAAAGGAAAGTATTATTAATGTACTTCTAACAAGTAAAAAACGGCGTTCAGTTCGACCAGGCCTAACCTAACCCTTCCCCATGGATTGCATTCAACAGAGGCTGTCGATTTTCGTAGAAGAGCCGTCGTATAGGAAAATGTAAAAATTGTTAATATAGCCTAACCGAAACGAATAAAAATATTGAAAAAATAATTGTATAAATAAATATAAAATTTTAGTTTATTCGTTTGTTTTATTTATTATTGTCTGTAATCAATATTTGATTTGGACTGGGATATTCTCCTGGCTCAAGACCTTTTTGCATTTAATCACAGACCTAAATATTTTTGCTTAAAGAGGCCGCAAAATGGTCTTGTGTACGGAGAATATTCCAGTATTAAATACATATATTCCAAATTAAATACAAATGAGCGCCCTGGTTGTTGAGTTGGCATCGTGCTCGGCTATCAGCGTGGCGGTTGTGGGTTCGATTCCCACCTGAGGCTCTGGTCTTTCGCTGCAATAACTAGCTACAATGATCTCAATCCCTAGACCCACAATTAGGATATTAATTGTAATTCATAATAAATAAATAAAAATTAAATACAAAATTTTAATTATTTTATAACATGCTTATAAGGTATTCTTACCAAGATGTTTATACTATATCGAGATAATACTTCAATTCAAAAACTAAATATATGGCAGCAATCTTCAAGAAAGCTTAAAAACCCTAAATATTGGGGGATAGTGGGTGCATTTTCAGCAGCCATATGGTTGGTTGTCATTCCATTCTATTTAAATTCCAAAAGTACAAGTTCTCAAAATCCATTATCTCTCACGTACACATCGTAAGATAACCTAACTTCATGATTCTAGCCTGTTGCTCGCTACAAGTTTTATCACTTTTCCCATTTTTGCCGTATAAATTAAAAACTAAAGTACGAATTTGGAAAAAGTTTTTTTTTTATTTTGCGTGTTTATGCAGTCAGAATTCCATGATTCTAGATGCCATTGGTTTATCCTGCCAAACAATCTTCAGGCCATTCACAGCAGCAACGTTTTCGATTGAACGCACATGAACTCGCTTCACAAATTGACTCACAAACGATACTGAAGGCCGATCTCTTCTAGAAAATTTTCCACGTAAATTTCTTACAGTTTGAGTTAAAGACTCAGTTTTTACTATTTTGTTCGAGCGTATAGCGTACATTTTGCAAATGTCAAATATAATCCTGAAAATAAAAATAAAAATGATTGTTATTCTACCTTTCAAAGTCAAGTAGTTCAAATTTTAAATGACCCACCCTGACATATCAAAAAAAATTTGCTTAGATACTCGAAACATTAAGGGTATTTCCTGTCCTTTTTAGGAAACATTTTTTCCCTCTGGAAAAATTTCGCCCACTTTCAATCCCAACCGATCTACAACTATTAGACTTATTCTAGCGTCAATAGACGGACGGCTAGATCGTCTTAGAATTTTATGACGATCAAGAATATATATATACTTAATAGAGTCACAAGTCGATAATTCAAGGTGTTACAGATATAGTATATCCTATCCTATCCCATGGTGCAGGATAAAACAAGTATGCAAAGCAAGCGGACCACATCGGTTCTATTTTTAAATTGTAGGAGTATTTCCCTTCCATTTTGGTGTTGTACCGCAAAGATTTTCAATGATTTTATAACAATTTGACAAATAGCGTTCGAAATCACACCCGATTTCTGATTTATGCTGTACTAAGAGCAATGACGTCTAACAAAATTTATATGAAACTATGTAATAGGACATAGTCACTGCAGTCAGACTTTGGGATTGTTTATTTGTTTTAATCCCTATTTGGTTTCCTTTCACACAACAAAAGATATGGCTGCCATCAACCCGCTTCCTCCAAATATGTAAAATTTCAGGGTTTCAGAACTTTTAAATTTTTCAACAAACACGTTCACCAAGC
Source organism: Polietes domitor (assembly GCA_947397865.1). Classification (NCBI taxonomy): domain Eukaryota; kingdom Metazoa; phylum Arthropoda; class Insecta; order Diptera; family Muscidae; genus Polietes; species Polietes domitor. The sequence goes on along the minus strand of OX377621.1, from coordinate 105,224,890 downwards.
TAAGACCCTCAAAAATCTCACGTTGCTTTAAAATGATATTCCTCACCGAAAGACTAAAAGTGTATGACATTGTCTATCTTTCGAGTAAGTTTGACGTACAGAGTACCTTTGAACCCCACCCTCATATCCATGCAAAAAATTGAACTGGCTCCATCACCATTTAGGTCAATGTTCCATTTATGTAAATTTAAATTGAAACAAATTAGCCTATTATCATGTCCGTTTGATTTCCAATAAGTTTCACAGTTCCACGAAAACATGTCGTTGCGAATGCTGCCGCAGGAAAGCTTGTCGCTTGTCACCAACACTGGTGGTAATACTACTTAATATACACACAGGATTAGCCCAAGGAGCTATTGATTGCTATAGCTCAATAGTCCATCAAAGGCAACGGCAAAGCAACAAGTGTCGATGGAAGATTAATTGGTGTCATGGGTTTGGCTTTATCCTGTGGCCACACAAGAGATTATGATCTTTCCTGGGTGGATGTTTTTTGCACATGAATTACAAGTGTGAATAATCAATTGGACAGACTTACACACACACACATGTGCTATAAGCCATCAGGTGACTAAGGGTAACCGTTGTCAGAGGAGTATATTCTTTTCTTAAATCAGTTAGTTTGGGGGAATTTTTTGGTAGATTTCTTTCAAATAAGCCAAAAGTTTAACACAAACACATTCAAGAAAATAACACAGAAAAACGCTAATCAAATTCCGATACACAGTGGTGCGATTTGTACCTTACGCCACACTATGGTTAAGGGTATTATGTAAGCTAATGATCAGATATCGTAGCAGAATAATGTCAGGTTTTGAACCTGGGGTCTCTGGATGGTAATAACACACATCACTTATCATGGCACTCCGACATTCAAAGGCGATAGGAAAGCAATTTCCAATGGGCACAATAGGAGCAGGGAAGAGAACATTTTTGACAGGGAAACAAGAGGTATAAATGGTAGGCCCTAGATCCGTTAAGCGAAGCGTAAGCGATTTCCAAACTTCGTACCATTAAGGGATAAAACGAAAAGAGGGATAAAAATAGTACCTACAAAACGGTTGCAGATGATATCGTAAATCGCTGTATACGTCCGGTGTAGACGAACATAAATGGATTCTTTCCAAAATTGTACCAACCAAATGCTGCACAAATTATCATGAAACACGGGGGAAAACAGACTGAAAGGGGATAAAAATGGTACCAACTGAAACGATTTAAACTTTCAGAAATCATGAAAGCCAATATAACCTATTCCTCCACCTGTGTAGATGAGCAACACAATTTAATATTTTGGGGAGAAACGGGCCGAAAGGTGATAATGATCGTACCCCCAATAAAACGGATGAAGGTGAAATCATGGAATCCAGTGTATACTTTATGCTGGTTGTGTAGATGCTCAACACAAAGACATTTTTTAAATGTGTACCTTTAGGGGGAAGGGGATAAAAAAGGTACCAAGCAAATGGCTACAGGTAGAATCATGCAACTCGGGGTATACATTCCCCAGACTAGGTAGAAGAACAACATAAAGGAATTTTTCGAAATTTAAACCTTTAGGGGGAAAAGGATTTCAAAATTCAGAAATCATGAAATTCGATGTAATCACTTAATAATCACATAAGGGATTTTTTCGAAATTGTTACCTGGAAGAAAAGGGTACCACAATAACATAAGGGATTTTTGTCGATTTTTTACCTTTTGGGTGAAAACTGGACGAAAAGGGATAAAAATGGTACGAATCAAATGGCTTTAACTGGAATCGTGGAATTGTGTATGCTCCTCTAAGGGCGAAATAAAGGATTTTTCCAAATTCTTGCCTTTATGGGAAATGGGGTAAAAATGGTACAAACCAAACGGCTTTAATCATGCAATTGTGTGTAACCTCTGATTGTGCAGACGAGGAACATAAACATCAGAGGGAAAACGGCCCGAGAGGGGATCAAAATGGTACCAAACCAAACGGCTTTTTAGAGCTGAACAAGACCATATACACGTGAAACAAGACGCCTTATATAAGATAAATGTGTACTAAGTTTTCCGTTTGGTGACGCCTTCTCCTTTTACAAGACATATTATTTCCTAAGGATATAGTACGATAAGTACGAAAATAAATTATTAAAAGGTTGAGTGAAAAAATGTAAAATTGTCGCCAGGTGTAATATGTTACAGCACTTCTATGTAAAATCTACAGTCTCTACTCTATTCGGTAATACTGTGCTATACACTTCATGGTGGAGGGTGTATAAGATTCGTCCCGACCGAATATGAATAGGCCATTAAACCTTGATCACTTCACTTGTCTTTATCCGTAGCTCTTAAATAACACAATTTCAAAACAGTTTTTTTCAATATGTTTGTCCGATTTGGTTCATCAAACCTAGGGAATACCTGAGGCGTGTTCATAAGATGAAACCTCATTTTACATAGGACAGGGATGATGTTGCTTTAAAAAATAAGAACACCATTTGAAGCGCTTATATTCCTTCAATTCGAGTCATACTTCGTGTCTCTAATGGCTGATCAATTATAGATATGTCAAAAATGCTACATTATGTTTTAAATATGCATCGTGTCACTTTCATATACGACAAGCCACACAATACAGTAGAGCGGGTCATGGAAAATGTTACTGTTGTTACCATACCAAATTGTTTGTTCTTTTGTTATATGATTAACTACCAAATATGTGGATGCTGGAGTGCATTTTTTGGGGGTGGATATTATTATAAAATACATTTACCCAGTTTATGATAAACTGACATTATTAGTACTTATACATGTGTGATGATGAAACCTAAAATACGTTGAAATTCAATTTGAATATTTGATAATGCCTCGCAAACACTTAGATATTTGTTAATGTGTGTGTGTTTTTTCTTCATCTCTCTCTCTCCCATAGAATTGGAACAAACCAAAAATCGTCGTGGTGGTACTTCTGGCCTTTATGCCTTTCCACGCGTTGGTCGCAGCGATCCCAGTCTAACAAGTGCAAATTTACATAGCGCAGATGCTGAAAATGCTGCCGCCGCTGGTGTCGCATTTGATGTCATCTATCCAGCATCGTTTGAGGAATATGAAGGTTAGTAGTTATGTTATAAAAATTTAAAAATCTTCTAAATCCATATGTATACCTTTGAATGTTGGACCTTATTTCAAAAATACTCCCACTAATTCCTTTATTTTCATATTCCATTACAGAATACCCCAAGTCGGATATTAAACGTGCCGGTTCCAGTCTAATTGCCTACCCACGGGTGGGTCGCACCGATCCCGAACTACGCAAATGGGCCAGGCTCTTGGCCTTGCAGCAGGTGCTGGATAAGAGAGCTGGACCCAGTGCCACAACCGGTGTATGGTTCGGACCTCGTTTGGGCAAGCGCAGCGTGGACTCGCAGAAAATCGACACATCCGAGGGCCAGAAAGAGGAATATTAAATATTCCATGCACAGCAAAACCTCAACTCAACAGGAACACTAAAAGGCGACCTTGGCGAATCACTCAACTGGCTATAGACGACATGAATGATCAGATCAAAACTTTTTAAATTGCATAATTACATATACTTACATATAATATTTTGTTTCTACACACACAAGTATCTATATACGTATACATGAAATATGAATATACAAGACTATGTACTGAACCGTATTTAACCCCTTATACATACAAACCGATATACAAATACAATTATATTTATATATACATATATATATGAAATATATATTTAATCACGAAAGACACCCCATTGCAAAGAGATCAATTTTTGAATTTTCGTTAAGTTATCTACGGACGGAATGTAAGCCTTATTACCCCCCTCGAAATGTTTATATTTATTCAAAGTATTAGTTAGAGCCTATGTAGGTATACATAAACTTCTATTTACTTTAGTTTTAGTCGTAGAGTTGATGTTTATCATCTTCAATATCATGTGGGCTGGTGTGGGCTTTCATTTGATATCAACTGCAGGAGCGTATCCTGTGACCTGCTGATATTTCATGAAAGTCTGTCATTTTTTTTCTGTTGTTATACTTCAAGCATTGACTCTGCAAACAATTACGACAATTTTTAGATACAAAAGGTATTGTAAATACGTTGAATTTTATAAAAATCTATATGTACTAAGTCATACCGTCATTGTACATTATATATTTGAAAAATAACTATAAACTAAACTAAATGAAAATGCCACACATTAGTCATCTAAAAATAAAGATCAGATAAATCGCAACCAAATATATTGAGTTTTTATTATGTATTCTCATAATACACGAGAGATGGGTTGAGCTGCTCCTATACTACTTGATATTCAAAAGTCATGCCTGTCCGGATATTTAAACATAGAGTTCAATGGGGGTAATATAAAATTTAGAGCGCCCCGGTAGTCGAGTTGGTAGCGTGCTTGACTATCAGCGTGGAGGTTGTGGGTTCGATTCCCACCAGAGGCTCTGGTCTGTCGCTGCAATAACTAGTTACAATGGTCTTAGTCACCCCGGCTCAATCCCTGGACCCAAAATTAGAATATAAATTTACTTTGTATTGTAATTCATAATAAATAAAAACACCACTCCCTGCGTATGTACCTCGCTTTCATTACTAAACGCAGGTATTTCATGGGAGCAATTTTATTTAGTTTATACAAATTATATAAATTATATTCATATAATTTATATGCTATAAATTCATCTTTAGTCAATACAATACAATTGTCCGAAAGACAAATACAAATTATACAGTAGTCTACCACAGTATAGACATATGGGCATCACCCAAACAATTCTCATTGCAATTCAATTCGGTAAAAAAGTGAAATCGAGAAGGATTTTTGCATCCTGTAAATGTATGTGTTTGACAAAAAATTTTAAATCGGAAAGGACATTTGTATGGGGGTATATTGAAACCTGGAACCTGGTGAAATATAATATGTAAAGTTTGGCCAAAATCGGTTAAAGATTCGGGAGCGACATTTGTATTGGGGCTATATCTAAATCTGAACCGATCTTACCCACTTTCACCATAGGTTTTTAGTTGGATTATAAAATGTTGTGCCAATTTAAAAGAAAATCGGGTACAATATGTGGTTTCTAAAGCGGAAAAAGTGAAATAGGGAGCTACATTTGTAAGGGGCTATATCTAAATCTGAACCGATCATACCCACTTTCTGCATAGGTGTTTCTAGTTCCATTGTAAGATGTTCTGCCAAATTTAAAGAAAATCTGGTACAATATGTCGTTTCTAGAGCGGAAAATGTCAAATCGGAAGCGACATTTGTATGGGGGCTATATCTAAATCTGAACCGATCTTACCAAATTTTTGCATACGTGTTTCTAGTTCGATTATAAGATGTTCTGCAAAATTTAAAGAAAATCGGGTACAATATGTCGTTTCTAGAGCGGAAAATGTCAAATCGGGAGCGACATTTGTATAGGGGCTATATCTAAATCTGAACCGATCATACCCACTTTCAGCATAGATGTTTCTAGTTCGATTATAAGATGTTCTGCCAAATTTAAAGAAAATCGGGTACAATATGTCGTTTCTAGAGCGGAAAATGTCAAATCGGGAGCGACATTTGTATGGGGGCTATATCTAAATCTGAACCGATCTTACCCACTTTCAGCATAGATGTTTCTAGTTCGATTATAAGATGTGCTGCCAAATTTAAAGAAAATCGGGTACAATATGTCGTTTCTAGAGCGGAAAATGTCAAATCGGTAGCGACATTTGTATGGGGGCTATATCTAAATCTGAACCGATTTCCTCCAAATTCAATACCGATGGTCCTTGGCCAGAAAAAATAACTTCTGCCAAGTTTGATGACAATCGGACAACAATTGCGACCTGTAGAGTGCGAACAAGCTTAGATGGACAGCAGACGGACAGACGGACGGACGGACGGACAGACAGACATCGTTAAATCGAATCAGCTGGTGATTCTAAGCCGATCCGTATACTTAAAGGTGGGTCTAGCTCAATTATTTCTTGGTGTTACAAACATTTGGCGCGAAATTAACTTATAATACCCTAGACCACAAAGAGGTGTAGGGTATAATAAAAACAAGTAAGGAAAGGCTAAAGTCGGACGGGGCCGACTATATAATACACTACACCACTCCCTGCATATATACATCGCTTTGATTACTAAACCCAGGTATTCCATGGGAGCAATTTTATATAGTTCATATAAATTATACAATTACTATCAATTCATCTTTAGTCAAATATAATGAATATGGTAAATAATAAAGCAATTGATCCAATTTTCCAGCAGATATTCCGAGTAAAGTAAATATAACATGATATGGAAAAATTTATCAAAACCCATAGGTTTTTTAGTTGGATTTTTAGATGTTGCGCCAATTTTAAAGAAAATCAGGTACAATATGTGGTCTCTATAGCGGAAAAAGAGAAATCGGAAGCGACATTTGTATGGGGGCTATATCTAAATCTGAACCGATCTTGCCCATTTTCACCACAGATATTCCTAGCTGGATTATTTGTGTCAAATTTAAAGAAAATCGGGTACAATATGTGCTTTATAGGGCGGAAAAAGTCAAATCGGGAGCCACATTTGTATGGGGGCTATATCTAAATATGAACCGATTTCCTCCAAATTCAATACCGATGGTCCTTGGCCAGAAAAAATAACTTCTGCCAAGTTTCATGACAATCGGAAAACAATTGCGACCTCTAGAGTGCGAACAAGCTTAGATGGACAGCAGACGGACAGACGGACGGACAGACAAACATCGTTAAATCGACTCAGCTGGTGATTCTAAGCCGATCGGTATACTTAAAGGTGGGTCTAGCTCGATTATTTCTTGGTGTTACAAACATTTGGCGCGAAACTAACTTATAATACCCTAGCCCACGAAGTGGTGTAAACAAGTAAGGAAAGGCTAAAGTCGGGCGGGGCCGACTATATAATACCCTACACCACTCCCTGCGTATATACCTCCTTTTATTACTAAACCCAGGTGTTTCATCAATTTCAGCAATTTTATGCAGTTCATATAAATTATACAGTTACTATAAATTCATCTTTAGTCATATTTAACAAATATGGTAAATAATAGACACAATTTTCCGGCAGACAAATGCAAATTATACAGTAGTAATATTTTGAATCGGACCGACATTTGAAAGAAGGCCTATAACAAAACATGGGCCTATATATTTCTCATTCACGGTTGGTATTCAAAGTTAAAATATATCACGAGATGATGTAAGACGTAGTTTCTAGAGCTGTATTAGAGTAGAATGGGGGTCCCATTTGGGTTATTCCAAAATATGGACACATATATTTGACTTTGTATTCTTAGTTGAAATATAATATAATCTGCAAAATTTGAAAAAAAAAAAAAAATCCGATGTAAAATTTGTTCTTGAGGGGTAAAAATTAAAATGGGGCCATTTGTAAGGGATCTACATTAAAATGTGGTTCCTTATCACTTTCAAAATAGGTATTCTTAGTTGAAATATGACATGATATGCAAATTATATCGAGATCTAATGTCCGATGTGGGTTCTAGAGATGTAATAGAGTAGAATGGGGGCCCAATTTGTATGGGGCTTATACCAAAATATGGACCCATATATTTGACTTTCATAATATGTCTTCTTAGTTGAAATATAATACAGAATGCAAAATTTGATAAACTTTCGATGCAAATTGTGGGTCCTACAGGGGTAATAATAAAAAAGGGGGCCATTTGTAAGGGCGCTACATTAAAAAATGGGCCCATATAGATCACTTTTAAAGTAGGTATTCGTAGTATGAAATATAAATATAATATAATTTGCAAAATTTTAAAAACTTTTGATGTAAAATGTCGGTCCGGCAAAAAAGTGAAATCGGGAAGGATTTTTGCATTCTGTAAATGTATGTATTTCACAAAAAATGTTAAATCGGAAAGGACATTTGTATGAGGGTATATTGATACCTGGAACGATGTGACCCGCTTTCACCATGTATGTTTATTGGTGAAATATAAAAGGTAAAGATTGGCCAAAATCGGTTAAACATTCGGGAGCAACATTTGTATGAGGGCTATATCTAAATCTGAACCGATCTTACCCACTTTCACCATAGGTTTTTTTAGTTGGATTTTTAGATGTTGTGCCAATTTTAAAGAAAATCGGGAACAATATGTGGTTTCTAAAGCGGAAAAGGTCAAATCGGGAGCGACATTTGTATGGGGGCTATATCTAAATCTGAACCGATCTTACTGAATTTCTGCACAGGTGTTTCTAGTTGGATTATATGATGTTGTGTCAAATTTAAAGAAAATCGGGTACAATATGGGGTTTCTAAAGGGGAAAATGTCAAATCGGGAGCGACATTTGTATGGGGGCTATGTCTAAATCTGAAGCGATCTTACCCATTTTCAGCATAGGTGTTTCTAGTTCGATTATAAAATGTTGTGCCAATTTTAAAGAAAATCGGGTACAATATGTGGTTTCTAAAGCGGAAAAAGTCAAATCGGGAGCGACATTTGTATGGGGGCTATATCTAAATCTGAACCGATCTTACCCGCTTTCAGCGTAGGTGTTTCTAGTTCGATTATAAAATGTTGTGTCAATTTTATAGAAAATCGGGTACAATATGTGGTTTCTAAAGCGAAAAAAGTGAAATCGGGAGCGACATTTGTATTGGGGCTATATCTAAATCTGAACCGATCTTACCGAATTTCTGCATAGGTGTTTCTAGTTGGATTATATGATGTTGTGTCAAATTTAAAGAAAATCGGGTACAATATGTCTTTTCTAGAGCGGAAAATGTCAAATCGGGAGCGACATTTGTATGGGGGCTATATCTAAATCTGAACCGATCTTACCTAATTTCTGCATAGGTGTTTCTAGTTGGATTATATGATGTTGTGTCAAATTTAAAGAAAATCGGGTACAATATGGGGTTTCTAAAGGGGAAAATGTCAAATCGGGAGCGACATTTGTATGGGGGCTATGTCTAAATCTGAAGCGATCTTACCCACTTTCAGCATAGGTGTTTCTAGTTCGATTATAAAATGTTGTGCCAATTTTAAAGAAAATCGGGTACAATATGTCTTTTCTAGAGCGGAAAATGTCAAATCGGGAGCGACATTTGTATGGGGGCTATATCTAAATCTGAACCGATCTTACCTAATTTCTGCATAGGTGTTTCTAGTTGGATTATATGATGTTGTGTCAATTTTAAAGAAAATCGGGTACAATATGTGGTTTCTAAAGCGGAAAAAGTGAAATAGGGAGCGACATTTGTATGGGGCTATATCTAAATCTGAACCGATCTTACCCAATTTCGGCATAGGTGTTTCTAGTCAGATTATAAGATGTTGTACTAAATTTAAAGAAAATCGGGTACAATATGTGGTTTCTAGAGCGGAAAATGTCAAATCGGGACCGACATTTGTATGGGGGCTATATCTAAATCTGAACCGATTTCCTCCAAATTCAATACCAATGGTCCTTGGCCAGAAAAAATAACTTTTGCCAAGTTTCATGACAATCGGACAACAATTGCGACCTGTAGAGTGCGAACAAGCTTAGATGGACAGCAGACGGACGGACGGACGGACGGACAGACATCGTTAAATCGACTCAGCTGGTGATTCTAAGCCGATCCGTATACTTAAAGGTGGGTCTAGCTCAATTATTTCTTGGTGTTACAAACATTTGGCGGAAAACTAACTTATAATACCCTAGACCACGAAGTGGTGTAGGGTATAAAAATATGTGCTATTATTATATACAGCTGTTATGTATAGGGTAATTCCAACAGAAAACGACCCAAAAACCATAGATTTTCATCCACTTCGATTTTGAAGAAATTTGGTGCATACATTCTACCGTTTACCGTAGCTCAAAGTAGTGCGTGGTTTAAGTTTTATAGTGGTCCAAAGTTATCTCGGGGTTTTTTTGGAAGAGATGGCTAACTTATCGATATCATAACTTTGGATCGCGTTATCAGATCTTAACGATATTAATATCATCTGAATGATTTACACTTCTTCTTTCCGAATCTGTCCGAAAATATGAATGTCCTTGTGATTCAAGGACGCCAAAAATTAAAAATAATTTTAATCCTTGAATATCTTGAAAAACATATCTTTAATTTTCTTTATTTTGTTTTGTATTTTAGCTTAAGTTATTCTCTACAAAATATCAAAAATTCAGTGTGGGGTGGCCTTAGATTAAAAAATTACGGCTGTTTTCCAAAGTATTGAGACATTTCATAAGCCCAAAAATTTTAATTTTCCACGTTTTTAGTTCAATTTATGTTTTTAGGGGCTCATTGGAGAGGTATTGATCGCCATTTGCAATTAATTAAGAACTGCTTATTATTGATGGACGAACATTTTTTCAAACGGTTCGTCCTTAATGGGTTAAATGTGAAATAACAACTGACATATGAAGTCATTTGCATCGTAAACACATTCTAGTCTTATACAAAGCTAATTTTTGAAAAAAAGCTGAAATTTCGGTATTTCAATGGATAAATTGGAAGGAAACGTGCACATAAGCTGTTACAATACATCCGTGCGACACGATTTCCCTCCTAAGAACGAGACTATATAGAACTGAAACTATATTTCACTAATAGCAAAACTGCATACTCAATTTTTATTTCGTGGTCGTTTGTTCTTTTAGAGGACTTTTATTCTCCAAAGGGTATAGTTGTTTTAATAATTTAGTTTCGTACATGAGCGTGTCATAGAATGGCGATATGGGCATAAAATGAAGGAGAAGATTTTTTTTAAATACTTCAAACTTCATGTTTCTATCTGTATTATTTTACCATTTAAAATTTTCCCTTCATCTAACCATTGAAAATTAATTTCAGATTTTTTTAAAAAGCTATGCATATGTCAGTTGTTACTTCACATTTAAACAATTGAAAAAATGTGCGACCCGCAATTGGTTCTTAAAATTGCAATCAATACCTCTCCATCGAGCTCCTAAAAACATAAGTCGAACTAAAAATTTAGCGTCCAGCTCACGAACGTAAAACAAGCGAATATTTTAGTCGGGAACATCGTCATCGACATTTGAATCGGGAACATCGACAACTTTTATTTTGAAGCGACTCTTATGTATATAGATATGAATGAAAAATTTTAGCCTTGTTGAAATAACTCAATACCACTAGAAAAACAGCCGCAATTTCTTAACCTATGGCCACCCCACTCTGAATTTTTGATATTTTGGAGAGAATAATATAAGCTAAAATACAAAACAAAATAAAGAAAATTAAAGGTATGTTTTTCAGGATATTCAAGGATTAAAATTATCTTCAGTTTTTGGAGTTCTTGGACCATAAGGACATTAAAATTTGCAAGTAGATTCGGAAAGACGAAGTGTAAATGTTTCAGATGGGATAAATATCGTTAAAATCTGATGACGCGATCCAAAGTTATGATATCGCTAAGGAATCCATCTCTTCCAAAAAAAACCTCCGAGATAGCCAACTTTGGACCACTGTAAAACTTAAGCTACGTACTATTTTGAGCTACCGTAAAAAGTATATTGCCCGCAAACACTTGTAGAATGTATGTGCCAAATTTCATCAAAATCGTCGAAATCCATGTTGGGTCGAAATCTTATGGAATTACCCTTACTTTGTTTGTAACACCCAAAAGGAAGCGAGGTAGACCCATTGTTAAGTATGCCGATCGACTTAGAATCACTTTCTGAGTCGATTTATCAATGTCCGTCTGACTATCTATTGTTGTAATCTAATTACAGGTCGCAATTATAATCCGATCTTAACAAAAATTGGCACAAGTAAGCTTTGTGGATCAAGGACGAACGCTATTTAATTTGAGGCAAATCGGTTCAGATTTAGATATAGCACCAAAACAAATGCCGATCTAGAAACCACATATTGTACCCAATTTTCTTTAAATTTGGCACAACATCTTATAATCCAACTAGAAACACCTATGCAGAAAGTGGGTAAGATCAGTGCAGATTTAGATATAGCCCCCAAACAAATATGGCTCCCGATTTGACTTTTACCGCTTTAGAAACCACATATTGTACTCGAACCTATGGTGAAAGTGGCTAAGATCGGTTCAGATTTAGATATAACGCAAATACAAATGTTGCTCCCAAATGTTTAACCGATTTTGGCCAAACTATACATATTATATTTCACCTATTTCGTTCCAGATTTCAATATACCCCATATTTAACCGATTTAACATTTTTGTCAAACACATACGTTTACAGGATACAAAAGTCCTTCCCGTTTTCACTTTTTCACCGAATTAAATTGTATTCTAATAGAAAGTGGAGTGTATAATAGAGTCGGCCCCGCCCGACTTTAGTCTTTCCTTACTTGTTTCTATTTGATTTTCTTTATTAATTGTTCTTTTAGCTTATTTCTTCTGAATTAGGCTTTCCCAACTGCGCCAGTTATGATTTGATAAGATTCGTAAGAATCTTATGATAAATAATTTAATGACACAATTCGGTTTTTAAGTCAATGCTTTATTGTAACACTTTGGTCATAAGACTAATTTATTCGAAAATGTGTTTGGCATAGGTGTGTCTTACGATCTAAAATACAAAGTCTAAACAATATATATGTACTCGTTAGCTAACGGTAGCTTTGTAGACTCTCACTTGCATTGGTTTCGAATTGCGTATATATACATATAATTACAAGGCCGGACTGAGGGTTTGTGCTAAAGGGTCGGACTGAGGGTACATAACTCGCGTAATCATTGTCAAGCAAACTAAACAAGGATTTTCATTTTCAACTTGACGGTTTCGACAACCGTCAAAATTGACGCATTCGACTTTCTAAATCGACAAATTCTCGACAGATTGTTGGGAAATAAATGTAACATCTTCGGTGAATAATGGACTGAATGAATGTTGGAAATCCAAATGGAGAACGTATCACAGTTTAGTTCGGATTGTGGACTGAAGGCATCGTAAAATCAGTTTTCAAAAAAACATGCCAATGGCAAGTTAATCCAACATTAGTATGTCTAAATTGCATGGATATTGGTGTGGCCGTTTTGATGATCAGATCAAGAAGAAGATCAGATGTCTTGGTTTTATATCAACAAACCTGTTGTCAAAATATAATAGATATAGTGAAATTAGCATCAACAAAAGTGTAAAATTTAGAAAAAAATAGAATTTAGTTTAATTCACCATGAACAAATACTTTGTTTGTTTTTTTTAATCATGGACGAAACAATTATTTTTAAAGTATAATTTTAGATGGTGTATTTTGTGAACCAAAAAAAATAATAATTTAAAACCTAAAAATAAAGACATTTGTCTGGAATATATATGCCGATAACTATTCGTCAATCCAAACACCAAATGATAACATTATCTGAATCTGTCAAAGGAGAATTAATACGAAAGTGAACAACGGCCAGTTATAATAAATAAAACCACAGCTGCAAAATTAACCTTAGTTACATGGGAATATGGCCGACATTTGGCTAAGTAGTTAAATATCTTCAACACCCATCAATGACTAACTACTACTAAGTAGTCAACAAAGCCATCATCGTCTTCATACAAAAGCACAAAAACCAACAGAATGTCGCTTTGTCTAGGGGACAAATCCATATTATCACCTTGCACTGGATGGCGAACACCTTGAGCCATTCGTGGCAGCGACCACACTTTCCAACAACGATAATCCACTTAGAGCACTACCGCGTGACACGAACATGCCGTTTAAACCTGCAACGGGGCAATCCAGCCAACCCAACTCCTTAGACTTGACACTGGGAGATCAACAGTTCATCATGGCCACAGGCATTAGCACCACCACACATTCACCACCCATACCATGGTCATTGAGTGTTGACAACTCCACAAACACGAGCACCCTCTCATCCTTCAGCAGCACTCCCCCAACCACCTTGACTAGCACAATTGTGCCCAACAACAGCACTCTGTTGGAGGATGGCGACAGTGAGGTCCTGCGTACCATCGAGTATATCGGCAACGTTTTGTGTTTCTACTATGTGCCCATTATTGTGGGCACCGGCTCCATCGGCAACATACTGTCCGTGTGTGTCTTTTTCAAAACGAAACTGCGCAAACTATCGTCGAGCTTCTATTTGGCCGCCTTGGCCGTAAGCGACACATGTTTCCTCTTCGGCCTGTTTGTCCAGTGGTTGAATTTTGTCGATATCAACATCTACAACCGGGAATACTTCTGTCAATTCTTCACATTCTTCAGCAACCTGGCCTGCTTCTGCTCGGTCTGGTTTGTGGTGGCCTTCACCGTGGAGCGTTTCATTGCCGTCATGTATCCCCTGAAGCGCCAGACCATGTGCACGGTGCGCCGTGCCAAAATGGTGCTGTTGGGTCTGACGGTGTTGGGTTGTTTACACTGTGCTCCCTTTTGGATATCGTCGACTCCGGTCTACTCACAGAAGCTGGATATGACAATATGTGATATTAAAAACGAATATAAGGTAAGTGTGCAAATCACTCAAATAACAATCAAATTTCTCATAAAATTCATGGCATTTATCCCTGTTCTTGTACATAAATGAAAATTAAATTGAATTTTATAAATCTAGTTTAAAATTAGCCCATTCCATTACCCAGGGAACAGGAACATTTTCATATTAGATTACCCAAAGCATACTTATGAGACACAATAAAAACGGAATCCTTGTGCGGGTGGACTTTTCAAGTTATTCAATATTAACACTTCGTCAGTAAAGTTGCCAGCATACTTCCAGGCTTAAATTGTAGTTAAATTAAAAAGTATATTTGTTGGCATTCGATTAAATCCCATAAAAAATCCAAATGTTTGTGTGGATACCAGATTTTATCATATTAGAGGTATTATTTGATGCATTTCAATACAAAAATTCGATTTGTGTTTTTAAAGGTTCGTTGCGATTTTTCATTTCCTAGCCGATTAAGGTACACTCTCTAGAAAAAATCTGCGTACACTAATATTTTTTTGTAAATTGCAACTTTATAAGCTTGGAAATCTTTCTATATTCAAGTTTTTAATAATCTTTTTAATTTATACCTTTCAGCAATTTCCACCAATAAAAATGATACTAGGAAAGTTATATTCAGATTTTTAATTCAAAAGTTAGGACTTCCACAAAAATAACATAGAGAAAATTAAAAATATTTTAAGATGAAATGACTTTCCCATAAAAACAATAGGACAATTAATTAGAAATGTACAAAATCCCAAAAGCCACATAGAAAACCCAACAAAGACGTACAAGACTATAACATATATATCCGGATTCTCGGAAAGATTCAAAAACTCAGACTTATCCGACAAAGAAAAATATGAATTAGCCCTAAAATCTCATAACACGGTCAACAATTTATTCAGCAAGAAAAAATCAAAAATAAAAAAGAAGACAGAACGGACGTAGTACATAAAATTAAGTGTAATGGTGACAAGTCCAGCTTATGCAATAAAGTATATGTTGGTACTACAAAGACAAAATTAAAAACTAGACTTTCTTCTCATAAATCTGACCTAAAAGCACTTGACAAACCATTAGAGCAAAAAACTGCACTTGCAGCCCACTGTGCACTGACTGGACACACAACCAACTTTGACTACGTAGACATATTAACAGAAGAGAGTAACTACCATAGCAGATATACATTAGAAATGCTCTACATTTCGGACGTTCCTTCTGAAAAGAAGGACAGAAATATCATACACAAAAATGGATAGACGGACAGTAGTTAAAAAAATTGTGAAAGTGGAAGGATCGTTTTGTTTTTTAAAATGTAATTATATTAATTGTTTAAAAATTGTTTGTATATTGATTGTTATTCTTATGTATATTTGTTTAGTGTAACACCCCTGAGGATGACCGACGAAGTCGTTCGAAATATCGGGAACAAAATTGAAAAATAAAATAATAAACAAACAAGATCTTGTTTTCATTTATTTGAGACCTTAAGCCCTATAAAATAGGGCACATGAAAAAGTCTGCATACAGCAATAAAAATATCGTATAAATAGTATGAAAATGTGGTGGTTTGTTTTTTAGTAACTTGTCGCGTAGCCTCTTCTTTTCAGCACCTCCAGTAGCCTTTTGGGCATGGAATCAACCAACTTAGTGGCCTCCTCAGCAGTTATATTATCCCATTCTTCCTTTAGTACATCCTTCAGCATAGCTTTTTATGTAGTGCCAGACGTGCTCTATGGGGTTCAAATGCGGTGATTGATGTGGTGTATGTAGTCTTTAGGTGTTGTACAATAGCCAGGATATGACAACGTAGGCTGTGTGTTTGGGGTCATCATGCTGAATTAAAAATCCACTTCCAAGACCCAATTTCGCAGCGCTCTGTTTCACATTTCTTTTGAGAATGTTCAAATAATCGACAGCATTCATTGTAGACTCAACGAATTCCATTTGACCCACGCCACTAGTTTACATACACCCCCGCATCATTAGTCCACCACCACCGTGTTTTACGGTAGGTGCTAAGTTCTCTTTATTCATAGCAGTACACTTTTTTCTCCATACAAACGTCCTTTGATCCCAAAAATACAGTACTTACTCTCATCCGAGAAGAGGACATGTTTCCAAAATTCTGGAGACCAATTTATGTATTTTTTTGCGAATTCAATTCTCTTCCTTCTATTAACGATTGAAATGAATGGCTTTTTCCGTGTCACGCGTCCATGAAATGCAGCCCTGATCGTATCAACGTGTAGACTCTTTTTTACTTTTGGGCGAGCATTTCCTTTATATCAGGTTTTGTGCTGCTTCTTTCCTTCACAGTTCGAACTACGGTGCTCTCCTCTCTTTCAGTAAGACTTCTCGGGCGGCCAGAACGGGGTTTTGATACAAATGTTCCAGTTTCTTGAAAATTGTTGATAACTCGCTGAATATATGAATGGCTTCGCTTCACCATAACTCCTATTTCATGCAAGGATTTGCCTGTTCTCCATAAATGTACAATAATTTTGCATTTATTACTTTTCTTTTAGGAGGCTTGTTGTAAACGTTAAACAAAACACTCATCTTTGTTACATTTCTGGTACTCCAAAGGGTTACATTATGCATTGAAAGTACATTTAGTCCTCTGTAAAGCATATTTTATATTTCGCTCCTACGCAGTAAGCCGTTTGATTGGTACCATTTCCATCCCCTTTCGACCCGTTTCTAGCTATAGTACATTAAAATCGGTCAAATATTTCAGAAGTTACAGGTGATTGAATGAACACACCTTTTCGAAAAAGTAGTAATTTTTTCACTCTTAAATTGGTCATAATTCGTGAAAAAAACTATTTTTTTTTTCAAAAATACTTGTACAATGTTTTTATGAGAAGAATACAAACACAAACCATCAAATGCAATCGCAGCTGTCGAGATCAAAAACAATACCGATTGACATGGAATGACTTCTATGGTATTTTCCATGTCCATGTTAACGGAAAAAATCACTTTGGGCCGATTTCGCCCATATTTGTGGAAAATTTGAACCTTTAGGACATTTCGTTCACATGACAGCGTGCTTTCAATAGACAATTGTTAGATCGTCTTAGAATTTTATTACGACCCACAATATCCAGTGGTGGCCACGAGCTTAGGACACTTCACATGTGTTTTTTATAAAAGCAAACAATTTATTCTGATAATCAACTCTGAGACAAAAATTTGTCTTTAAGTGTTGCTTGTTGCGTGATAAGTATTTTTTCACATTCTTCGTAATGTGGGCTGGACTCAAAATTAGCACATTTGATAAAAGTTGTTATTTTCGATTTCTTTTTGTGATTAAATTAATTAATTGGTATGTTTTGGTAATTTTTTCTCAAATTGAAGTTGTTTTTTAACAAAATTAATAACTAGACATGGCTAAAGGAAAATGGTGCATTGAGGCGCAGCGTTAAGTTATTATGCAATTGAACGTCAGTGGAAGTACCGCTGGGAATATTGCAAACAATCTACATTTATCAAGACAGATTGTATACAATGTACTAAGCTATATTGGAACTTATGGGAGCTTCAAAGATGTCACATAATGTTTCGAACAGAACACAATATATTTTTAAAACGTAAGGAAAGGCCAAAGTCGGACGGGGCCGACAATATAATACACCACTCCCTGCGTATATACCTCGCTTTGATTACTAAAACCAAGTGTTTAATGGGAGCAATTTTATGTAGTTCATATAAATTATACAGTTACTATAAATTCATCTTTAGTCAAATTTAACAAATATGGTAATTGATCCAATTTTCCGACAGATATACATTATATATATTACACTGTGTCTATAACAACACTTGGGGCCTGTGCCAAAACATGGGCCTGTATGTTTTTATTCACGGTAGGTATTCCTAGTTGAAATATATCATGATATGCACAATTTGATCAAGATCATATGTAAGATGTAGTTTCTAGAGCTTTAATAGAGCAGAATGGGGTTATACCAAACTATGGACATATGGGCATCTCCCCAACAAGTATGGAAAGGCTAAAAACGGACAGAGCCGACTATATGATACACCCCACTTTCTATCTCACTACAATTCAATTCAATTCTACAAGAGTAGAATGGGGACCTAAAGTATGGATACATGGACTTTCATAGTATGTATTCTTAGTTGGAATATAATATAATCTGCAAAATTTGAAAAACTTCCTATGTAAAATGTGGTTCCTAGAGGGGTAATAATAACAAGTAAGGAAGGTTAAAGTCGGGCGTGGCCGACTATATGATACCCTACACCTAGTCAATATACCCTGTGGTGTAGGGTATAAAAAGGTCGTTACATTTGATCCGGGTATATATGTATATATTTATACTACAAATTTCATACTTCTATCTGTATTTGTAAAAACATTGAACACAAACTTTGAATGAGAGCTATATACAAATCTGAACAGATCTGACACATTTTTAGCATAGGTTTTCTGAAATATAAGACACTTTCCCAAATTTAATGGAAATCTGTTAAATATGTGGTTCCTAGAGCGGAAAGAATTAGATCGGGGAGTCATTTATATGGGAGCTATATATAAATCTGAAGCGATCTGGCCTATTTTTACCAAAGCAAAATTTGTAAACAAAATTATATGTTTCATACAATTTTTTCATAAACATTTCAATTTTAATAAAACAAAATTGTTAAATTAGTGAAACTTAGGTTCATAAGATCAAAGAAAGATTTCACAATATTAAAGAAACAATTCTTAAATATAATGAAATAACCAATAAAATATTTGTGTTATGAAATGCCTTCATAAATATAATGAAGGATTTCATAGTTTTTGTAAAATGTTTCATATCTTACAATCACATTTTTAGTGTGTCGACTTTATTCGTTGAATGCTAGCAATTCTCATTTGTACTCTGTTAACTCTGACATAAGTTTTCACCCTGATTTAGGTCAAAGACATATTCATTGCAAAAACTCTCGCAATGGTAGTGTGTGTTGATAGGTTAATAAACGAGTCAGACATTTTTTGCCATTTTTGTTTGTATTTAAAACTTCAGTACTTACTATTTATGAAACTGTTTCATATAATTAATGATGTTTCTTCATAGAATCTATGATTATTTTCATAAATCATATTACGAAAAATAATGAACTGGTATGACAAAAATTCATTCATTCATAGTTTCTAAGAAATGTTTCATAAATTCTATGACACTTTTCATTGATTTGTGCTTTATGAAACATGTTCCATACATTTTATGAAATGTTTCTTTGGCGACTTTTTAACGCAAATTTTCACTGAAGTTAAGACAAAATCATAAATATTATGAAGATAATTCGTTCAGTGTAGTAAGGAAAGACTAAAGTCGTGCAAAATATTTCGTCACTGGGTCAAGCCATCTATGAGCTGAACGGTCCCGAAAACACCTCTAAAAATCATGTTTTTCATTGTAATTTTTATACCCTTCACCACTTCGTGGTCTAGGGTATTATAAGTTAGTTTCGCGCCAAATGTTTGTAACACCAAGAAATAATCGAGCTAGACCCACCTTTAAGTATATCGATCGGCTTAAAATCGCCAGCTGAGTCGATTTAACGATGTCTGTCTGTCCGTCCGCCCGTCTGCTGTCCATCTAAGCTTGTTCGCACTCTACAGGTCGCAATTGTTGTCCGATTGTCATGAATCTTGGCAGAAGTAATTTTTTCTGGCCAAGGACCATCGGAATTTGGAGGAAATCGGTTCTGATTTAGATATAGCCCCCATACAAATGTCGCTCCCTATTTCACTTTTTCCGCTTTAGAAACCACATATTGTACCCGATTTTCTTTAAAATTGGCACAACATCTTATAATCCAACTAGCAACACGTATGCAAAAATTGGGTAAGATCGGTTCAGATTTAGATATAGCCCCCATACAAATGTCGCTCCCGATTTGACTTTTTCCGCTTTAGAAACCACATATTGTACCCGATTTTCTTTACATTTTGCAGAACATCTTACAATCCAACTAGAAACACGTATGCAAAAAATGGGTAAAATCGGTTCAGATTAGATATAGCCCTCATACAAATGTCGCTCCCGATTTGACTTTTTCCGCTCTAAAAACCACATCTTGTACCCGTTTTTCTTTAAAATTGCCACAACATCTTATAATCCAACTAAAAAAACCTATGATGAAAGTGGGTAAGATCGGTTCAGATTTAGATATAGCCCTCATACAAATGTTGCTCCCGAATGTTTAACCGATTTTGGCCAAACTTTACATATTATATTTCACCAATAAACAGACATGGTGATAGCGGGTCACATCGTTCTGGTTTCAATATACCCCCATACAAATGTCCTTTCCGATTTAACATTTTTTGTCATACACATACATTTGCTCCTATGAAATACCTGGGTTTAGTAATCAAAGCGAGGTACATACGCAGGGAGTGGTGTAGGGTATTATATAGTCGGCTCTGCCCGACTTTAGCCTTTCCTTACTTGTTTATGTTGCATTTTTGTGCATTTTTTTCCTAATTTAGTAGACACTTTAACAGACAGAAACACTTTAAATATACATTTTTATACTTTTCTTGGAATAACTCGTTGGTCGTATTATTCGAAGTTTAGATTGATTTATTCTAGTTTTTCAAAGTGACAGATAAAATCTAATATTTCTTGAAAATATTTTGTCAGAGTTGATTTGAAAAACAAGTAGAAGAAATCAGTACCTTTCGAATGACGCCTAAATGATGAAGATCGGATGCGAAACGACGTCACTGACTCCATTGTTTGGAAATAGTTAAATGCAGTTTTCAGAGCCAAAATGCTCAAACTCTTTTTACAAAAATGATTGCTGCGACGTCAGTTTCCATTTAGGCATCATTCAAAAAGTAATGACTGCAGTTATTTAATTTTTATAAAATACTGCCATTTCAAAATTTCAGTTGTCACTATGAAAAAACACAAAAAAATACTATAAAGGTCCAATATTTCAACCAATAAGTTACTCAAGAACAAAAATCAAAATTTATATTTAAACTGCTGTCAAGGGTCTATTACTACACGGAAAAAACGTGAAATCGTTAGCGGAATTCAAGAGCGTATAGCTCACAGACGGCTTGGTCTAGGAACGGCATATTTTACAAATCATAATTAAACAATTCAAACTTTATTTTTGTGGGGTGACTGGTAATTGTTTTTCCATTTGTATAAACCGCGACCCAGCCTACTATATATGTGGTCTCTAGAGCGGAAAAATTCGAATATGTGGTCCCTAGTGCGAACAAATCCAATTGAGATAGAAATTTTGCATGAGAGCTTTATCTAAATTTGAACCATAGATACCCGGCAAAAGAAATTGGAAGTACCGTAGGAAGCACATTGTAATCACATCTCAAAATCCAAATGTCCCTCTTCCTAAGAGTTTATAATATGTAAATACCCCGTAACATTTTACGAATAGCATTTTCCCAAGTGAATTGGAAAGGATTTTTAGTATGGGTTCACAGAGCTAAGGTGTCCGCTTTGCACCCAGAAGGTCTGGGGTTCGAATTCCGAAGGATCGGCAAAAATCTTCTTTGTTTTTGTATTACTTTTATAAAAAAAACAATGTTTAATTTTGTATAATTTTAAAAATTAAAAAATTGTTGCTTAATAAGTACAAATTTATTGTTTTATCAATGAACTTAAAATATTTAATTTTTATTAATCTATATAATAACAAGTAAGGAAAGGCTAAAGTCGGGCGGGCCGACTATATGACATACTCCACTTTCTATCCGAATACAATTCAATTCGGTAATAAAGTGAAAACGCGAAGGATTTTTGTATCCTGCAAATGTATGTGTTTGACAAAAAATGGTAAATCGGAAAGGACATTTGTATGGGGGTGTATTGAAACCTGGAACGAAATAGGTGAAATATAATATGTATATTTTGGCCAAAATCGGTTAAACATTTGGGAGCAACATTTGTATGGGGGTTAAATCTAAATCTCAACTGATCTTACCCATTTCCAGCATAGGTGTTTCTAATTGGATTATATAATGTTGTTCCCAATTTAAAGAAAATCGGGTACACTATGTGGTTTCTAGATCGGAAAATGTCAAATCGGGAGCGACATTTGTATGGGGGCTATATCTAAATCTGAACCGATCTTACCCACTCTCTGCAAAGTTATTTATAGTTGGATTATAAGATGTTGTGCCAAATTTAAAGAAAATCGGGTACACAATGTGGTTTCTAGAGCGGAAAAAGTCAAATCGGGAGCGACATTTGTATGGGGCTATATCTAAATCTGAACCGATCTTACCCATTTTCTGCATTGGTGTTTAAAGTTGGATTATAAGATGTTGTGCCAAATTTAAAGAAAATCGGGTACAATATTTGGTTTTTAGAGCGGCAAAAGTCAAATCGGGAGCGACATTTGCATGGTGGCTATATCTAAATCTGAAGCGATCTAACCCACTTCAGCATAGGTATTTCTATTTGGATTATAATATGTTGTGCCAAATTTAAAGAAAATCGGGAACAATATATGGTTTCTAAAGCGGAAGAAGTCAAATCGGGATCGAAAGTTGTGTGGGGGCTATATCTAAATCTGAACCGATTTGCTTCAAATTAAATAGCGTTCGATCTTGATCCACAAAATTTACTTGTGCCAATTTTTGTTAATATCGTACTATAATTGCCACCTGTAATTTGATTACAACAATAGATGGACAGAAGGACATTGCTAAATCGGCTCAGAAAGTGATTCTAAGCCGGTCTGTATAATAAACGATGGGACTAACTCGTTTCCTTTTGTGTGTAACAAACAAATGCACAAATACATAATACTCTCGTGGAGTGTACAAAAATGAAATGATGTTCGTTGGTAATCGCATCACTTAAGAACGGCTGAACCAATTTGGTTAATTTTTGTTACAAACTGTTCGTAGTAGTCCTAACTAGGTTTTAAGATGAAAAAACGTTTGAATAGTAGCCCGGAATACTATCTGTGAAAAACTGGAAGTACCTTTTTCTATAGAATTTTTGAATGAAATCAATATTAAAAGTTTCGATTGAAGAGAAGGTTTTGCGAAATTCTTCTCTGCTATGATCGCTATGATTCTGCGAAAATTTTCACTACTCAAAAACAGGAAAAATTTTAAAGAAAAGTGAGGAAATATGGATAAACTGCAAAAATCGTAATATTTTATGCACTTTTATGATATTATTTACATTCCCATCTCATTGATAATGCATTACAACAAACTGATTGATTATTGTCAACAACATCGACCACTGTGTTGACGACTAATCCAACGCTGCTCTACGTCGCAATGTCAGGAGGTATTTTCTAAGGATGCATTAGATCGACACTCATTGGGATTACACCATCGCAGATGTGATGTTTGATTCCGACAAATGTTTATCTAATTTATATAATTATCTTAAAATATTTCAGTTCGTCTCCGAATGATTTTTTTACCAAATACAAATATGATATATCTGTCTGATTTGCAACTTAAGGATAAAATTGAAAATAAGGCATTGACTGAAGACATGTGGTTGATATTAGATCAAGTAGGAATAAAAGCACCCAACTATCAAATGCACGACGCATTTAATCGTGAGTTGGAACCCGAAGTATAAGTTATAATGAACGGTCCGCTCTTGAATCGCCAACAAAAATATACCTGCGGCACAGTCATCAAAATGAACCATTCAACTGTAGTGATTTTCTTCCAGGACGCTCCCGATGCAAAACATTTTTGGTCGTATTTAATTTGGAAGCCTCAGGTGCATTGAATGTCCCAATTAAAGTCCATTGCGCAATCTTTCACAGATCAGAGATGACCACAGTTGTTAACGGTTCGGAGAAGTGTAAAATACGGTTCGGAGTTTTCAATGACAGCAGCAACAATTCTTAAATGAAAGTACGATGATGATAGCAAGCATTCCAGCGATTCGGACCGACCAGAATCACCGAAAATCAATTCTAACGAACGTTCCGCTTTTAAATCGTCAATTAACTGTGCGACGACAAAGGTTCTGAAGAAAATTGATCATTTGGAATGAAGTCTTTTGAGATATTCGACCGAACGATGAAGCAATCAGATCCGTTCAGATGGTACAAGAATTCTTTTGGATATTTTTATCAACCACTAAACTTTCTTGCAGTATACTATGGCAACATGCCACGACATGTGGCATTCTAATTGTGTTGGAGTTGCATTCTGACAAATGCGAGCAATTTCAACACAATTGTCAATGAAGTCCCTGTTTACATTTCGACCTTCTGTATGAAAACCATATTCATTCGTTAGATGTTAAAATCCAGATAGGCGAACACATTTGCAGCAGTAAACTTCCCAGAGACATAGCATTTAATTCGCTTTTGAAATGCATTTGAAATAGGTTTTCAAACTTCACACAACAATCACAAACATACTCATTAAAATATGGACAGGTTTCGGTCGGGTCAGCTAGTTATTAATACTACATAATATCAGTAAAATTATGTAGTATTAGTTTATTTAATGCAAATTAAATTTAATATTAATTTGCGTTATATATTAATTCATACTAAATAAATATTTTGTTTCATATATATGGTTTGCTTTAGTTATTCAGCACTCACAGCAGAGTATAGCTGAGATGGTTAGAGTGCCGTAGTAGCAACCGCTGTTCCACCCTCTGAACTGTGGGCCAGTTTCGCATTTTTTGGCTAAAACTAGGCTATTTCACTTATGTACATTAATGTACGGGTAGTCAAACGAAAGGAAATTACACAAGGAGTTCAAATATGGAAAAAATTAGGGCCGTGGACCGAGTAGTCCCTCAGGGCCCCTAAAATAGACCCGATAACATACATATAAGTGTGGGTACTCAAACGAATGGAAAATGCACAAGGATTTCAAAGAATATGTAAAAATTGGCCATTGACCTATTTGGGCCTCAGGACCTCCCAAAAATGGACCCGCCTCTTGTATATTAATGTGGGACAGGAAATTGTACAAGTCTTTCGAATATGAAATAAAACCATGTGGGCTGGACGCGTATGACCCTATTAGGACAATAAGACAATGAAATATATTGGGGCTGTTTATCTTTAAGACTGGATAACTAAGTTGCAATAACAAAAACCTAAATAAAAAGAAAAAAATTCCCTCAAATTAAAAAAATATATTTTTTTTAAATTGTCGCCAAATTCCAAATTCTAAACTCTAAAACTCGCATTATATCTCTTTTTATTCTGACTGATTAAATTCTTTATTGAGATCCGCAAAATTCTAAACTTTTTATGCTAGCTGACGAGGTGTCAGCATTACGTATATTCAATATGTAATTAACACCACTTTCAAATACATTTCCATTTTCTATTTGCTCTAGTATTTCACGATTCGTAAATTTTGGCATGATTACAATGAAAGTTTGAATTGAAGTGACTGTATTTCTTTGCAGCAGATCTGTATATTTTGCTATAACAAGTTGTGCTGATTTATCGTTACATTTCTCTCAAGCAAAAATAACTCATGTTCAACGCAATATTAACATAAACCACATAACGAGAGAGAGAGAGGTTTAAACAAAGTGCGTAAATATACAAGAGGGGTAATCTCTCTCTCTCTCTCTTTGTCTGTTAACTTGCAGAGAGGCCGAGCTATGCCACCGAACAGCAATAACATTTGCTTCTGCAAAGTACAATTGTTCGTCGTTATTTTACTGTTTTTGCTATGAAATTCAAATATATTTCAAAATTTTAGCAATCAACCAAATATATACATTTCATTTTTATGTATATTTGTTATATATCCATTGTTTTTATTATTATTTTAATATTTTGCTGTAAAAAGCTAAAGTAGCTTTAACAGCAACATTTGCTCATATTACCCAACGGTGCGCCGGTAATAATAGACAAAAGCGAGATTCCCCCTCTTGTATATTTACGCTCTTTGGGTTTATAATAGTAGTGTAAAACTAAAAGAGGAGAAAACTCGATGTTTGTATATTAACGTGCAGAAATGTGAGAGATGCTACCGAACATAGATACATTTTCAGATCATTGAGCTTTGCTACTCTTATTTACAATCATTAGGTCATTTCCTTCAATTTGAGTGCCAATTGTTGGGGTCTTGAGGACCATCTGGGTGAACACGCCCATCATGATAGATAATTCCAAATCTTTTTTATACTATCTCATAATTATTACCTAAGTAGCTAACAAAATTGCATATAAAATTGTTATTTTGTTAACATGGTTGATTTGAAGAGGGCGTATTTAGTGGTCATTATTCAGTAATCTTGTTTTCTCGTCGGTGTTTATGAACGGTTGCAAAATTTTAGGTAGAAAACAACTCTGGCTACACACCCATACCATACCCATATTTATTCAAATATCTCTTGAGTCCTCTTGAATCTGTCTGTTCGAAAAGTAATATTTTGAACTAAATATCAAATTCTTTGTCTCCGAATTAAAAAAGAATAAAAGTTCTTGGTCTTAAATAATGTTTCTTCTTATTAATTTGTGAATCTGTATCGATTGAATAAAAATCCATGAATACAATCACTTGTTTCAATATCCATTGAACGTTTTTCGCTTTTATACAAAGATAATAAAAATGTCATATAAAAAGAAGTAAGGAAAGGATAAAGTCGGGCTGGGACGAGTATATGATACACTCCACTTTCTCTCCGGTCTCCGGACGGACAGACAGACGGACATTAAATCGATTCAAAACAAGTAAGGAAAGACTAAAGTCGGGCGGGGCCGACTCTATGATACACTCCACTTTCTATCCGAATACAATTTAATTCGATGAAAAAGTGAAAACGGGCAGGATTTTTGCATCCAGTAAATGTGTGTGTTTGACAAAAAATGTTAAATCGGAAAGGACATTTGTATGGGGGTATATTGAAATCTGGAACGAAATAGGTGAAATATAATATGTATAGTTTGGCCAAAATCGGTTAAACATTTGGGAGCAACATTTGTATTTGCGCTATATCTAAATCTGAACCGATCATAGCCACTTTCACCATAGGTTTTTTACTTGGATTATAAGCTGTTGTGACAAATTTAAAGAAAATCGAGTACAATATGTGGTTTCTAGAGCGGAAAATGTCAAATCGGGAGCGACATTTGTATGGGGGCTATATCTAAATCTGAACCGATCTTACCCACTTTCTGCATAGGTGTTTCTAGTTGGATTATAAGATGTTGTGCCAAATCTAAAGAAAATCGGGTACAATATGTCGTTTCTAGAGCGGAAAATGTCAAATCGGGAGCGACATTTGTATGGGGGCTATATCTAAATCTGAACCGATCTTATCCAATTTTTGCAAAGGTGTCTCTAGTTCGATTATAAAATGTTGTGCCAAATGTAAAGAAAATCGGGTACAATATGTGGTTTCTAGAACGGAAATTTTCAAATCGGGAGCGACATTTGTATACCTAAATCTGAACCGATTTGCCAAATTAAATAGCGTTCGTCCTTGATCCACAAAACTTACTTGTGCCAATTTTTGTTAAGATCGGACTATAATTACGACCTGTTGTTTGATTACAACAAGAGATGGACAGACATACTGACATTGCTAAATGGACTCAGAAAGTGATTCTAAGTCGATCGGTATACTTAACAATGGGTCTATCCCGCTTCCTTTTGGGTGTTACAAACAAATGCACAAATCCATAATACTCTCGTGGTATAAAGACAGACGGACATTGCTAAATCGATTCAAAAAGTGATTCTAAATCGATCGGTATAATTAACAATGGGTCTATCTCACTTCCTTTTGGGTGTTACAAACAAATGTAAATAAGCAACGGCAAGTCACAACGAAAAACCAATTTTGTCACTAAATATTCAATATGTCTATATTCTAAATATGTATTTAGATTGTTCTCGTACGTGAATCTACTTTTAATTCTTTCAAAATAAAGGACATCCCTCCTATGACAACTCCACGTTAATTCATTTGCACTACTTCCGAATCACAAGATGAACATCTTTTTCACTTCTTCGGGTGCTCTCTTTTTGCTGGGTATTTCTAGCTGAATTATTAGGTACTGTGCAAGCAAATAGAGTAAAATACGTGGTTTCTAGAACAGAAATCTGAATCTGAACAGATTCAAATAAAATAGCGTACGTCCTTAGCCCTTAATATTTTGGTTAGGTGCTTTGATTTAAGATTAGATGGATGGACAGGCAGACATCGATAAATCGAATCAGAAAGTGATTCTAAGCCGACATGTATAACACACGATGGGTCTATCTCGTTTCCTTTTGACAAACAAATAAGAGCTCTTTTTAATGGAGACTTCCTGAAATTTCGTAGGTAGGTCTCAGTAAGTTTAGGTTGGTATAAGTAAGGGTATGGAAGGAAGAAATCTTTTACAAATAATAGCCGAGCCTAAGTAGATGAAAAGCGACAAAGAAGACTTCAGTGGCCGAAGACAAACACTGATTACAACTGTTTATAGATATCTACATTTTCTCATAAAACATATTCGCTAAGTAGTCATCAAAACGATACAACGACGTGACCTCTTCGAAAGTACGTGACCTGATGCCTCTTTTTAGACAGTAAATGGCGTCTTTAATAATGTAAGTCTTACAGAGAAGCATAATGTTGTCAGTAATCGAATAATTAAAAACAAAAGCTCGCATACATATTTACCACATCTTTAAAAGGTTACTTTGTAGGCCAACCGTTTATTAATCAAAATTTAAGAATATTTTCAGACAGCAATGAAAAAACGTGTAAACGTTTTTGAGAGACTCAAATGCTTCCTATGACTCTTTGCCGTACACTGAAATGGGTAGGATAATTGTATTTCTACAAAGGACGGAAGGAAGACTAAAACAAACAGATAAACAACAATTTGGCAGGTTTTGCAATATATTTCACAGGAATGTTAAGTAATTACAATAGGAAGAAAACGAAATAAGCAACATGGCTTTCGGTTTAGGATGAAAAGTTTCAAAAGAAAATTGGCAGACACTGCCTTTTCTTTAAATAATATTAATTAGAATTATAATAAAATTTGATGGTACCACTCTTCCCCTATAGGGGAAGATGTAGACAAACGCTAGAATAACTATGGTTATTCTAGTGTCTGTCCATGGAAACATAACAATTTGGTCGACTTATATTTCATGGTGGCTTAACCTCAGCATCATCATCAATATTTGTTGCTGTTTATTCTGGTTCCGTTGCCAACAGTTTCCCGAAAAACACACAAAGTGTTAACGCAAGCACTCCATACAGAAGGAACACTGATGAGTTGTCTCTTCGTATGTGGTAAAATGTGTGTATGGTTGAGTGTGGTTCTCCTCATTTCCATCACCAAAAAAAAATTCTTTCCTAAGAAGAAATTCGAATGCATTTACATTCAAAACTCATAGAAAATCAATCAATCGATCACTAATCAAACAACACGAAAAATAATAAGACTGCCCAACAAATTAAAACTTTTTGAATGCAACAGAATAGCTACCGTATAATTCTTAAATGGCATGTTTAGTAGAAGTGCTAAATATATACTAAAAGCGACATTGACTCTTAATACACATGCAAAAAATCAGCCGGATTGGATTGATCGCGAAAAAATTACAAAATAACAAGTAAAAACGGCGTTAAGTTCAGACTGGCCGAACTTTGTATACCCTCCACCATTGATTGCATTCCACAGAGGTTGTCGGTTATCGTAGAAGTGCAGTAATATTACAGGAAAATATATTTTTTTTTAATATAGCCAAACCAAAACAAATACAAATATTAAAAAAAAAATATAAATAAATATAATATTTTAATTATTTCAAACCATTATTTATTTCAAATCAAAAAATAAATATTCTTATATTTATATTTTCAAAAAGCTTAAATACCATAAATATTGGTAGACAGTGGGTTGTATTTCCATTCTATTTTAATTCCAAAATTACAAATTTTGAAAATCCATTATCAGACGTACATAGTGCAAAATAACCTAACTTCATGATTCAACCAATTTTTGCCGTAATAGAAAAGGTACGAATTTTGGAAAAAAAATTATTTTGCGTGTCTATGCAGGCAGAGGAATGTATACAGGTTGTGTAGGTTGGTACCATTTTTACCCCCTTGACGTTTCTACGCAATTGAAAGTACGAATTTCGAAAAATCCCTTGATTTGCCGTTTCTACGCAATCAGAGGAATGTATACTCCGAATTGCGAATTGCATGACTCTAGCTGCGGTCATTTGGTTGGTACTATTTGTACCCCCTTTTTAATTTTAACCCCAAAAAGTACGAATTTCGAAAAATTCGTCTGTGTTCCGCGTCTACGCAGTCAGAGGAATGTATACTCCCAATTTGCTGCGGTCATTTGATTGGTACTATTTTTATCCCCTTTTTTCATTTTAACCCTAAAAAGTACGAATTTCGAAAAACCTGTTTATTTTAAGTGTCTA
The DNA here is from genome assembly GCA_947397865.1 of Polietes domitor. Lineage (NCBI taxonomy): Eukaryota > Metazoa > Arthropoda > Insecta > Diptera > Muscidae > Polietes > Polietes domitor. Next base: position 105,194,032 of record OX377621.1, on the reverse strand, counting down.
CGAAATCTGAGGAATGTATACACCGAATTTCATTATTCCAGTTGTAGCCGTTTTGCTGGTACCATTTTTATCCCTCTGTACCCATTATATCCATTGAAAGTACGAATTTGAAAAAAAAACTTTTATTGTTCATGTCTACGTAGTCAAAGGAATGTATACTCCGAATTTCATGGCTCATTATCCCCATTTTCTATTTTGACCCCGAAAAGAACGAATTTCGAAAAATCAGTTTATTTTCCGTGTATACACAGTCAGAGGAATGTATACTCCGAATTTCATGACTCTAGCTGCGGTCATTTGATTGGTACTTTTTTATCCCCTTTTTCATTTTAACACCAAAAAGTACGAATTTTGAAAAATCCGTGTATTTTACTTGTCTATGCAATCAGAGGAATGTATACACCGAATTTCATTATTCTAGGTATAGCCGTTTGGTTGGTACCATTATTATCCCTCTATTCCCATTTTACCCCTTAAAAGTACGAATTTGGAAAAAAAATACTTTTATATTATGTATCTACTCAATTAGAGGAATGTACACACCGAATTTCGTGTTTCTAGCTGTTGTCGTTTAATATGTACCATTTTTATCCCCTTTTTGCCCCATTTAACCCCCTGCAAATAAGAATCACTTTATGGTGCAGTTTTTTGCTATAAGGGGAATGCGCATACAAAATATCAAGCAAATATAAACAGACATATTCAAAAACATGCTTAAATTCAAACATCCACCCATCCTGGAGGTGGAGGGTATAAAAATGTCATCATTCTAATTTTAGCTATATCTCCCCCGAAAATTATGCGATAATATCCAATTCGTATTTTTTGTTTACCTTGCTCTACCGAAATACCAACATTTTTTGTCGAAAAAGATCAATCTTCCAAGAAAACATTGACCAATTTTAACCCTAGTAATTTTGTTGTATAAGCTGGCGTGTAATTTTGCTATTTAGAGCGTTATTTACAAATTTGGTGTCTTCGTTGAGCCCCATTGAAAATTTCCGACAAATTTTTTCGTAGAAATGTTCTTTTTATACTCCAGGATGGGGGTATACTAACTTTGTGATTCCGTTTGTAATACCTTGAAATATCGACCTGAGACCTATAAAGTATATATACTTCTTGATCGTCATAAAATTCTAAGACGATCTAGCCATGTCCGTCATGTCTGTTGAAAGCACTCTAGCATCTAAACGAAAGGAGATAGGATGTCAAAATTTTCCTTAAATACGTCTTATAGTTGTAGATCGGTTGGGATTGAAACTGGACGAAATCGGCCCAAAGGGAAAAAATTTTCCCTCACAAGAACTAAAAATACCCATAATAATCCCTAATATTTTAGAGTATTTAAGCATATTTTTATGCCCTCCACCTCCAGGATGGGGGTATACTAACTTTGTCATTCCGTTTGTAACACCTTGAAATATCGACCTGAGACCCTATAAAGTATATATAGTCTTTATCGTCATAAAATTCTAAGACGATCTAGCCATGTCCGTCCGTCCGTCTGTTGAAAGCACGCTAGCATCTAAACGAAAGGAGTTAGAACGTTAAAATTTTCCATAAATGCGTCTTATAGTCGTAGATCGATTAGGATTGAAATGGGGCGAAATCGGCCCAAAAGGGAAAAATTTTTCCCTCACAAGGACTAAAAATACCCATAATAATCCCTAATATTTTAGCGTATTTAAGCATGTTTTTGAATATGTCTGTTTATATTTGCTTGATATTTGGTATGCACATTTCCCTTATAGCAAAAACGTGCACCATAAAGTGATTCTTATTTGTAGGGGGTGAAATGGGGCAAAAAGGGATAAAAATGGTACATATTAAACGACAACAGCTAGAAACACGAAATTCGGTGTGTACATTCCTCTAATTGAGTAGATACATAATATAAAAGTATTTTTTCCAAATTCGTACTTTTAAGGGGTAAAATGGGAATAGAGGGATAATAATGGTACCAACCAAACGGCTGTACCTAGAATAATGAAATTCGGTGTATACATTCCTCTGATTGCATAGACAAGTAAAATACACGGATTTTTCAAAATTCGTACTTTTTGGGGTTAAAATGAAAAAAGGTGATAAAAATAGTACCAATCAAATGACCGCAGCTAGAGTCATGCAATTCGGAGTATACATTCCTCTGAGTGTGTAGACACGGAAAATAAGCTGATTTTTCGAAATTCGTACTTTTTGGGGTTAAAATGAAAAAAGGGGATAAAAGTAGTACCAATCAAATGACCGCAGCTAGAGTCATGAAATTCGGAGTATGCATTCCTCTGACTGCGTAGACACGCAAAATAAAAAGTTTTTTTCCAAATTCGTACTTTTTCTTTTACGGCAAAAATTGGTTGAATCATGAAGTTAGGTTATTTTGCACTATGTACGTCTGATAATGGATTTTCAAAATTTGTACTTTTGGAATTCAAATAGAATGGAAATACAACCACTATCTACCAATATTTATGGCTTTGAAAATATTTTTGAAAATATAAATATAAGAATATTTATTTTTTGAATTGACGTATTGGTAGCATTACCTTATAAGCGTGGTTTAAAATAATTAAAATATTATATTTATTTATAAAATTAACTTTTCAATATTTGTATTTGTTTTGGTTTGGCTATATTAAAAAAATTATATTTTCCTGTAATATTACTGCACTTCTACGAAAACCGACAATCTCTGTGGAATGCAACTTAACGCCGTTTTTACTTGTTTCAATATGTCTGTTTGTTCTTACTTGATATTGTGTATGCGCATTCCCTCTATAACAAAAACCATGGTATATATCAAACGACAACAGCTAGAAACACGAAATTAGCTGTGTACTAATGGAGTAGATACATAATATAAAAAAAAATTTCTCAAATTCGTACTTTTAAGGGTTAACATGGGAATAGAGGTATAAAATGGCGCCAACCAAACGCTTGCGCCTAGAATAATGAAGTTCGGTATATACATTCCTCATATTGCGTAGACACGTAAAATAAATGGATTTTTCGAAATTCTTACATTTTAGGGTTAAACTGGAAAAAGGGGATAAACATAGTACCAACCAAATGACCGGAGCCAGTGACGGTGAATAAAGCAAATAGCGAGTCATTATTCAGCGTTATAGGAAGAAATAGCCCAAGTCGTCATAGGATTACGCAATCACGGCAGCATCTACCACATAATCATGTACTTGCAACTACAAAAACAATGTACAAAGCAGCAATACGTGCTGAAATAAAATATTAAAATCCAAATTTGTGTTTTTTTAATAAATTGTCTCCTCTAGACTCCGTCTTGGGGAGACCAACAGGGTCACCATACTTGTTGGGACCTGTTCAGGCAATTTAATTTAATATTAATCTGCTTTATATATTAATTCACATTAAACAAATATTTTGTTAAGTATCGTATTGTCAGTTCTAACGAAAAAATTGGTTTCCTTTAGTTATTCAGCACTCGCAACAGAGGATAGTTGAGATGGTTAGAGTGTCGTAGTAACAACAAGCTTTCTACCCCCGGTAGCGGCGGATTTTTTAAAACAGAAATGGTAACTAGTGAAAAAGTGGTTCCTTTGCAACACTTTAAAATGACTTGTATGACAACTTCATATTAAATTCATTGGTGAAAATCCAAAGTTTCACTACTTCCGAATCACGAGATGAACATATTTTTCACTTCTTCGGGTGCTCTATCCTCATAAAATTTCGTAACATAGTTCTGACACTAAAAAGTGTAATTTTCCATTTCATTTGAAGGCTTACCTTGTTTTTTTTTTTACCGATATTCCTTGTAGTTGGTAATTTGTTATTCTATGTTGGTGTGAAATTTAGCCAAAATCGCGTTATCGTGTTTAGGAGTAGCAACATTATTTCATGTTTTTTAGGAGTGCCATAATTAATTCCAGCATTTTGCCATATCCACCACTGTGCATTGGTTTTACCAACATGTGTATAGGTTTCAACGCCATAGATACAGAATAAGTCCTTGCGAATTTAATATATGCACATAACTACAATTTTCTGGTCTATTTTTCACGTTTAATGCTATCAAATGCAAATACACTTATATACGTCGCAATGAATTCACTCGCCTCCAATGAATGAATGTCCATGATCCGATAATAATTGGACATAAATTCCTACGTAAAATCCTAATGATTACATACATACCTAGAAATAGAACGACTACAACATGAAATTTTTTTATTTCAGTTATTACATATGGATTTGTTGTTTTTATTATTTATTGTTATTGTAGGTACAAGTCATGCGGAAATGTTTTTCTTTCTCTCTGAAGGGACATCAAATTTATTAACACTCCGCCATGCCACTGCTTTTATTTTGTTTGTAATATCTTCCTACCCATTGGTATTTATTTTACATTCAATTTACATTTCGAATTCTGTTTACTCAATTGTAAGCATGTGAACACAACAAAACACAGTCGTCGTAGCAAATAATCACAAAATATATTAACTTTTGCCTAACGAGTCCCTTTTAAAAAATAGTAAATACATACATAAAAAAGTCCATAAATTTTAATGGCTGTTCGTTTTATCTTGTTTTCCTTAGCCAACGCCTGCGTGTCTGCACTGAAAATGAACGAATTCCAAAAATTTTAATTAAAGGGATATTATCATCAGATCCCGCTAATCCTCGCTTTCAGGCAGATATTTATATATAGTAATGGACATAATTTGCCTATGTGTCAGACAGAATGGCATTCTGATGCGACAAACCTACAAAAATACTGCCTAAGGCCCAGAAATTCCGTTTCTAACACCTTGAAATATTCATCGGAGACCCCATAAAGTATATATATTCTGTGTCTTATTGTTGCAGGTTGCTTGGGATTGAAAGAGGGCGAAATCGGCCAAGAGGGTTAAATTTCCCCCTAACAAGGACTGAAAATATCCCTAATATTTAGATTATTTAATCCAATTTTTTTAGAATTTCTGATTTTTATACACTTGAAATTTGTTGCGTACATTCCTCTAGTAACGTGAAAACACCAAAAAGTACAAAAAAGATTTAGCAGGTGAAAAGAGACAGGGGTTAAAAATGGTACGAATGATATGACAACAGCTAGAAATGTGAAATTTGGAGTGTACATCCCCCTAATTGCGTCGACCCTTAAAGTAGAGTGATTTTTCAAAATTCGTACTTTTAAGGGGTACAATTGGAAAAGAGGGATAAAAACGGTACTACTCACCGCTGAAGTTGAAATAATGAAATTCGGCGTATACATTCATCTGACTGTGTAGACGCCAAATTCCAAATTTGTTCTTTCAAGGGTACAGAGGGATAAAAATAGTATCAATATCTAGAATGATGAAATTCGTGTGTACATCCCTCTAATTGCGTAGATACGTAAAATATAGGATTTTAGAAAGTCGTACTCTTAAGGGGGTAAAATAGGAAAAAGGGGATAAAAATGGTACCAACCAAATGGCCGCAGCTAGAATCATGGAATTCGGAATGTATACATCCTTTGATGTATAGGAAAAAGGGGATAAAAATGGTACCAAAATAAATAAATAAATACACAAAATAAACAAGTAAAAACGGCGTTAAGTTCGGCCGGGCCGAACTTTATGTACCCTCCACCATGGATTGCATTCCACAGAGGTTGTCGGTTTTCGTAGAAGTGCAGTAATATTACTGGAAAATATAATTTTTTTAATATAGCCAAACCAAAACGAATACAAATATTGAAAAATTAATTTTATAAATAAATATAATATTTTAATTATTTCAAACCACGCTTATAAGGTAATGATTGGTAGCATTACCTTATACGTGAATTCAAAAAATAAATATTGTTATATTTATATTTTCAAAAATATTTTCAAAGCCATAAATATTGGTAGATAGTGGGTGCTCAAGTTGGTTGTATTTCTATTCTATTCTATTTTAATTCCAAAAGTACAAATTTTAAAAATCCATTATCAGACGTACATAGTGCAAAATAACCTAACTTCATGATTCAACCAATTTTTGCCGTAAAAGAAAAAGTACGAATTTGGAAAAAAACTTTTTATTTTGCGTGTCTATGCAGTCAGAGGAATGTATACACCGAATTCCATGATTCCAGCTGCGCCCATTCGGTTGGTACCATTTTTACCCTCTTGACGTTTCTACGCAATTAGAATTGCATCATTCTAGCTGTAGTCGTTTAGTTGGTACTATTTTTATCCCTCTGTACCACTGTATCCCTTGAAAGTACTAATTTCGAAAAATTCGTCTATTTTCCGTGTCTACGCAGTCGGAGGAATGTATACTCCGAATTTCATGACTCTAGCTGCGGTCATTTGATTGGTACTATTTTTATCCCCTTTTTCATTTTAACCCCAAAAAGTACGAATTTCGAAAAATCAGTTTATTTTCCGTGTCTACACACTCAGAGGAATGTATACTCCGAATTTCATGACTCTAGCTGCGGTCATTAGATTGGTACTATTTTTATCCCCTTTTTTCATTTTAACCCCAAAAAGTACGAATTTTGAAAAATCCGTGTATTTTACTTATCTATGCAATCAGAGGAACGTATACACCGAATTTCATTATTCTAGGTACAGCCGTTTGGTTGGTACCATTTTTATCCCTCTATTCCCATTTTACCCCTTAAAAGTACGAATTTGGAAAAAATACTTTTATATTATTTATCCACTCAATTAGAGGAATGCACACACCGAATTTCGTGTTTCTAGCTGTTGTCGTTTAATAAGTACCATTTTTATCCCTTTTTTGCCCTATTTCACCCCCTGCAAATAAGAATCACTTTATGGTGCACGTTTTTGCTATAAAGGGAATTTATGGTGCACGTTTTTGCTATAAAGGGAAGCAAATATGAACAGTCATATCCAAAAAACATGTTTAAATACGCTTAAATATTAGGGATTATTATGGGTATTTTTAGTCCTTGTGAGGGACAAATTTTTCCCTTTGGGCCGATTTCGCCCCATTTCAATCCCAACCGATCTACGACTATAAGAAGCATTTATGGAAAATTTGAACTTTCTAGCTCCTTTCGTTTAGATGCTAGCGTGCTTTCAACAGACGGACAGACGGACGGACGGACATGGCTAGATCGTCTTAGAATTTTATGACGATCAAGAATATATATACTTTATAGGGTCTCAGGTCGATATTTCAAGGTGTTACAAACGGAATGACAAAGTTAGTATACCCCCATCCTGGAGGTGGAGGGTATAAAAAGATTTTTCAAAATTCGTACTTTTTACCGCAAAAATTGGTTGAATCGTGAAGTTAGACAGCACAATGTACGTGAGATAATGGATTTTCTAAATTTGTACTTTTGAAACTAAAATGGATGGAAATACAACCAACAGTAGTGTTTAAGTTTTATTGAAGATTGCTGTCTTATATTTACTTTTTGAACAGACTTGAATTATTATTTCGAATATTATATTGATATATATTATAAACGTATTGGTAGTTATGCCTTATAAGCGCCTTAGAACACTAAAAAGGCTGATCGACTTTTTCAGTTTCTTTCTGGTTTTTGGAGTACTTTATATTTGCCACAAAACCATATATTTGAACTAGAAAAATCTGCGGTGAAAGTGGGTCAAATCGGTTCAGATTTAGATATAGCTCCCAAAGCAAATTTCGGCCTCCATTTGCACGCTAGAGACCACATATTTTTGTCACAAACCTTATATTTGAACTGGAAAAATCTGTGGTGAAAGTGGGTCAGCTTGGTTCAGATTCAGATATATCTCCCATAAAAATAACTTTTTGGGCTCTAGAAACCACATATTTTTATCGATTTTCATAAAATTTGCAATCGATTGGTATAGGCCTCATAAAAATGTCGCTCCCGATTTGATAATATATTTTAACCGATGTCGTTCCAAAGTTGGCCATATACATTATATTTCAACTAGAAAAACCTATAGTGAACGTGAGCTACATCTTTTCAGGTTTTAATAAAGCCCTCACACAAATGTCCTTCCTGATTTAACTTTTTCTCTCAAGTCTCACAGACTTTGATCTAATTTAGCAGAACCCGTTACATGTCATGTTGTGAAAGTATCGGTGTTTTTCTCCGTATTCAATTGTAATGGGGTAGACAGTGGAGGGCATCATATAGTCGGTCCTGCCCGACGGCCTTTCCTTATTTGTTTTTTGTTCGAAACTTGGTAGAAAATGATACCTACCAAGGGAGTTCAGACTTCGAAAAGCAGATGTTGGAGGATCCAACAGCCGAACTTTAGCTCTTCAACATTGCAATGATGTCCGTGTGAAATTTCATCAAAATTGTAGAATCATTCTAGGAGTGTCGTAATAATTTCTCATTCAATTAAAATTTTGGCCCCCGATTCACAACCCCTATTACGCATGGAGGATCCTATTGCCAACATTATAACATCAAAATCGTCAGGCTGATAGGAGTGGTATTATAATTTCTAGTAAAATATAACTTTGGCAACACAAAAGAGGTGTCCGAAGTAACTCATTTTAGACCCTCCACTGTGGAGCGTCTATAAAAGCTGAGAGTCCTACCACCGAAATTTTTCTCGTAAATACTCAAACTATGTTGGTGTGAAATTTCTCCAAAATCGATGACGCCATTTAGGAGTAGCATAATTATTTTTTAATTTTAAGAGTGCCATAATTAATTTCCGCATTTTGTCATATCCACCACTGTGCATAGGTTTTGCCACCATTGATACAAATTAAGTCCGTGCGAAATATTGATATACCATCTGAGATTTGCAAGAACCCTTTTAACTCCACGTGTTCGAAAAAATATCTGAGGCATGGAACTAGATACATTTTCGATCTCGGGGAGTGGTTGTGGCTAGTGAATATCTGGCCATTTACTCTTTTTACAAATGGCCAAAAAATCTTACTTCACTAGGAAAAGAAAGAACTTTGACACGAAGACGTTTTTCATGTAGAAACTTCTCACGTCTAAGTACCCTGGTAAACATTGTAATGGGGAAGAAAGTGGAGGTTATATTGTGGTTACCAAATTGTAGAAACTGTATGAAAATTACTTAAAAAATACAAATTTGGGATTTCCGCACGTTTTTAATAGATTACAAAGACTTTTTTGTAAAAGTCAATTTTTTGTTATTTTTCTATTTCCAAAAATTTACGTCTATTGAAAAACGTTTACTTAGACTGGGTCTTGGAATAATATTTAATGTTATAAACAGGACCGTGCGCAGGATTTTCCCCTGGGGGGGGTTTCATCTAGTTTTACAAAAAATAATGCAGTTGAAAATTCTGTTAATTATTTTAGTAAATTTTCAATCAATGTTCAATTTTTCTCGTGAAGTCTAGTCAGTCTATGGCGCAACGATAAACGACGTTAATTTGATTATGTGTGATTACGTGAGCGTTTGGCACCCATTCATATTTTATTACAAGGATCTTTGAGAAATGTTTTGATACATTCAACGGCAAAATTGTTAAAAAAATATTAAAAAAAACTGTTGCAATAGCAGAAAAGTGTATGCTGATAGGCAGCACACAATCGCTGTTTTTTATTAACCGACGTGTTCTCTAAGTGTAGAATTTTTTTTTAAATTTTACACAAAAAACGATCGAATTCCTCGGATCTTGACTCCTCTTGGGAAAAAATAGTTTGTTTGCGGTAAACATGTCATCAGTTTGTTGTTAATGAACAAAGAGAGATATGTTTACATATCGAGGGCTTATATTCATAAGTGGCTATGAACCATTTTCTCGAAAATGAGTTTTTGATGCCAAACTATTCTCAGATTTGGATGTCATCTTTCGTATACATTTGGAGAAGAAATTTTGTTATAAAGCCATTTTTTCAAATTTTTCTGATTGGGCTATCTACTCACATCTAATTTGTGACTGCAAAAATGGAGCAGCATATAACCGAAGGTTGTAATTCGCTACAACGATTTCGTTTAAAACATTTTTCTAGATTTAGGGCTTTCGTACTATCAAATTCCATTATTAAGCGGTTAATAGCATTTTGGTTCCCAAGTTATCAGGCTAAAATAGGATAAATAGTGGCTGTAAAGTAAAAAATTGTGAAAAGTATCTTTAGAAAAACTCGCGTAAATTTTTATCATATTGAAAATACCAAAATATTTTTATGGTATATGATTGCTGACTTCATTTGGAATATTTGTGTCATGTCATGTGTGAAAATCATTTTAGCTATATTTGACGCGAATTTTCCAAAAATATCCAATTTGTATTTTAGTTTACCATGCCTTACCGCAATATCCACTTTTTGTAAAAAAATGGAAAAAGGGATAAAGATGGTACCAAACATACGTATGAAGCTGATATCTATAAATTCACTGTGTTAAAAAACGTTATCGAGTTTACAATAAGTCTTATTTATATATTTGAGCGTTAATGACTATGTGCTTAATTCAATATTCATAGTGCTCAATTTTAAACTTGCAAAAGTGGCTATGAACCATAAAACCACGAATAATAGAAAATTTGGAATACTTTTTAATCGTAGCAATTAGTATTCCTCTTTAGATTAAACTGTAGAAGAATGATTCATAATTACTCTTAAAATTAATGAGAAAATCTGTTTGTTCGCTCTCATGAAAAGTTGTGTTTTTGTTCATAGCCACTTATGAATATAAGCCCTCGATATATAAAACAGTTTTCTTCGTTTGTCGAAATGGATTTGTATTATCATTACAAACTCCCAAAACATTTAGAAGTAACAGAAACCTTTGTAGTTTCATATGTGATGAAAATAGGTCAGTTCAGATTTAGATACAGCTCCATAAAAATGTCGCATCGCAAACTTTACAAACCAATCATTGCAAACGTAATATTCGAATAGCCACACCATATTATATTTGACTTGTGAACATCTGCTGTGGAAGTGGAATATGTGGGTCAATGTTTTGATATAGCCCTTACACAAATGTCCCACCCGATTTCTATACTCAAGATATCATTCGATTGAATTAAAAAAAATTTAACAAGTAAAAACGACGATATGTTCGGCCGGGCCGAACTTTATATATCTACACAATACATGGTGTTGCATTCCCCAGAGGCTGTCGATTTTCGTAGAAGTGCAGTAATATTACAGGAAACTTACACTTATAAGACAAGGCTACCAATACGTTTACACTATATATGTCGGAATAATACTTCAAGTCAATTCAAAAAATAAATATTCTTATATTTATATTTTCAAAAAGCTTAAATACCATAAATATTGATAGTGGGTGCTACAGTTGGTTGTCTATTTCCATTCTATTTTAATTCCAAGAGTACAAATTTTGAAAATCCATTATCTGACGAAGCAAAATATCCTAACTTCATAATTCAAGCAATTTTTGCCTTAAAAGTAAAAAGTACAAATTTTGAAAAATCTTTTTATTTTGTGTGTCCATGCAAATTCCATGATTCTAGCTGCGGCCATTTCCATGTTTATCCCTCTTTTTCTATTTTACCCCCTTAAGAGTACGACTTTCTAAAATATCTTTATTTTACGTGTCTACGCAATTAGAGGGATGAACAAACCGAATTTCCATGTTTATCCCTCTTTTTCTATTTTACCCCCTTAAGAGTACGACTTTCTAAAATATCTTTATTTTACGTGTCTACGCAATTAGAGGGATGAACAAACCGAATTTCATCGTTCTAGCTGTTGCAGTTTAGTTGGTTCTATTTTTATCCCTCTGTACCCATTATATCCCTTGAAGATATGAATTTGAAAAAAACCTTTTATTATTCGTGTCTACACAGTCTGAGGAATGTATACACCGAATTTCATGACTCCAGCTGCGCCCATTTGGTTGGTACCATTTTTACTCCCTCGACGTTTCTACACAATTAGAATTTCATTTCAATTTCTAGCTGTAGTCTTTTAGATGGTACTATTTTTATCCCTCTGTACCATTGTATCCCTTGAAAGTACGAGTTTCGAAATATCCGTTTATTTTCCGTGTCTACGCAGTCAGAGGAAAGTATACTCCGAAATGCATGACTCTAGCTGCGGCCATTTGGTTGGTACTATTTGTATCCCCTTTTTCCATTTTAAAGGAATGTCAGTCAGTCAAAGGAATGTATACTCCGAATTTCATGACTCTAGCTGCGGTCATTTGGTTTGTACTATTTTTATCCCCATTTCCCATTTTGACCCCAAAAAGTACGAATTTCGAAAAATCCGTTTATTTTACATGTCTACGCAATCAGAGGAATGTATACACCGAATTTCATTATTCTAGGTGCAAGCGTTTGGTTGGTACCATTTTATACCTCTATTCCCATTTTACCCCTTAAAAGTACGAATTTGGAAAAATACTTTTATATTATGTATCTACTCAATTAGAGGAATATACACAGCTGTTGTCGTTTGATAGGTACCATTTTTATCCCTGTTTGCCCCATTTCACCCCCTACGAATAAGAATCACTTTATGGTGCACTTTTATGCTACAAGCAGACATATTCAAAAAGCATGCTGAAATACTCTAAATATTAGGGGTATTTTTAGTCCTTGTGAGGGAAAAATTTTTCCCTCTGGCCCGATTTCACCCTCTTTCAATCCCAACCGATCTGCAACCATAAGACACATTTAGGAAAAATGTTCGTTCATTTCGTTCGGAAGCTAGCGTGCTTTCAACAGACAGACAGACGGACATGGCTATATCGTCTTAGTCTTACCACGACCCAGAATATATATACTTTATGGGGTCTCCGATGAATATTTTAAGGCGTTACAAACGGAATTACAGAGTGAATATACCCCTATCCTGGAGGTGGAGTGTATAAAAATGCAAATTGTATTTTATTTAAAAATTAAGGTATTGTACTTTCTTTTGTATAAGTAAAAAATGTCTACATAAAAAATTCTTAGGTTACTCATGGCGATCATCATCATCTCGCCAATAGATTTTTACCTAATTATTAATTTAGAGATAAATTGTTTTCAATGATTTCATTCCAATTAGATATACTACAAATTTGTCCACAGTTTGGCACTCATAGTTAAGCTGCGGGTTAGCATCCAGCAAATTATTTGCTTTTATTAAAAATGTTTTTAGATTTCATTGTGATATCATAGTGATTCTTATCTACACTTTTTTAAAATTACTAAAAAAAATATTAAATATCCAAACATTTTAGTAGTACACAATAAAAAGTTCATAAGATATTGCTCTAGCCAAATGTCGAGAAGTGGCGAAATTAGCATTACACAATCTTGAAATTGGCACAATTCGTTTAGTTTGTTTGTATTTTTCATAACCTTTGTCCGAAATTAAAGAAAGTGTCCACGATTTTTGATATAATTTTCGTGTTTTTACTGCAAAATTACCATTTCAGACGAGTTATTTTAAAAAGAACTTAAAAATTCTATATTTTATTGCTTCAGAAAGACTAGATCGTTTTAATAAAGTATATGTTCGAAACCTCTCTGGTCGGGTTTGAACCCCCCCCTTGCGCACGGCCCTGGTTATAAATGACGCTGTTGACGTTATTTCATCATCGTCACTACAATAACCGGATGGGTGGGTACGGGTTGCCATCTGCATTTGTCAAAAATTATAGTTTGTTTTCGTTCTAGTTCATTAAATAGAAAGAAATTCAAATTGATAACAATTTGCAGAAATCTGCTCTAGTAAATATACAAATTATACAATTAAATTAAATTTCAATTAAGGTTGTGAGTTTAAACCCAGAATAAATAATGAATTATATCTGAATTTTATAGTGCTCGAAGAATAACAATCTTTTGCTACGGAATTAAGTTTATACAAACTTAAGTATAAGAGGATTCCTTTACCTTGCTTTAGGGTATATATACAAGTCCTTTACAGAAATATTATTTGTACTTCAAATAGCCAGTGGGGAGTAACAGACATAGCTGAACAGCTAAACAGCCAAAAGCTGGCGTTTAAAAAAAAGAAACGAAAAATCGCCACCCATATCGTTCTTATTGACTAGGAAAGTTTTAACATCCACAAGAAAAGACGCAATCTTCATGTAAATCTAAATCCTTCCTACTTGTTTTCTTTTGACTCGTTTCATCCGTTGGTTGGTTGATCTAGTAACTATTTAAATTGTATGTTTTTTTGTTTTTCTTCTTTGCATTGCAGGACTACATCACTCTCCTCAATTATTGGGACACGGTTGTGGTGTTTGCTGTGCCCTTCACATCGATTGCCGTTCTAAACACTTTCACCGGATGTACGGTGTGGAAATTCGCCACAGTTCGAAGGACCTTAACAATGCAAAAACAGTAAGTGAAATAGAGTTTAAAGAAAGAGAAAGGACATCCGTTGAAAGTCGAGGATCCTTAAATATCGCAGAGAAAACTTTACATACAAATTGGATTATTATTTTTTGTGTTTGATATTCGATTAAATAAAGTCGAGGATTACTTATGCATTATCATTGTCATTATCATCATGATTTATGATTTGATACCAGCAATTTTAGCTCAATGTCTGTGATACATATGTGTTTTGTTTGTTCCTTTCTTATTCTTCTTTAGAAAAACTCATCATTTACCGACGATGCATGATATGACAGTATCAACACCTTCAGCACCATCATGTGCCATTAGAGTCAATACAACAGCAACAACGACAACAACAGCCATCACAGAAGGTGTAGCTTATACAACAAAAAAGACGGTAGACACCCAACATGGTGTGCCTGTGACAACAACATATCGTCTACCCACACTGTCACTGAAGCGACAAAAGTCAAATTCTTGTGGCACAACCCACCAGAATGGACACGAGAATAATCTTATTACACATGTGCCACACCAACATCCACATCCGCATCGTGGCACGATGATAAAGCACCATCATCATCATTCGACACGAAGTAGTGCTGGTTGTAGTGGCAAGAGTGGCAGTGTCATTTGTGCAGACACATCAAGAAAATCAGGTAAGGACGAATAATTATGCACGCACACATGTGGCCACAGATGGTCTTTAAGGCGACATTCTCTGTGGATTTGCCCAACAATTGTGGCCGTAAAAGAATTATAAGAACTCGAACAAAATGAACAAACAAAAAATAACAAAAATAACACTGTCCAACAAATTAAGACTTTTTGAATGGACCAGCATAGCGACTCTGTAATTCTGAAAGGGCTTGCTGATTAGATCATTTTTGTAGAATAAACTTATAGTCCAGCTGGTCTGAGTTTCTTTTTTTCGCGGGGCAAAGTTTTCATTTTTTGGTCGCAGGAGCATTATACTAAGCGAAAAAAGTGTTATAAGTTAATGTCTGAGAGAATTTTTATTATCAGAACTATATAGTGGAATTTCATGAGGATCATTTTTGTGGAATATCTTAACCCTCTAACTCTTCTCCTTATGGGTCAATTTGATTCTTTTTTCGAGAAAATCAAGAAAAATCCTTTCAAATAGGACATTTAAAGAATAAAATAATCTAGAAAAATGTTTGCCGGGAAATTTCAGTGGGGGTCTCCAAAGAAACTTAAGTTTTAAATAATTAATAAAAATTCTCTCAGATATTAACTTATAACACTTTTTTCAGTTAATAAAGGGTGATTTTTTAAGAGCTTGATAACTTTTTTTTTAAAAAAAACGCATAAAATTTGCAAAATCTCATCGGTTCTTTATTTGAAACGTTAGATTGGTCCATGACATTTACTTTTTGAAGATAATTTCATTTAAATGTTGACCGCGGCTGCGTCTTAGGTGGTCCATCCGCTTAGTCCAATTTTGGCATTTCCACGTTTTTGAGTAACAGAGACCCAATTGGTGCGAACGGCGACGAATCGAAAATTGGTGGTCATCATTAACACTGGCCGATACAGCTGCGATATTTTCTTCAGTTCGCACTCTACGTAAGCGTGTTGGTGGTTTAATGTCCAACAATGTAAATTTGGTGCGAAATTTAGTCACAATAGCCCGAATAGCCGCTTCAGTGGGTCGATTAAACTGACCATAAAATGGAAGCGCGCAATGAACTTTCTTAACAGAGCACGCATTTTGATAATAAAATTCAATAATTTGCAAGCGTTGTTCGTTTGTAAGACGATTCATGATGAAATGTCAAAGCATACTGAGCATCTTTCTCTTTGACACCATGTCTGAAATCCCACGTGATCTGTCAAATACTAATGCATGAAAATCCTAACCTCAAAAAAATCACTCTTTATAATGTTCCTTTCGACCAAAAAATGAAAACTTCACTACTCTGTTCCAAAAATGCTGTTGGACAGTGCAATTTTTGGAATGTTTTCATTTAGACTGAATTAATTGTGTTTTCCACTTTTATTTTTTGAGAGTACAAAAATTCAATATCTCGCTTTTGTCTGGAAAAAAAACATTCACTTGTTTACATTTGTGCACCAAAGTCCAAGGTTAATTCAATATTTTCAAAAAGGACCAGAGGAGCGTCCTTTTTGAAAATCTTGAATTAAGAAGGAAATTTTGATATCATTAAGTTTGTAACTCTGTTTGTAATACCTTGAAATATCGACCTGAGACCCCATAAAGTATATATATTCTTGGTAGCCATACACTTCTAAGACGATCTAGCCATGTCCGTCCGTCCGTCGCTAGCATCTAAAGAAGCTACTAGGTCCAAATCTATATATAAACAAGTAAGGAAAGACTTAAGTCGGGAGGGGCCGATTTTATGATACACTCCACTTTCTATCCGAATACAATTCAATTCAGTGAAAAAGTGAAAACGAGAAGGATTTATGTATGTTTCCTAATCATATGCTAATATGACCTGACCCAATTGTCCAACCGAGAAGAATATTTGTATTATATAAGATATTTTGCCAAATTTTAAGACAATATAATCTGTTCAAATATGTGGTTTATAGAGTGGAAAAAGTCAAATCGGGTCAGGAATTTGTATGGGAGCTATATATAAATCTGAACCGATGTGAACCATTTTCACCATGGGTGTTTCTAGTGGAAATATAAGATGAAGACAATCTATATATGTGGTATCTAGAATGAAAAGTGTCAAATCGGGAGTAAATGCTGGAGATGCTTGTAAGATGTAAGATTATTACTTGGTGCGATTTTTAAACCCAAATTCGGTAAGTGAGTTGTGCTTCTCGTTCGTTTCCTTATAGACGCCGGGTTTGATGATGAAAAGTCGCTGCGTAGCTACTCGAAAAGACTTTTGACTTTTGTATGCTTGAAGTGATGAAAACATTACTAAATACCAAAATAAAGCTGATTCCAAATATCTATGTGCACGTTACATAGATTTTAATTTTACATGGAGATATGGGAAGGGAATTTCGCCCATCTTCGAACTTAAACTAAGTTTGGAAAAAATATTACAATGTGCAAAGTTTGAATTGATTCCTTAAGAGTGATTCCTGTAGAGTGAGAGCATAACGAGTAAGGAAAGGCTAAAGTCGGGCGGGGCCGACTATATGATACCCTCCACTTTCTATCTCATTACAACTTATTTCAGGGAAAAAATATATTTTGTATAATTAAAATGATATTTTATTGTTTTCATATTTGTGTATTTGGTCTCTAGTAAAATGTATGGGTTCTAGAGCGAAAATTAGTCTGGGGCTATATCTAAATCTGAACCGATTTGCATCAAATTAAATGGCGACCGTTCTTGGAGTGCAAAGCTCACTCGATACAATTTATGGTCGGACCGGACAATAATCTGCGATCTGTACTTTGATTACAATAATAGAAGGACGGACGGACAGACAGACGGAAATAGCTAAATCGATTCAAAAAGTGATTTGTATACTAAACGAGTGAATTTAGTGGGTCAAAGACGGACGATATTTGATTTGACGCAAATCGGTTCAGATTTGGATGTAGCCCCCATACAAATGTCGCTCCCGATTTGATTTTTTCCAGTCTAGAAAACACATATTTTACTCGATTTGCTTCAAATTTGTCACAGTACCTAATAATTGAACTAGAAACGTCTATGGTGGAAGTGGTCCAAATCGATTAAGATTTGTATATAGCTTCCCTGCCGCTTTTTACTCTTGCCAGTTTAGAAACAGAATTTCATCATATTTGCAAAACAGCTTACATTTCAACTAGAAACACCTGTGGTGAAAGTAGACCACATCGGTTCAGATTTATATACTGCTCACTTTTCCCGTATATTCGTGTATTCGACTATCTATCTATTTATGAAAATAATATTCTTCATAAAAATTGTTAAAGGTATTTGAATATTATATTTTGGGAATGGTTTTGCGGATTTTTTTCGTGATACCTGACTTTTTGAATCCCTGAGAGTTGTTAACAAATCCAGGAATACTATTAAATCGTATAACATTTCAATCATAAAAACTGAGTATTGTACAATTGAATAATTGCTGCAGACATCCCTGAGGAACATACATTTATCGTTGTTTGTTTATTTTGTGCGACTTTTTTATGAGCAGATTTTTTTTTGCGTGTTTACAGGAAGACGAAATGCCGCCAACTCATCTCAGTTGAAGGTGACGAAAATGCTACTGATTGTCTCAACGGTATTCGTTTGTCTGAACTTGCCCAGCTGCATAATGCGAATTATAACTTATATTGAGGTAAGTAAGACAAACAACCTCCAACACTTGAATTGTGTTGGAATTAGAAGGAATTCCACTCTGAAACTTCTTAATTTAATAAACACAGGAAATATTAAAAATGTACTTGATTTCACCGCCCACCATACACAAACAAAACACCAATACACGTCTCAAAAAGTCTTGAAACAGAGTCAAGTCAATTCCTTCCTGCTTTCCAATTGAGAGTCAAGGGAGCAATAAAGTCGAAGCAATTTAAATTCATAAATAGCCGACCGGCTTAGTGCTATTTTCCAGAAACAACTCAATGACGAAGTTGTCCGATTTCAACTATTCCGTTCCGTGTTTACCTAAGCTTTGGTTTGGCTTTTGCTACATTCACCGGATGAAGCAAACAAACTATTGCCATAATTTTATGTGAATATTTTTAGTATATTTATTTCACCCACTCTAATGTGGCTCCTACATGCACATAAATATGTTCACAAAAGAAAGGACAAAGTTTCCCAGGATATTTTGACATAACTTCCGCTTATTTGTGCACACTTTGAACTTTTTTGTTCGTCTTTAAAATCCCAGGGCATGAGTAAATACGAAACAAACAACACAACATACAAACTTCTTCCAATTTAGGTTATTTATGGAATTATTTTCGTAGAAAATACATTTACACAATTTAAATTTATACTGAGCAAGTACTGACATATGAGCAACGAACACAACAATAATCAAGGTTATACTTTTAAACCATTTCATTCACAATAATTGATTAATCACATCGAATCATAAAGAGAGAATAAAAGTGCTTCAAAAGCCAGACAAGAATAAAAATTTTATGTCAGTGAACTAAAAAATATTTCTTTTTGTATATGTGACCTGGTCTACTTAGGTCTGGGCTTTGGTGTCAAAAAATCAATTTTCACTTTTTGGTTGATTCGGATGGAAGATGAGATGCTTTTTCACGTGGTGAAAAGCAGAAAGTCCTAACATGCTTAGAAGTGTACTAAAAATGTAGAGAAAGAAGAGTAAAAATACGACAAAATATAATTTATTGGTAATGTTCCACAATAGCAACTTACACGATGAACTATAATAATATTCCGACCAACAACAACACTTACTGGACGTCCGGCGCGGAGAACAATTAACGAGATAATGAGAAACTGACGAAACGAGTTGCTTACTTTTAACAGCTTTTTCACAGAAAACTAGTTCTCACACGTAAGCTCCCTTTTCGTAGACCAGGTCACATATGTCAATATTCATAAACCGATATTTGGAAATTAAGGTCCAATAACACCCGCATTCTATTAACGGAAATTATTATTGCTACAAATGTTGGAATTCGCCTTCACATAGAAAAATAGGTTTATAACAATCTCCAAAAAATAGAAAGAATTTATATTTTTCGTTTTTTTTTGTTGGCACAAATCATTTTAATCGCATCTCAAAATCCAAATGTGAATTTTTTCCGCTTTTGAGGAAGTTCTTTAAAAAAAAACGAAAAAAGTAGATAATATATTATTATACCGTAACGTTTTATCAATAGCATTTTCACAAGTGAATGGGAACGAATTTTTAGTATAGGGTCACAGAGGTCCGCTTTGCACCCAGAAGGTCTCGGGTTCGAATCGTGGATCGGGAAAAAAATGTTTTTGTTTACTTTTAAAAATAAACAATGTTTAATTTTGTATGATTTTAACAATTTAAAAATATTTGCTTCAAAAAATACACATTTATTGCTTTATTAATGTACTTCAAATAATTATTTTTTATTAATTACACTGTCCAATAAATTAAGACTTTTTGAATGGAACACGATAGCGATATATAATTCTGAAAGGGCTTGTTGAGTGGAGCATTTTTGTTGAATAAACTTATAGTCCAACTGGTCTGAGTTTCTTTTTATGGCGGGTCAAAGTTTTCATTTTTTGGTCGAAGTGTTGTAAGTTAATGTCTGAACGAATTGTTATTATCAGAACTTTATAGTGGAATTTCACGAGGATCATTTTTGTGGAATATCTTAACCCTCTTAATCTCCTCCTTATGGGCCAATTTGACCCTTTTTCGAGAAAAAAAAAGTCCTTTCAAATAGGACATTTAAGGATTAAAATATTTGCCGGAAAAAATCAGTGGGGGTCTCCGAAGACATCAAAGTTGTAAATAATGATCTTCTCGCTTGAATAGAAAAATTACACGTCAGCTTATACAAAAAATTACTGGGGTTAAAATTGGTACACGTTTTTTGAAAAATCGATCTATTTCGACAAAAAATGTGGGCATTTTGGTAGAGCAAAATTTTCATTTTCGCGGGAGAAATAGCTAAAATGATTTTGTATGCATGTCATTTTTGTTTTGTAATTTTGTCATGATCCATCCAACGGATCCGGCAGATGTTTTGCATGTGTATTTAGAACCAATGTCGCTTATAACATATATGTAGCAAGTCGCGAAAACTGCGATTGTTGATTAATTTCAACTCTTTCTATCTGGGTTTCTGACACAATTCTGGCAAAAATATTCCCTATTTAGTCAGCAATCATATGCCGAAAAAATCTTAGCACTCTCTATATGATAAAAAGTACGAATTTGGAAAAATACTCATAATAAGCAGATAGATGAGTGTAAACACCAAATTTATTTATACCCATATATCCCCATACAAATTCGGCCCCGCTTAACTCTATTACCAATCTAGAACCTTCACCTCACATCGGATTTTGATCAAATGTTGCAGATCACGATATATTTCTACGAGGAATACCTACCGTGAATCAGAATTATACAGGCCCATTTTTTTGGCACAAGCCTCAAATTTTCTGATAAACCTGGCGCCAATTTTCAATAAAACCTTCCCAGCAAAAATCCTTCCCATACTAAAAATTCGTTCCCATTCACTTGCGAAATTGCTATTCGTACGTTTTTGGAAGTTTTTAATGAACTTCCTGAAAAGCGGGTAGAAATGCACATTTGGATTTTGAGTTGCGATTAAAATGTGATTCCTACGGATCTTCCAATTTTTATACACTCCACGAGAGTATTATGGCTCTGTGCATTTGTTTGTAACACCCAAAATGAAGCGAGATAGACCCATTGGTAAGTATACCGATCGACTTAGAATCACTTTCTGATAAGTTTTGTGGATCAAGGACGAACGGTATTTAATTTGAGGCAAATCGGTTCAGATTTAGATATAGCCCCCATACAAATGTCGCTCCCGATTTGACATTTTCCGCTCTAGAAACCACATATTGTACCCAATTTGCTTTAAATTTGGCACAGCATCTTATAATCCAACTAGAAACACCTATGCAAAAATTGGATAAGATCGGTTCAGATTTAGATATAGCCCTTATACAAATGTCGCTCCCGATTTGACATTTTCCGATCTAGAAACCCCATATTATACTCGATTTTCTTTAAATTTGGCACAACATTTTATAATCCAACTAGAAACACATATGAAGAAATTAGGTAAGATCGGTTCAGATTTAGATATAGTCCCAATACAAATGTCGCTTCCGATTTTACATTTTCCGCTGTAGAACCCCCATATTATTCTCGATTTCCTTTAAATTTGGCACAACATCTTATAATCCAACTAGAAACACATATGAAGAAATTAGGTTAGATCGGTTCAGATTTAGATATAGTCCCCATACAAATGTCGCTTCCGATTTTACATTTTCCGCTCTAGAAACGACATATTGTACCCCATTTTCTTTAAAATTTGCACAACATCTTATAATCCAACTAGAAACACCTATGCAAAAATTTAATAAGATCGGTTCAGTTTTAGGTATAGCCCCCCTACAAATGTCGCTCCCGATTTGACATTTTCCGCTCTAGAAACCTCATATTATACTCGATTTTCTTTAAATTTGGCACAACATCTTATAATCCAACTAGAAACACATATGAAGAAATTAGGTAAAATCGGTTCAGATTTAGATATAGCCCCCATACAATTGTCACTTCCGATTTGACATTTTCCGCTCTAGAAAAAACATATTGTACCCGATTTTCTTTAAATTTGGCACAACATCTAATAATCCAACTAGAAGCGCATATCAAGAAATTAGTAAGATCGGTTCAGATTTAGATATAGCCCCCATACAAATGTCGCTTCCGATTTGACATTTTCCGCTCTAGAAACCACATATTGTACACGATTTTTTTTAAATTTTGCAGAACATCTTATAATCTAACTAGAAACACGTATGCAAAAATTGGGTAAGATCGGTTCAGATTTAGATATAGCCCCCATACAAATGTCGCTCCCGATTTGACATTTTCCGCTCTAGAAACCACATATTGTACCCGATTTTCTTTAAAATTTACACAACATCTTATAATCCAACTAGAAATGCCTATGCAAAAATTGGATAAGATCGGTTCAGATTTAGGTATAGCCCCAATACAAATGTCGCTCCCGATTTGACATTTTCCGCTTTAGAAACCACATATTGTACCCGATTTTCTTTAAATTTGGCACAACATCTTATAATCCTAGTAAAAAACCTATGCTGAAAGTGGCTAAGAACGGTTCAGATTTAGATATAGCGCAAATACAAATGTTGCTCCCAAATGGCCAAACTATACATATTATATCTCACCTATTTCGTTTTAGATTTCAATATACCCCCATACTAATGTCCATTCCGATTTAACATTTTTTGTCAAACACATACACTTTTTCACCGAATTAAATTGTATTCGGATTAAAAGTGGAGTGTATCATAGAGTCGGCCAGCCCGACTTTAGCCTTTCCTTACTTGTTTTTGCTGGGTTCACATTACCATGGACCATATAAGGTGACCATTACGTAAATATATTGTCACCGCTCATATGCACCTTCCGATTTATTGATAACACTCTGGATTCACTTATTACAGCCAATCTTGATGAAGATAAAAGTTATTTTTTAACTAGGCGCAGCTACAATCACCGATTTTGTTTATATATGGGCCCATCATATGAATGAGTAACATAATGTAAATTATTTTCATCAATTTTACCATATTCGTTAAATTTGACTAAAGATTAATTTATAGTAGACTGTATAATTGATACGAACTACATTACATTGCACCCATGAAACACCTGGGTTTAGTAATCAGAGCGAGGTATATGCGCAGGGAGTTGTGTATGGTATTATATAGTAGGCTCCGCCCGACTTTAGCCTTTCCTTACTTGTTTGAATTGACTTGAGGTATTATTTCGATATATATAGTGTGAATGTATTGTGTGTGTGGTTTGAAATAATAAAAATATTATATTTATTTTAAATTATTTTTTCAATCTTTGTATTTGTTTTGGTTTGGCTATATAAAAAAAATTATATTTTCCTGCGGAGGGTATATAAAGTTCGGCCCAGCCGCCGAACGCCGTTATTACTTGTTTTAATATTGTTTATATTTAGAAAGCCAAAATTCATCAGAAAATGTTAAACATAGCCATTCGGCAAACGTTTTGTTGCATAGTGTAATGTGCCGTAGTATTCTTTTAATTTATCAGTTTGTTTACAGTGTCTGTTCCCGTGTTTGGCCTTCTGCATCCGAATGTTTTGATAGGAAGACATAATTATATATTTACATCAAACTTGTCCGAAGGAGTCTTGTAAATAAGTCGTTAAAAGTCTAAAACTTTTAAAAATAACTTGTTTTTTCCTCTCGTAAATAAAAACAACACAATAGAATTTAAAGCCGACACGAGCAACTAAAGGTTATTTGTTTAAAAGTGTTCTTCAGCTGGTTGGAGCAAAATGTCTGGAACAGTAATAGTAGTATGATAAAAGTTGTTTTCGTATATTTAAATAAGCAACTCGTGTAGGAAGAATTTTATGAAGTTCACCAGCAGTCAGAACTTTTTTACATTACAAAATAACCATTTGAAATAACTTACCGCGAAAATAGGAGCATAAAATTTCACTGAAAACAAGTAAAAACGGCGTTAATTCCACAGAGGCTGTCGATTTTCGTAGAAGTGCAGTAATATTACAGGAAAATTTATATTTTTTCATATAGCCATATATTTTCATATAGCCAAAACGAAACAAATACACATATTGACAAAATAATTTTATAAATAATTATAATATTTTTATTATTTCAAACCACGCTTATAAATCAAGGCTTTACATATCGAAATAATACTTCAAGTTAATTCAAAAACTAACTAATCTTATATTTATATATTCAAAAAGCTTAAATACCATAAATATTGGTAGATAGTGGGTGCTGCAGTTGGTTGTATTTCCATTCTATTTTAATTCCAAAAGTACAAATTATGAAAATTGGGTGCTGCAGTTGGTTGTATTTCCATTCTATTTTAATTCCAAAAGTACAAATTATGAAAATTCATTATCTCGCGTGCATGTGCAAAATAACCTAACTTTATGATTCAACCAATTTTTTCCGTAAAAGTAAAAAGTAAGAATTTGAAAAAATCTTTTAGTTTGCATGTCTATGTAGTCAGAAGAATGTATACAACGAATTCCATGATTCTAGCTGTGGCCATTTGGATGGTACTATTTTTATGCCCTTTTTCCTATTTTACACCCTTAAGAGTACGACTTTCTAATAATTATTTTTCGTGTCTACGCAGTCAGAGGAATGTATACTCCGAATTTCATGACTCTAGTTGCGGTCATTTGGTTGTTACATTTATATCCCTTTTTTCAATTTTAACCCCAAAAAGTACGAATAAAAATCACTTTATGGGGCACGCTTTTGTTATACCCAATATCAAGTAAGTACAATCAGACATATTGAAAAAATATGCTTAAATACTTTAAAATATAATGGTTTTTTTGTGGGTATTTTCAGTCCTTGTGAGGGAAATATTTTTCGCTTTGGACCGATTGCGCCCAGTTTCAATTCCAACCGATCCACGACTATAAAACATATCCGACGGCCTAGCTCCTTTCGCTTAGATGCGAGCGTGCATTCAACAACCGGACGGACATGGTTAGATCGTCTTAGAATTTTATAGCGATCAAGAATATGTATATATCGAAATATCGACTCTGCTCGATATTTCAAAGTGTTACAAACGGAATGACAAAGTTAGTATACCCTCATCCTGGAGGTGGAGGGTATAAAAAGAGAAATGTGAGAGATTTGACAAACCAGCAAACAAAATGGAAGTACTTCTGTAGGAGGCACATTTTAATCGCATCTCAAAATCCAAAAGTGCATTTTTCACGCTTCCAAAAAGTCGATAATATGTAAATATCCCGTTACATTTTCCGAACAGCATCTTCACAAATGAATGGGAACGAATTGGTAGTACGGGGTCACAGAGGTAAAGTGTCCGTTTTACACCCAGAAGGTCTTGGGTTCGAATAGTGGATCAAGATTTTTTTACTTTGTATTACTATTATAAACAAACAATGTTTATTTTTGTATAATTTTATTAATTTTAACATTTTTGCTTAAAAAATATAAATTTACTGCTTTATTATTGCATTTCAATTTTTCTTTTTTTAAGTATTAATACTACGTAATATCATTAATATTAAATAATGTTAATTTGTATAATATTAATTTAATATTTATTTGCATTATAGTATTAGTTGATATTAAATAAATATTTTGTTAAGTCTCCTATTGTCAGTTCTAACGAACAAAATGTTTTGCTTTAGTTATTCACCACTCACAACTGTATATAGCTGAGATGGTAAGAGTAGCAAAAAGAAGGTCCGCTGTACCAGCTCCTGTAGCGGCGGGTTTTTAAAACAGACATGAAAACTAGTGGCCACTAATAAAAAAGAAATGTTGAGTCTTTCAAAGTAAAGGATTTATCTCCTCTGACAACTCCATGTTAAATTCATTGTTGGAGATCCTAATTTTCACTACATCCGAATCACAAGATGAACATATTTTTTACTTCCTCATGATCTCTCTTTTTGTTGGGAATATATACAGTGCATTTGATTAGTGTGCGACTGGTAAAGTAAAGAAGTCAGAAGATAAAATCGTCTTCAGCCGACAAAAGTAAAAACGAAAGAATAGGAAGAAGAAGAAGGCAGAAGGAACAACTGCATTACGAAAGAAGTAAGGAAAGGCTAAAGTCGGGCGGTGGCGACTATATTATACCTTTTACTTTCTACGCCATTGCAATTCGGCGAGGATCATGGATCGATGATTCCCACTTTCACAATGTATGTTTCCAGGTGAAATATAACTTGTTCTGATCAAAATCTTTTAAAGTATGTGTGTTTCTAGAGCAGAAAAAGTAAAACCGTCGACCCAAATTCACCACTAATGATTATAGTTGCATGTGGTTTCGAGAGCAGAATGGGATCTATATATAAATCCAAACCGATTGGACTCATTTTCACCAGAGATGTTTCTAGTTCCAATGTAAGGAGTTGTGCAAGATATGAAGAAAATATGTCAAAATATATGGTTTCAGAAGCGGATTCATATCTGAACCGACTTTACACTTTCACCACATGTGATTTCAGTTGTAATATAAGGTATTATGGCAAATTTGAACCAAATCGGATAAAATCTGTGATTTCTAGAGCAGAAACTGTCAAATCAGGAGCGATATTTGTATGGGAGCTATATCTGAGTCTAAGCCACTCTGACCCACTTTTACAACATATGTTTCCAGTTTAAATATGAGTTGTTGTGCCAAATTTGTAGAAAATTGGTTAAAACATATGAGTGAGTCATTCCATGTCAAGAGGTACGATAGAAGAAGAAATAGATGCCTTCATTCCACCACTTCCAAACTCACACAGTCGCTAAAAATACATCTAAGAACACTACTTTAAAGTTTCATAAAAATGGATTAAAGTAATCATTTCGTAAATCAAAATAAAATAAATAAAACTGTAAAAACGTTCAAAAACCTAACACGACTACTCCATAACACTTTAACGTTTTAGAAGTAATTGAAATTAAATTCAAAGTAAGGTATAGCACATTAAAATCGGTCGAGGGTTTCAGGATTGAATGAACACACCTTTCTGACAAAATATTGTTGTTATACACTCCAAGAGAGTATTATGTCTTTGTGCATTAATTTGTAACACCCAAAAGGAAGCGAGATAGACCCATTGTTTATTATACCGATCGACTTAGAATCACTTTTTGAATCGATTTAACGATGTCCGTCCGTCCGTCTGTCCATCTATTCTTGTAATCAAAGTACAGGTCGCAATTGTAGCCAGAACTAAACGAAACTTTGCACAACGAAGTTTTCGGGACAAGGACGAACGCTATTTAATTTGAAGAAAATCGGTTCAGATTTAGATATAGCCCCCATACGAATTTCACTCCCGATTTAACTCTTTTCACTCTAGATACCACATATTAAAACAGATTTTCCTCAAACTTGGCAAAACATTTTACATTTCAACTAGAAACACCTATGGTGAAAATTGGTAAGATCGGTTCAGATTTAGATATAGCCCCCATACGAATTTCACTCCCGATTTGACTTTTTCTGCTGTAGAAACCACATATTTTAACAGATGTGCTTCAAAACTGGCAAAACATCTTATATTTCAACTAGAAACACCCACGGTGAAAATGAGCCAGATCGGTTCAGATTTAGATATAGCCCCAATACGAATTTCACTCCCGATTTGACTCTTTTCCCGCTAGATATCACATATTAAAACAGATTTTCCTAAAACTTGGCAAAACATCTTACATTTCAACTAGAAACACCTATGGTGAAAATTGGTAAGATCGGTTCAGATTTAGATATAGCCGCCATACGAATTTCACTCCCGATTTGACTTTTTCTGCTGTAGAAACCACATATTTTAACAGATCTTCTTCAAAATTGGCAAAACATCTTCTATTTAAACTAGAAACACCCTTGAAACAGACCAAATGAGTCAGATCGGTTCAGATTTAGATATAGCCCACATACGAATTTCACTCCCGATTTGAGTTTTCCGCTCCAGAAACCACATATTTTAACAGATTTTCTTCAAATTTGGCAAAATATCTTTTATTTGCATGAGAAACACCCAGGATGAAAATGAGTCAGATCGGTTCAGATTTATATATATAGCTCCTATACAAATTTCGCTCCCGACTTGATTTTTCCGCCCAGAAACCACGTATTTTCATCGAATTACTTAAAATTGAGACTGGAAGAACCTATTGTGAAATTGGTCACTTCATTCCATGTTTGGATATAGCCGTGATACAAATATTCTTTTCGATTTGACAAATTGAACCAGGGCATATTAGCCTATGATTAGGAAACATATAAAAATTCTTCCCGTTTTCACTTTTTTCCGAATTGAATTGTATTCTGATATAAAGTGGAGTGTATCATATAGTCGGCCCCGCCCGACTTTAGCCTTTCCTTACTGGTGTTTTCTGTTAAATTGGTCACAATTCGTGAAAAAATTCTATTTTTATACCCTCCACCTCCAGGATGGGGGTATACTAACTTTGTCATTCCGTTTGTAACACCTTGAAATATCGACCTGAGACCCTATAAAGTATATATATTCTTGATCGTCATAAAATTCTAAGACGATCTAGCCATGTCCGTCCGTCCGTCTGTCCGTCTGTTGAAAGCACGCTAGCATCTAAACGAAAGGAGCTAGAACGTTTAAATTTTCCATAAATGCGTCTTATAGTCGTAGATCGGTTGGCATTGAAATGGGGCGAAATTGGCCTAAAGGGCAAAATTTTTCCCTCACAAGGACTAAAAATACCCATAATAATCCCTATTATTTTAGCTTATTTGAAGTTTTTGGAATATGTCTGTTTATATTTGCTTGATATTCGGTATGCGCATTCCGCTTATAGGAGAAACGTGCACTATAAAGTGATTCTTATTTGTAGGGGGTGAAATGGGACAAAAAAGGGATAAAAATGGTACTTATTAAACGACAATAGCTAGAAACGCGAAATTCGGTGTGTGTAGATAAATAATATAAAAGTATTTTTTCTAAATTCGTACTTTTAAGGGGTAAAATGGGAATAGAGGGATAAAAATGGTACCAACCAAACGTTCCTCTGATTGCATAGATAAGTAAAATACACGGATTTTTCAAAATTCGTACTTTTTGGGGTTAACATGAAAAAAAGGGGATAAAAATAGTACCAATCTAATGACCGCAGCTAGAGTCATGAAATTCGGAGTATACATTCCACTGAGTGTGTAGACACGGAAAATAAACTGATTTTTCGAAATTCGTACTTTTTGGGGTTAAAATGAAAAAGGTGATAAAAATAGTACCAATCAAATGACCGCAGCTAGAGTCATGAAATTCGGAGTAAACATTCCTCCGACTGCGTAGAAACGGAAAACAGACGAATTTTTCGAAATTAGTACTTTCAAGGGATACAATGGTACAGAGGGATAAAAATAGTACCAACTAAACGACTACAGCTAGAATGATGCAATTCTAATTGCGTAGAAACGTCAAGGGGGTAAAAATGGTACCAACCAAATGGGCGCAGCTGGAATCATGGAATTAGGTGTATACATTCCTCTGACTGCATAGACACGCAAAATAAAAAGTTTTTTTTTTCCAAATTCGTACTTTTTCTTTTACGGCAAAAATTGGTTGAATCATGAAGTTAGGTTATTTTGCACTATGTACGTCTGATAATGGATTTTCAAAATTTGTACTTTTGGAATTAAAATAGAATGGAAATACAACAAACTTGAGCACCCACTATCTACCAATATTTATGGCTTTTAAAATATTTTTGAAAATATAAATATAACAATATTTATTTTTTGAATTCACCTATAAGGTAATGCTACCAATCATTACCTTATAAGCGTGGTTTGAAATAATTAAAATATTATATTTATTTATAAAATTAATTTTTCAATATTTGTATTCGTTTGGGTTTGGCTATATTAAAAAAATTATATTTTCCTGTAATATTACTGCACTTCTACGAAAACCGACAACCTCTGTGGAATGCAATCCATGGTGGAGGGTATATAAAGTTCGGCCCGGCCGAACTTAACGCCGTTTTTACTTGTTTTCAATAATACGTATACAATATTTTTATAAGAAGAATGCATACACAAACTTACAAAACAATTGCAACTGTCAATGTCAAAAACCGTACCACTTGACATGGAATGACTCATATGGCTTCTAGTGCGGAAAAAGTCAAATCGGGAGACATACAAATGGAAACTATCAAATCTACAACAAAAATGTCCTAATAGTTTTCAATGCAATACATTCGAATTTCAGCTATTCGATCAAGTAATTTCTTCTTAAGAAGGAAATCTTTGTTTTGGCAATAGAAAGAAGGAGAACCACACTGAATCATACACACATTTGACCATATTCATTATCCTGTGTAGGGACAAATCATCAGTGATCCTTCTGTATTGAGTGCTTGCTGTCATATATATACTTACGTTTTTATGAAAATTACATATGGGCATTTCCACAGAAAGGTCCACCAAGACAAAATAATTAAAAGTTCTTGTAAACATTTTCTTTTATCATATTTTCATAGACTATTAAACAAATTTAACTAATGTAAACCAATTTTACATTAATTCATATGCTATCTTGAGATATTCGAATGCAACATTACTCGTATGAATATTTCTTTCGCATGTTTTATTTTGATCAAAGTTCTTAAATAGAGGCATAACGCATCGACATTTGGTGTCAAAAATCTTTCAAGGAGTACAAAGAGTCAAAAAAGAAAGGATACGGAGTTATAGGACTGCTTTTAATTGTAACTTTTTGTTTTGTATTATCGCATATTTCGAAGTCACGTTCGACATGGAAAAACAACATTTGTTGTTACTGTGTCTAAAGTACACGCAGAAAGATCATCAAAATTTGAGTACAAACACAGATTTTTATACAATTAAAATAAAAACAAGTAAGGAAAGCCTAAAGTCGGGCGGGGCCGACTCTATGATACACTCCACTTTCAATCCGAATACAATTTAATTCGGTGAAAAAGTGAAAACGGGAAAGATTTTTGTATCCTGTAAATGTATGTGTTTGACAAAAAAAAATTAAATCGGAAAGGACATTTGTATGGGGGTATATTGAAATCTGGAACGAAATAAGTGAAATATAATATGTATAGTAAAGAGTGATCTTTTGAGGTTAGGATTTTCATGCATTAGTATTTGACAGATCACGTGGGATTTCAGACATGGTGTCAAAGAGAAAGATGCTCAGTATGCTTTGACATTTCATCATGAATAGACTTACTAACGAGCAACGCTTGCAAATCATTGAATTTTATTATCAAAATGCGTGCTCTGTTAAGAAAGTTCAGAAAGAAAGAAATTGTGTTCAGCGACGAAGCTCATTTTTGGCTCAATGGGTACGTAAATAGGCAGAATTGTCGATTTTGGAGTGAATATCAGCCAGAAGCATTGCAAGAGCTACCAATGCATCCAGAAAAAGTCACAGTTTGGTGCGGTTTATGGGCTGGTGGCATCATTGGACCGTACTTCTTCAAAGATGATGCGAATCGTAACGTAACTGTGAATGGTGAGCGCTACCGTGAGATGATATCCAACTTTTTTTTGCCCAAAATGGAAGAACTGAACTTGGTTGACATGTGGTTTCAACAAGATGGCGCTACATGCCACACAGCTCGCGATTCTATGGCCATTTTGAGGGAAAACTTCGGAGAACAATTCATCTCAAGAAATGGACCGGTAAGTTGGCCACCAAGATCATGCGATTTGACGCCTTTAGACTATTTTTTGTGGGGCTACGTCAAGTCTAAAGTCTACAGAAATAAGCCAGCAACTATTCCAGCTTTGGAAGACAACATTTCCGAAGAAATTCGGGCTATTCCGGCCGAAATGCTCGAAAAAGTTGCCCAAAATTGGACTTTCCGAATGGACCACCTAAGACGCAGCCGCGGTCAACATTTAAATGAAATTATCTTCAAAAAGCCAGCAACTATTCCAGCTTTGGAAGACAACATTTCCGAAGAAATTCGGGCTATTCCGGCCGAAATGCTCGAAAAAGTTGCCCAAAATTGGACTTTCCGAATGGACCACCTAAGACGCAGCCGCGGTCAACATTTAAATGAAATTATCTTCAAAAAGTAAATGTCATGGACCAATCTAACGTTTCAAATAAAGAACCGATGAGATTTTGCAAATTTTATGCGTTTTTTTTTTTAAAAAAGTTATCAAGCTCTTAAAAAATCACCCTATGTGTATAGTTCGGTTAAACATTTAAGAGCAACATTTGTATTTGCGCTATATCTAAATCTGAACCGATCTTAGCCACTTTCACTTGGATTATAAGCTGTTGTGCCAAATTTAAAGAAAATTCGAGTACAATATGTGGTTTCTAAAGCGGCAAAAGTCAAATCAGGAGCCACATTTCTAGAGCGGAAAATGTCAAATCGGGAGCGACATTTGCATAGGGGCTATATCTAAATCTGAACCGATCTTACCCAATTTTTGCATAGGTGTTTTTAGTTGGATTATAAGATGTTGTACCAAATTTAAAGAAAATCGGGTACAATATGTGGTTTCTAGAGCGGAAAATGTCAAATCGGGAGCGACATTTGTATGGGGGATATATCTAAATCTGAACCGATCTTACCAACTTTCTGCATAGGTGTTTATAATTGGATTATAAGATGTTTTGCCAAATTTAAAGAAAAACGGGTACAATATGTGGTTTTTAGAGCGGAAAATGTCAAATCGGGAGCGACTTTTGTATGGGGGCTATATCTAAATCTGAACCGATCTTACCAACTTTCTGCATAGGTGTTTATAATTGGATTATAAGATGTTTCGCCAAATTTAAGGAAAATCGGGTACAATATGTCGTTTCTACAGCGGAAAATGTCAAATCGGGAGCGTCA
Source organism: Polietes domitor (assembly GCA_947397865.1). Classification (NCBI taxonomy): domain Eukaryota; kingdom Metazoa; phylum Arthropoda; class Insecta; order Diptera; family Muscidae; genus Polietes; species Polietes domitor. The sequence goes on along the minus strand of OX377621.1, from coordinate 105,160,706 downwards.
TTTGTACGGGGGCTATATCAAAATCTGAACCGATCTTAACCACTTTCTGCATAGGTGTTTATAATTGGATTATAAGATGTTTTGTCAAATTTAAAGAAAATCGGGTACAATATGTGGTTTCTAGAACGGAAAATGTCAAATCGGGAGCGACATTTGCATAGGGGCTATATCTAGATCTGAACCGATCTTACCCAATTTGTACATAGGAGTTTCTAGTTGGATTATAAGATGTTGTGCCAAATTTAATGAATATCGGGTTCAATATGTGGTTTTTAGAGCGGAAAATGTCAAATCGGGAGCTACTTTTGTATGGGGGATATATCTAAATCTGAACCGATATGCCTCAAATTAAATAGCGTTCGTCCTTGATCGACAAAACTTACTTGTGCCAATTTTTGTTAAGATCGGACTATAATTGCGACCTGTAATTTGATTACAACAATAGATGGACAGACGGACAGACAGACGGACAGACGGACATTGCTAAATCGATTCAAAAAGTGATTCTAAGTCGATCGGTATAATTAACAATGGGCCTATCTCGCTTCCTTTTGGGTGTTACAAACAAATGCACAAAGACATAATACTCTCGTGGAGTGTATAAAAATCTTACTGGAATATAAGAAAATTTGTGACCGTGGCACTTCTATAAAGTTGGTCACGTGCGACATCTTAAGCATGAAAATTGAAAATTTAAAAAAACAATTTCTTACATAAATAATTTATTTATGTAAAAAATTCTTATTATACACTCCACGAGCGTATTATGTCTTTGTGCATTTGTTTGTAACACCCAAAAGGAAGCGAGATAGACCCATTGTTAATTATACCGATCGACTTAGAATCACTTTTTGAATCGATTTAGCAATGTCCGTCTGTCTGTCCGTCTGTCCGTCTGTCCGTCTGTCCGTCTGTCCGTCTGTCTGTCCGTCTGTCCATCTATTGTTGTAATCAAATTACAGGTCGCAATTATAGTCCGATCTTAACAAAAATTGGCAGAAGTAAGTTTTGTCGATCAAGGACGAACGCTATTTAATTTGAGGCATATCGGTTCAGATTTAGATATATCCCCCATACAAATGTCGCTCCCGATTTGACATTTTCCGCTCTAGAAACCACATATTGTACCCGATTTTCTTTAAATTTGGCACAACATCTTATAATCCAACTAAAAACACCTGTGCAGAAAGTTGGTAAGATCGGTTCAGATTTAGATATATCCCCCATACAAATGTCGCTCCCGATTTGACATTTTCCGCTCTAGAAACCACATATTGTACCCGATTTTCTTTAAATTTGGCACAACATCTTATAATCCAACTAAAAACACCTATGCAAAAATTGGGTAAGATCGGTTCAGATTTAGATATAGCCCCTATGCAAATGTCGCTCCCGATTTGACATTTTCCGCTCTAGAAATGTGGCTCCTGATTTGACTTTTGCCGCTTTAGAAACCACATATTGTACTCGAATTTTCTTTAAATTTGGCACAACAGCTTATAATCCAAGTGAAAGTGGCTAAGATCGGTTCAGATTTAGATATAGCGCAAATATAAATGTTGCTCTTAAATGTTTAACCGATTTTGGCCAAACTATACATATTATATTTCACTTATTTCGTTCCAGATTTCAATATACCCCCATACAAATGTCCTTTCCGATTTAAATTTTTTTTGTCAAACACATACATTTACAGGATACAAAAATCCTTCCCGTTTTCACTTTTTCACCAAATTAAATTGTATTCGGATTGAAAGTGGAGTGTATCATAGAGTCGGCCCCGCCCGACTTTTTTTTATTATTTAAATCTAGATGAGCATAAACGGAGGCCAAAAAAGTAAAGAAAGTTAAAACTCGCAGTGAAAGTTGAAAGAAGATCAGCTAAAATTACAAAACAATAAATAATAAAAAAAATCAAAATTTTATTGTTTGCACTTATTATGTGAGAATAAATACATTGAATACTTCTGTTGATTAAAAAATATGTATTAATTATAATTTCGTAAAAAGTGCAACAAAAACAACATAAATACCACGATGGAAAAAATGTCACGTGCGACATGTCACGTTCGACCGGACTTAAAATTAAATTACAAAAAAAGTATTAATTATTTTTGGATAAAATCAAAGCCATTTTGAAGAGATATCAGTGCACAACGTTCTATAATTGGTCACATTGAAATATTGCCACAGGATTCGCTAAAAGCGGCGTTTGAATGGTTGGCCATGAAAACGACTTCTGTTTTGGTCACGTGCGAATGCCTTGGAAAAATTACCCAAAATCCACATTAGCACCAATTAAACTGCTAATTAAGAGCTATAACTTAAGCATATGGTCAAAATAAAAAACCGTTTTATTTTGACTTTTTTGTCACTTTAAATGTGCACGACGGTCACGTTCGACATCACGGAAATGCCCATATGCGTATTATAATTTCCCCAAAGAAAAAAGTCTAGAGGCGTTAAATCACACGAACGAGGCGACCAACCCGTTGACTCACTGGCACGACAGCATCACACAATAAATATATACACTCAATTTTTTGCACTAAACTTTTAATTGCTTGTCTACTATGGCGAGAATAACGACCAAAAATTTGAGTTAACGCTCTTAAAGTTGCGGTCAACGACTCCGAATTTCGGTAGTACATTTTTATAATTTCCACACGTTGTTCGTTCGTGTAATTTACCATGATGAAAATGTTGAGTTTACTGCCAAAAGGAAAGTAACAGTTGGATGATCAGTGGAACAGTGCGTTCACAAATTAAATTCAAAGCTGTCAAGTACTTATTGGAAAACCCTTTATATACACCCGAAAACATCACCGCAAAGCGTTTTGAAGAGCATTGCGATCTACATTTTCACAAGCAACTTTTCTGAAAATTCTGAACTTCTGTCTGATGGATAGTAACTATTTCGTATATGACAATAAAGTATACAATCAAATGTTCAGTATGTTCTAGACAGTTTACTTGACAATGCAACAGCGGAACCAAAAATTAAGGACATAAATATTAAATATATTGCTAATTTAGCAATAGTAAGAAGGGATGACACAGATGAGATTTTTTTATATACATTTAACAAATACCATCAAAAATTACAATTTACCATAGAAATTGAAAAAAAAGATTGTATATTTCGACACAAAATTACAACATGAAAAAGGCAATGTGTAGATTAGAGTGGCTTCTTTTGTGAGGAAGGAAAAAATGTTGTTGATGTTCCCGACTAAAATGAAAGATTGGTTTGTTTTATATGTTCTCTCAAAATATTTCGCTTTTGTCATTGTCCGTTCGTGAGCTGGACGCGTTCAAATAACCTCTATAAATTAGGTTTTTCATGAATACAATTCAAGATGAGAATGGTATTGAGAAAAAAATCGCTAGAAATTAAAATCCGACCCGAGCCTTATCAAACCATATTAAAAACTTGCAATATGACATAGTATAATGAGTAGATTTACACTATTTTACTGCATTTTCTGATGCAATTTTTATAAAAACCGCAATAACTTCCACTTTTTTAGTTCGATTTATTTTTTAGGGGCTCGTTGGAAAGGTATTGATAACCAATTGCAATATTAAGGATTTTCTAACCAATTTTTTCTTACTGTTAATACTCAGTGAGTTACATGTGAAGTAAAAACTGAAATATGGGGTTATTTACATCGTAAACACACTATAGTCTTATATAAAGCAAATTTTTGTAAAGATATTCAATCATTTCAAATTTTCCACCTTAAAAAATAAAACATGAATAATCTACATAAACTTTATAAAGGGGACAATTGAAATGGTTGTTAATGCTAAATTAACATAGATAGACACATGAAATTAAAGTATATTTAGTAGATGTTATTCTCTTTCATTTGATACCCATATCGTCATTGTATGACACGCAAAAGTACGAAACTAAATTATTGAATCATTTACATCCTTTGAAAATTAAAAGTCCTGTAAAAAAGACAAGCGATCACCAAATAAAAAGACTGAGTATGATCCTATGTTTCACCTATAGTTATACCTATAGTTTCACTTCTATATAATCTCGTTCTTGGGAGGGAAAGCCTATCGCACGGTTTTATTGTAACATCTTATGTGAAGTTTTCCTCCCAATTTATCCATTGAAAGACCAAAATTTCAGATATTTTTTTTTCAAAAATTAGCTTTTTGTAAGAACATAATGTGCTTACGATGAAAATAACACCATATTTCAGTTTTTACATCACATTTAAAATTGTCGGCCCTTAATGGGTTAGGAAGTTATAAAAATTGCAATTGGTGATCAATACCTATTCAAAGATCCAACAATAACATAAATCGAACTAAAAATATGGAAGTTATTAAAAAAATGCAACAACAATTGCACAAAAATGTTAAAATTCTACCCTCTATTCTTGGTTAAAATGCAAGTTTTTGATATGGTTAGATAAGGACCAGATTTTAATTTCTAGCAGGTTTTTTCTAAATACCATTCTCGTCGTGAATTTTATTCAAGAAAAATCCGATTTATAGAGGTTGCTTTGAACGCGTCCAGCTCACGAACGGAGAATGATAAATGCGAAATATTTTGAGAGAACACATAAAACAAACCAATCTTTCATTTTAGTCGGGAACATCCACTAATTTTATTATGAAGCCACTCTAATGTAGATATATTTAACCAACATCTTCTGACCGAATCATGAATTTTAACGCCACGCAACCGATATCTAAAATCCTAAAAAAATCTTATTTGCAAGTTTTAAACATAAGCTACAAGCAATATCAAAGAAAAAATCAACATCTTGACAATCAACAGCTTTCCAATGAGAATCACCCACAACCTTATAAAAGACACAAAAGAAAAGATCAACGAAGAACAAAGAAACCAGTCAATAAATAACTCCAATAACATTAATAATAAAGAAATGAATCATGATGATTTTACTAAAAATGAAATTGCGTTCTGTTATAGGGCTGAATGAATCTGTAAGTGCAGCTTACAGTGTTGCAATACAGTAACCGATCTGTTTTAATTAATTTTAAGTTATGTTTCATGTTGTGTTTGTATGCTATTGTAATGGTGACTTTTTACTTAAATAGACAAATTCCCATGAAGAAATCACCAAATGAATATTAACGAAACGTTGGGAAATGCAATAAAAAGTTTTTTATTTGCAATATTCAATCTTAGGTCCTGGTAACGAAAAATAAAAAAGAAAGAATAATGTCTTCTTGAAAATACATAAAATTGATATAATCATTTTTAATTTAATTGCTACACTTCTTGTGAAATGCTTCCTTGGAACCACTGGAGCGCAGGCAAATAAAAAAGAAAGAAAATGCACAAAATAAATTTAATCAAATTTTGTAATTGCTACACTTCTTGTGAATCACAAGCACTGGAGTACAGGCAAAATCTAAAAGCGATCCCCCTCTCAACGCAAATATGATTACAATTGACGCATTCACGAGAGGTCACAATTTAATTAGCTGCAGCTTCTTGCCATCTCCTCGCATTCATTCTCTCCTGAAATTCTGGCGTTTATATTTATTACACCCTGTGTCCACTTGAAATTGATTACAGGCGTTAAATTTGACTACACAGGGAAAGAAAAATGTTCTACCGTTTAATAGTTTAACATTAAATTTTAGCTTAGTCTTAGTCTTAATCCTCGTATCACCGAAAAACTTCTTTTAAAGCTAGCTGGGCTTTGAAGGCTTATTGCAACTTGCATAAATAACCTCAACATATCGCCTATATAGTCTTGAAGACATTTTATAGAACTAGTTTCCGCTGTCAGCGATTCATTATCAATTTGTATGATACTTCAATAAGGGTATGTCTCTTGAAGGCTGTATAAATAAGCTGCGATTACAAAAACGTAAGCAAAAAGTTTAATTTCCACTCAATGGAAAAAATAATTGTTCACATTGTCGTCAAAAACAATATAAAACCAGTAAGGAAGGTTAAAGTCGGGCGTGGCCGACTATATGGTACCCTACACCAGGGACAGTCATTTCTTTATAAATAATTTAAATGATAAGGTAAGAGAAGACCTCTTTTATAGAAATAAAATTTTACTTTTGGAAAAAATGAAAGAATGGTTATTAGGAGAGGAAATTTTTGAACCAAAAGCTCTCAAATTAAAAAAAAAAGAGATTTCAAGTTTAGTAAGCTTGGAAATTGTCAAGAAGGGTAGACAATTTTGTGATGGCGTTTTTATTAAGCAATTGTTGAGCAAAATTTTGGGAAAGGCTTAATTATAATACTAAATTTATAGAGTCTCTTCCCCTGTCCAGTCAAACTGTAAGCCGTCGCAATCTTCAATTGGGGACATGTGTAGAAACTGCGGTTAGGGAAAAATGAATTAGTTGCGATTTTTTTTTTTTCAATTTGTTTACACGAAAGCACTGACAGACGATTTATGTGAACTTGTAATTTGTGTTCGATGCATAAATAGTGATAGCGATGTAAGCAACTACGAATTTAATATTCAATCAGAACTAATTATACTTCGAAGCGAAGTAAATGCTCCAGACGAAATTAATATTGTAAAGTTCTGGAAAGATTTGGATGGCGCATTCTATCCTGAACTTAAAAAAAATCTTTTATGTGTTTGTCTTTATTCAGCACTACTTATTTTTTTCGGATTTAAATTCTTTTGTTCAAAGCAACGTGATAAATTAACTTCATCCCATTTAAAAAGCATTCTACTAATACGAAACTGCCATAAAACTATACATGTAAAAGATTTTATTTTATAAGGTATAACTTTTTATGTACATATGGACATCTCCCAAAAAAGGACTACCAAAAAAATGAAATCAGACCACACTAATAGCTTTTAACTTTATTTTTTCTTTATTTCGACAACTTTGTTTTATTTTGTTTGTGAAACTTGAAGTTAACTTGTTCTGTTTTATTTTTATTAAAAGTTGAAGTGTTATAACGAAAATTACTATTTTTTTACTACGCATATACATACATATACGTATTTCTGCTGTACCTAATTAAAAAAAATTAAGGATAATTCTCATATTTCATAAATCTACGAACAAAATATATACTCTTACCTTCATTTACATGTACATATATATGGGAAAAACAAAGTCCTCAAAAAATCGCTGAACTTTGTATATTTCTATAAGAGCTTCAAAAGCACTTCTGTAGCGTCCGTTTCAATGTAAAATTTATTAAAATTTTGTACTAAATTCTGACAATATATTTTTAAAATGTAGTATTCTTTAAGCGCTTTAGAACACTAAAAAGCCTGTTCGACTATTTCAGTTTCTTTCTTGTTTTTGGCGTAGTTTAATCCGTGCGAATGTCGCGTCCGGGCCACTGGGAGATGCCCCTATGTTGATGAAAAAACATAAAACATTTTGTGTCACCTTAACCACACAAAATAACATATAATTCAACCAGGCTATTTGAATATTTATACACTCCACGAGAGTATTATGTCTTTGTGCATTTGTTTGTAACACCCAAAAGGAAGCGAGATAGACCCATTGTTAAGTATACCGATGGACTTAGAATCACTTTTTGAATCGATTTAGCAATGTCCGTCCGTCTGTCTGTCTGTCTGTCCGTCCATCTATTCTTGTAATCACGATACAGGTCGCAATTGTAGCCAGAACCAAACGAAACTTAGCACAACGAAGTTTTTCGGGATAAGGACGAACGCTATTTAATTTGAAGAAAATCGGTTCAGATTTGGATATATCCCCCATACGAATTTCACTCCCGATTTGACTCTTTTCACGCTAGATACCACATATTAAAACTGATTTTCCTCAAACTTGGCAAAACATCTTACATTTCAACTAGAAACACCTATGGTGAAAATTGGTCAGATCGGTTCAGATTTAGATATAGCCCCCATACGAATTTTACTCCCGATTTGACTTTTTCTGCTGTAGAAACCACATGTTTTAACAGATGTTCTTCAAAATTGGCAAAACATCTTATATTTCAACTAGTAACACCCACGGTGAAAATTAGCCAGATCGGTTCAGATTTAGATATAGCCCCCATACGAATTTCACTCTCGATTTGACTTTTTCTGCTGTAGAAACCACATATTTTAACAGATGTGCTTCAAAATTGGCAAAACATCTTATATTTCAACTAGAAACACCCACGGTGAAAATGAGCCAGATCGGTTCAGATTTAGATATAGCCCCCATACGAATTTCACTCCCGATTTCACTCTTTTCCCGCTAGATACCACATATTAAAACAGATTTTCCTCAAAGTTGGCAAAACATCTTACATTTCAACTAGAAACACCTATGGTGAAAATTGGTCAGATCGGTTCAGATTTAGATATAGCCCCCATACGAATTTCACTCCCGATTAGACTTTTTCTGCTGTAGAAACCACATGTTTTAACAGATGTTCTTCAAAATTGGGAAAACATCTTATATTTCAACTAGAAACACCCACGTTGAAAATTAGCCAGATCGGTTCAGATTTAGATATAGCCCCTATACGAATTTCACTTCCGTTATGACTTTTTCGGCTGTAGAAACCACATACTTTAACAGATCTTCTTCAAAATTTGCAAAACATCTTCTATTTAAACTAGAAACACCCATGAAACAGACCAAATGAGCCAGATCGGTTCAGATTTAGATATAGCCCCTATACGAATTTCACTCCCGATTTGACTTTTTCTGCTGTAGAAACCACATATTTTAACAGATCTTCTTCAAAATTGGCAAAACATCTTCTATTTAAACTAGAAACACCCATGAAACAGACCAAATGAGCCAGATCGGTTCAGATTTAGATATAGGCCACATACTAATTTTACTTCCGATTTGAGTTTTCCGCTCCAGAAACCACATATTTTAACAGATTTTCTTCAAATTCGGCAAAATATCTTATATTTGCATGAGAAACACCCAGGATGAAAATGAGTCAGATCGGTTCAGATTTATATATAGCTCCTATACAAATATTGCTCCCGACTTGATTTTTCCGCCCCAGAATCCACGTATTTTCTTAAAATTGAGAACTGGAAGAACCTATTGTGAAATGGGTCTCTTCATTCCATGTTTGGATCAGCCCTGATACAAATATTCTTTTCGATTTGACAAATTGAACCAGGACATATTAGCCTATGATTAGGAAACATACAAAAAATCTTCCCGTTTTCACTTTTTTCCGAATTGAATTGTATTCTGATAGAAAGTGGAGTGTATCATATAGTCGGCCCCGCCCGACTTTAGCCTTTCCTTACTGGTTTTTATTTCCTTTATTGTGTATGAAGATCAGAATGATCTCGTTCTAACTTTTTTTATGGCTGTAAATAAATGAATACTCTCAATGTTTTTACTCTCTCATACTCTCTCATACTCACTAATACACAACCAAACATTTTTTGGCTGTCCCTGCCCTACACTTAGTCATTATACCCTATGGTGTAGGATATAAAAAGGTCATTACATTTGAACCGGGTGATATACGATGTAGCTATTTTGCAAAGGTTTTCTAGATGAAATATTATGGAGTGTTAAATATGCGGTTTCTAGAGCGGAAAGAATCAAATCGGGAGCTATATATAATCTGAACCGATGTGAACCACTTTCGCTATAGTACTTTCTATTTGAAACATTAGCTGATGTGGCGAATTAGAAGAAAATCTGTACAAAAATGCTATTTCTACAGCGGAAATAATCAATTCAGTAGCGAAATTTGTAATGGAGCTATATATATATATATCTGAACTGATCTATCCTATTTTTACCACAGCTGTTCTTAGCTGAAATATAAGCTGTTTTATCAAATTGGAAGAAAATGTGTCAAAGTTTGTGGTTTCTAGAGCGGAAAGAGTCAAATCGGAAGAGACATTTGTATGGGAGCTATATATAAATCTGAACCGATCTATCCTATTTTTACCCGAGCTATTTCTAGTTGAAATATAAGCTGTTTTGTCAAATTTAAAGAAAATCTCTCAAAGTTTGTGGTTTCTAGAGCGGAAAGAGTCAAATCGGAGGAGACATTTGTATGGGAGCTATATATAAATCTGATCTATCCTATTTTTACCAGAGCCGTTTCTCGTTGAAATATACGGCGTCTTGCCAAATTGGAGGAAAATCTGATGAAATATGTGGTTTCTAGAGCGGAAAAAGTAAAATCGGAAGCAAAATTTGTATGGGAGCTATATCTAAATCTGCACCGATCTGGCCTTATTTAACCATGGATATTTCTAGTCGAACAATGAGGTACGATGCTTAATTTGAAGCAAATCGAGTAAAATATGTGGTTTCTAGAGCATTAAAAGTCAAATCGGGAGCGACATTTGTATGGCTATAACTAAATCTGAACCGATTTACTTCAAATTAAATAGAGTTCGTCCTTGGACCGCAAATCTAACTTGTGCCAATTATTGTTAGGATCGGACAATAATTGCGACCAGTACTTTGATTACAAGAATAGATGGACGGACAGACAGACAGACGTACATGGCTAAATCGATTCAAAAAGTGATTCTAAGTCGATCGGTATACCTAACAATGGGTCTATCCTGTGTTACAAACAATTGCACAAATACCCTAGTGGAAGGTATAACAAGTAAGGAAAGGCTAAAGTCGGACGGAGCTGACTATATGATACACTTTCTATCCTATTATAATTCAATTCGGTTAAAAAATCGGAAAGGATGGGGGTATATTGAAACATGGAACGATGTGAATCGCTTTTTACCATGTATGTTTATAGGTGAAATATTTTAAAGAAAATCGGGTACATATGTGGTTTCTAGAGCGGAAAAGTTAAATCGGGAGCGACATTTGTATGGGGGCTATATCTAAATCTGAACGGATCTTACCCACTTTCAGCATAGGGGTTTTAGTTAGATTATTAAGGCAGTTAAGACAAATTTGAAGAAAATCGGGTACAATATGTGGTTTCTAGAGCGGAAAAAGTCATAATTTTTTCGGTAAATACCAAAAAAGTAAATCTTATTCTTGCCGATGAGAATATTGTTAGAAAAAACATATCAGAAGCAACATTTGTATGGAGACTATTTTGCTTCAAATTAAATAAAGTTCGTCCTTGATCCACAAAACTTACTTGTTAACATCGGACAATATTTGTGACCTATACTTTGATCACAACAACAGATATAGACGACAGACGGGCATTGCTTAATCGACTCAGAAAGGGATTCAAAGCCGAACTGTATAATAAACGATGGGTCCAATGAGTCCAAATCATTAACAATTGTGACCTATTTACGGGTAACATATACCGCGTTCTGCCAAAATATTTATTATCATTTGTTTGTAACACCCAAAAGGAGACGAGATAGACCCATTGTTAATTATACCGATCGACTTACAATCACTTTTTGAATCGATTTAGCAATGTCCGTCTGTCTGTCTGTCTGTCCGTCCGTCCGTCCATCTATTCTTGTAATCACGATACAGGTCGCAATTGTAGACAGAACCAAATGAAACTTTGCACAACGAAGTTTTTCGGGACCAGAACGAACGCTTTTTATTTTGAAGAAAATCGGTTCAGATTTATATATATCCCCCATACGAATTTCACTCCCGATTTGACACTTTTCACTCTAGATACCACATATTATAACACATTTTCTTCAAAAAATTGGAAAAACATCTTATATTCCAACTAGAAATACCTGTGGTAAAAATGGGTCAGATCGGTTCAGATTTATATATAGCTCCCATACAAATTTCGCTGTCGATTTGACTTTTTCCGCTCGAGAAAAAACATATTGTATCAGATTGTCTTCAGATTTGGCAAAACATCTTATATTTCAACTAGAAACACCTGTGGTAAAAATGGGGCAGATCGGATCAGATTTATATATAGCTCCCATACAAATTTCGCTCCCGATATGACCTTTTTCGCTCTAGAAACCACATATTTTAACAGATCCTCTTCAAATTTGGCGAAATATATTATATTTGTCCTAGAAACACCTATAGTAAAAATGGGCCAGATCGGTTCAGATTTACATATAGCTCCCATACGAATTTCACTCCCGATTTTAATCTTTTGACTCTAGATACCATATATTACAAGAGATTTTCTTCAAAATTGGCAAAAAATCTTATATTTCAACTATAGACACCAGTGGTAAAAATGTGTTAAATCGGTTCAGATTTATATATAGCTCCCATACAAATTTCGCTCCCGATTTAACTTTTTCCGTCCCAGAAACTACGAATTTTCACTGAATTTCTTCAAAGTGAGCATAATAAACTTATTGTGAAAGTTAGTCACATTTTTCCATGTTTAGATATAGCCCCGATAAAATATTCTTTTCACTTTTTTACCGAGTTGGACTGTATTCGGTTGGAAAGTGGAGTGTATCATATAGTCGGCCCCGCCCGACTTTAGCCTTTCCTTACTTGTTTGATATTATTTTTAATTGCCATATAAACATATTTTAATCTAATTTTATGCTTTCGGAGTTGTTAAAAAAATATAAAATTATTGCCAAATCTCCTGTTCTTCGTTCCGAATCACTGTGTATCCGAGAGCGGGTGTAAGGGTGGTGGTGTGACACAACCGGAAAGCGTCAAAAACATCTTTTTTTGTGTCCCTGGAAGGCGAATAATATTTATGGACGCATTAACCACTTTATGGTCCATTGTCCTTTTGCTACCGTTGTTATTGTCCTTTTCCCTGCCAGTTTTGGTGCTAATGTTGTTCTCATGAATGATAAAATCCAAACACGAACGAATGAAAAATTATGGCTTTACCAGGCACTTCTCATCGCAGTCACAAGGTTCGCGGTAAGGAGAAGGACATTATTGTTGCTGCTCTCTGTGCCGCCATCTTCCAAATTGTGAATTATGGACTGTTTATTGTAAACATAAAGAAAGGTTTATTAAAGATTTCCTAAAACGAGAGCTGTGAATTATAGGTCAATGACTGCTCACCCAAGTCCATTTACCGCAGGAGTCAAGTATTCTGTGTACAAAAGATAATGTGTCTCAACGAGATGCTTGTAAGATAGTAATATGTGCTTTGTACTTGGTGCGTTTGTTTTTGACATCCGTAACAATAAATAATATCCTTGTAGGTCCATGCGTAAATATGTATGACAACATAACGAGTATTTGTTCATTTAAATTTTTACAAATTCCTGATGTCACATTTTGTGAGACCCTAAATGCGCGAATAACAAAATAAAACCCTTGTCAACATGTTAAGGATAATGAAATAAGTTAGACTTTTCAATTTTCCCCATTCTCCACCATAGGGTGGATGCTTATACACTCTATGGCAGAAAGTTTGTAACACAGCGATAATTGTTTAAAACATTTTCAAAAAAAAAAAAAACATTTTTAATAAAATATATAATAATGGGTGATTTTTTAAGAGCTTGATAACTTTTTTTTTAAAAAAACCCATAAAATTTGCAAAATCTCATATGTTCTTTATTTGAAACGTTAGATTGGTCCATGACATTTACTTTTTGAAGATAATTTCATTTAAATGTTGACCGCGGCTGCGTCTTAGGTGGTCCATTCGGAAAGTCCAATTTTGGGCAGCTTTTTCGAGCATTTCGGCCGGAATAGCCCGAATTTCTTCGGAAATGTTGTCTTCCAAAGCTGGAATAGTTGCTGGCTTATTTCTGTAGACTTTAGACTTGACGTAGCCCCACAAAAAATAGTCTAAAGGCGTCAAATCGCATGATCTTGGTGGCCAACTTACCGGTCCATTTCTTGAGATGAATTGTTCTCCGAAGTTTTCCCTCAAAATGGCCATAGAATCGCGAGCTGTGTGGCATGTAGCGCCATCTTGTTGAAACCACATGTCAACCAAGTTCAGTTCTTCCATTTTTGGCAACAAAAAGTTTGTTAGCATCGAACGATAGCGATCGCCATTCACCGTAACGTTGCGTCCAACAGCATCTTTGAAAAAATACGGTCCAATGATTCCACCAGCGTACAAACCACACCAAACAGTGCATTTTTCGGGATGCATGGGCAGTTCTTAAACGGCTTCTGGTTGCTCTTCACTCCAAATGCGGCAATTTTGTTTATTTACGTAGCCATTCAACCAGAAATGAGCCTCATCGCTGAACAAAATTTGTCGATAAAAAATTTCGAACCGAACACTGATTTTGGTAATAAAATTCAATGATTTGCAAGCGTTGCTCGTTAGTAAGTCTATTCATGATGAAATGTCAAAGCATACTGAGCATCTTTCTCTTTGACACCATGTCTGAAATCCCACGTGATCTGTCAAATACTAATGCATGAAAATCCTAACCTCAAAAAAATCACTCTTTAGAACCTTAAAATCGGTTAAACCAGTTCCGAAATACAAAGATTTGAATACACACTTGTCAGCAGGATTTTAGTTTTTGTAGAAATTAGAATACATACAACTCTGCAAATAAAATTTTAAGATTTTTATAACCTCCACGAGGGTATTATGTATTTGTGTACCCAAAAGGAAACTAGTTAGACCCATCGTTTATTATGCAGATCGGCTTAGAATCAATTTCTGAGTCGATTTAGCAATGTCTGTCTGTCCATCTATTGTTGTAATAAAATTACAAGTCGCAATTATAGTCCGATCTTAACAAAAATTGGCACAAGTAAGTTTTGTGGATCTAGGACAAATGCTATTTAATTTGAAGCAAATCGGTTCAGATTTAGATATTGACCCTATACAAATGTCGCTCCCGATTTGACTTTTTTCGCTCCAGAAACCACATATTGTACCTGATTTTCTTTAAATTTGGCACAAAATCTTAAAATCTTGCCAGAAACACCTATAATGAAAGCGGGTAAGATCGGTTCAGATTTAGATATACCCCCCATACAAATGTTGCTCCCGATTTGTCTTTTTCCAAACTGGAAACCACATATTCTATCCGATTTTCTTTAAATTTCGCACAACATCTTATAATCTAACCAGAAACAGCTATAATGAATGCGGGTAATATAGGTTTAGACATAGCCCCCATACAAATGTCGCTGCCGATATGACTTTTTCCGCTCTAGAAACTACATATTGAACCCAATTTTCTTTATATTTGGCACAACATCTTATAATCCAACTAAAAACAACTATGGTGAACGTGGGTAAGATCGGTTCAGATTTAGATATAGCTCCAATACAAATGTTGCTCACAAATATCTAACCGATTTTGTATATTATATTTCACCTATAAACATACATGGTGGAAACGGGTCACATCTTTCCAGGTTCAAGCCTCACAATATAAATGGTTCATAGCCAAGAGCGTAAGGAATTGTATGTATGCACTCATTTCTTTATAATTCATACAATTCAATTTTTGCGAATGTCATTCCATTTTATTAAATTCTCTGTTGTATATACTTTTGTAATTGTATTCCTGTTTGTAATTTTTTTTCACCGTCTCTTGTCTTTTTTTCAGACACAATCATCGGCCAATGAGAAGACCACTATCGTCCTGCAGTACATTTTCCATCTGTTGTTTATCACGAATTTCGGCATCAATTTCGTCTTGTACTGTGTGAGCGGACAAAATTTCCGGTAAATTTACTAAGACAATATTTATGGCACAATAACAACATATTGTATGTAGTACATACATACAATATATAAATAAATACACAAATAAATACGCAGAGAACATGTCTCAGTGAATAAAGGCAAGGATAAGAAGGTCCACTATTGCCTTTTCTTGGAGTCAATAGAGCAGCCAAACCCATCCCAAACTCATTTCTTCTTAAAAATTCGTCCACATTACTGCAAGACCTTCTGCAATCCCTTGGAAAGACATCCTCGAGTGTTTGAAGAAATGTTTTAAAGAATACCTTATCGTAGACGGAAATACAACAAACAACATACACTCTTAAAATTTTCCAAAATAAAATACGAATGACGTATTCACTCACATGTACATATTGAACACATCCCAGCGGGAAAATTTGGAAGGCCTCCCCTTAGTAGGCCTTCTAAAATGCATTCTCTTCGGATCTGAAACACATTCCTGTATGCCTTCTGAAAAGAGGCATGACTGCCTTCTTTGAGAAGGCATTTAGAAAGGCCTTTTTATTTCCTATTAGATAGATCCCATGGACATTCTTCATTGCCTTCCTTTAGAAGCTAGCATGCTGGAATGGGTCGATTTTATTATTTTTACGAACTTTATGAAACATATTTTTACAATTCTAATGATTTGAACTCAAATAAAATGCATTTGTTTTAAATAATTGGAAATTATTACATTTAAAATAATTTTTTAAAGGTTTTGTTTTTTAGTGTTAAAAAATATTTGTTGTGATTGTCGTTGTGCCTTTGTTTGTAACAACTAAAAGAAGCATTATAATACAGATCGACATAGATCCACTTTAGTAGATTTATCAATGTCTGTCTGCCTGTACATTTATTCCTATAATCAAATTACAGGTTGCAATTTTTCTCCGATTGAAATGAAACTTTATATGCGGATTTTTTCGGGGTAATACGAACGCTATTTAATATTAAGTAAATCGGTTTAAATGTAGATATAGCCTATATACAAATGCATTTATACATGTTTTCATAGACATTACGTTATTTAGACGTTTACGCCCACTAACATCCACGACAATATATTTATCGGGGATGAAACAGAAAAATATTCACTTCCTCTTCAAGGACAAACAAAAAACGTTCTTACTTTATTACCAAAATATTTATCATATCCTTCTACTTTCTTCAGAAATTAATATTATTACACGTCCGACACCCATTCCTGAAAGCCATCTACGAAAAGGCATTTTAGAAGGCCTTCCCATTAGATGCTACACGATCCATTACTCATGCTTTCTTGCCTTCTTCGGATAGGCATGCTAGAATGCCTTGCTAGAGAAGGCAGCGCGGAAGGTGTTCAATTTATCGATGGGTATTTTCTACACTCTTTTGGTTTAAACGCATAACAAAATTCTGTGGCTCATTCCTACTTCCCTTCTTTCGCCAGGCATGCTGAAAGGCCTGCCAAAAGAAGGCAGCGGCGAAAGTGTTCGATTCGATTAAGTGTCGTGTGTTTCTATAAACTTTTTGACACAAACAGACAATAAAGTTCTGTAGTTTAGTAGGTAGCACGTCCGATTAACAATGCGAAGATCATGGGTTCAAATTCCAGCCGAGGCAAATAAAAATGTTGAAAGAAGCCACTTGAAAAGACTTTTGACATGTTCGAAATCATGATCGTGGTAGTCTGCAGCCAAGTAATAAATGTCACCATGCCATTTGTAAATGAATTTGCATTCTATTAAATATAGATGCAAAATAGTCTTGAGCCAGGACAATATCCCAGTTCAAATCAAATATTGATTACAGACCAAAAAAAAAAATAGAAACGAAAAAACTAAAACTAATGTTGAAATACTTAAATTTAAATTGAAAAATGAAAAAAGATTTAAATTGAAAATTAATATACTGCTAATAACAAGGCTAGAAATATTAAAAAAAGCTGATCCATTGCTTCGTCATATTTTGCGCCTTATTTGTGGACCTTCTAGAAGGCCTTCTGGGAGGGCTTTTGTTGCAGGTCTTCCAGAAGGTCTTTGTTAGGAGGCCTCCTAGATGGCCTTTTGGCAGAGCCCTTCTAGAAGGCCTGCAAATAGAAGCGAGAGGGAAGGCCTTGCTCTCCAATCTTACCCTGTGTTAATTTTAAATGAGTATAGAATGCAGCAAGCATGCCTTGCGCCTCCCTAAAAAGGACTTGCGTACGCCTTCTTTTTCCCTCTGGGATGATTTAATACGGATAGACTGTTATCTATGTAAGGCATATACCATTTGAATAACTTCAGGGGTCAGTATTTATTGACAATCACGAGTATGGCAAACGAAATTAAATTAACACAAGTTTTAAATTGGATGCCTATACGAACACCAAAATAGAATCAAATAAGGAATTGAATAGAGAATCACGTTTGTCAAACAATATGCGCTCTTAACATTTTCCAAAATAAATACGTCGTTCGCAAACATTTATCAGAGGTTTATAAGACGAATTTTCAATTTGAACACATTAAAACGTGATAGTGGTAGTGTGAAGTCAAATAATAAATTGCAAATAAACCATGCCATTTGTAAATACATTTGTATTCTGTAAAATATAGATGCAAGTGGTGTTGTGCCAGGACAATCAAATATTGTTTACTGACCGAAATGAAACAAAATCTAAGCATTAATTTTTTATTTTATTTTATTTTCAATTGCCACTTCTTAATTAATAAACATGAAAGGAAAGTCGGTCGGGGCCGACTATATGATACACTCCACTTTCTATCCGAATACAATTTAATTCGGTAGAAAATTGAAAACTTGAAGAATTTTTGTATATTTCCTAATCATAGGCTGTATCGGCGCTATATACAAGCATGGGATGTGACCCACTTACACAATATATTCTTTTAGTCCAAGTATAACGTGTTATGCTCAATTTGAAGAAATTCTCTGAAAATAAGTGGTTTCTGGGTCGGAAAACGTCAATCCGTGAGCGAAATTTGTATGGAAGCTATATATAAATCTGAACCAATCTGACCTATTTTCACCACAGGTGTTCCTTGTTTAAAAGTAAGATGTTTTGGCAAATTCGAAAACAATCAGATAAAATATGCTGTTTCTAGAGTGGAAAAAGTCAAAATGGGAGCGAAATTTGTATGAGAGCGATATATAAATCTGCACCGATCTGACCCATTTTCACCATGGGTGTTTCCAGTTGAAATATATAAGGTATTTTGCTAGATTTAATGAAAATCTGTTAAAATATGTGGTTTATAGAGTGGAAAAAGTCAAATCGTTCTGATCTGAACTATTTTCACCATAGGTGTTTATAGTTTAAATATAAGATGTTTTACCCAATCTGAAGACAATCTGATACAATATGTGGTTTCTAGAGCGGAAAAAGTCAAATCGGGAGCGATATTTGTGTGGGAGCTATCTATAAATCTGAACCGATCTAACACATTTTTACCACAGATGTTTATAGTTGAAATGTAAGATGTTTCGCCAATTTTGAAGAATATCAGTTAAAATATGTGGTATCTAGAGTGAAAAGAGTCAAATCGGGAGTGAAATTCGTATGGGGGCTATATCTAAATCTGATATAGCCCCCAATTAAATAGCGTTCGTCCTTGTGCCGAAAAACTTCGTTGTGCAAAGTTTCATTTGGTTCTGTCAACAAGTGCGACCTGTATCGTGATTACAAGAATAGATGTACAGACAGACAGACGTACATTGCTAAATCGATTCAAAAAGTGATAACAATGGGTCTATCTCCTTTCCTTTTGGGTGTTACAAACAACTGCACAAAGACATAATACTCTCGTGGAGTGTATAATTAAAATATTGCTGGCAATTGAATTTGAAGTTCTATACCTACGCCTTACTAAGTTATTGAATATTGTTGTCACAACGTTTTAAATATCCTTGTATCTATTTCTTTCTTTTCTGTTTTTATTCCTCAGAAAAGCTGTGCTGAGCATGTTCCGTCGAGTGTCGACCACCCAGAAGGATATCACCACACAAATTACAGGTAAAAGCGGCAGCCAAGAATCAGTCACCACACAATTTGACATTGACACAACCACAATCATATCAAAATAGGTGCTTGAACAATTATTCTTAATGACCCCCAACCAAAACGAAAATATTTAATTGATAAATATTTGATTGTTGATAAATCCCTCCTCATAAATTGGTCGTAGGACTGACGGGCGAATGGACTATTGTTCACAACTTCCCGGTACAATTTAATTTCGACACGAGAAGAAACCAAAAAAATAATGGTTTGTTAGTTGTGTTCGTTATGACTGTATCAAAATCTGCAGAAGTTGATGGGAAGAGAGCGAGGAAACAGTCTGCAATAAAATGTTATAGCGAAAGAAACAGTCAACAGTTGATATAGGAATTTGATTGACGTGACTGCTGGCTGTCATAAACAGTTTAAAATGTAACAAAAACAAAATCCCCAAGATCCAGAGTAGGAGCGCAAGAGTTTTTTAGCATAAATTGGAAAGTTAAACAATAAATTCAAAGAATAATTTAAACGGCAGACGATACTTATTAAATTAGCTTTAATTTCAATAGATACACACAGACGACATAAGCAAGAGTAGATTTTTCGGTATAAAATTGTGGTAAAGGGGATAAAAATAGTACCATTGCCGTGCACAAATTGGCCAGGCTAGAAGTTTGAAATTTGGTTAGTTCGTTCCTCAACGGCACCGATAAAAATGGTTAAAGCAGGAATCGTTAAAAAAATCGGTGTGTACATTCCTCAATGAATTATGAAATTTCGTACGTTTAAAGGTTAAACGGGGGAACGAGATGAAAAAATGATTTCAGCAAAATGACTGATGCTAGATTCGCATAATTCTCTGGCAACACGCGCAACATAATTATACTTTTGAAGTTAGTGCTTTTAAAGGTTGATACCAGAATATTGAAACTCGTGTACATTCCTGTGACTCGACAGAAGCTAAACAAAAATAGATTTTTCGAAATATGTACTTTGAGTGAGAAGCGGGACAAAAGAGGATACATATTTTATCACACAAAGTGTTGCAGTCATTTCTTTCATAAATTTCATGATTGATATGCTTATTCAAATGTATCATTTTGGAAATGATCAATTAAAAATAAGTTCTTTTGAACAAGTTTCAAAAAAGTTGATGATAAGTTTAATATACCGTAACATTTTCAGGATAGCATTTTAACAAGTGAGTGCGAATTTATCTTATGAGGTTACACTGATAAGGTGTCTGCGGTTTCGAATTGTGGCTTTTTTATATTTTTTATTATAAATAACCATTGTTTAATTTAGTATAATTTTATCAATTTAAACAATTTTGCCAAACAAGACTATAAATTTAATGTTTTATTAATTTACTTCGAATATTTAATTTTTAAATCCAACTGACTTGATTTATTTTAACAGTAGTAAAAGTTTTCATCCTTGATCGAAGGGAGCGCAAAATTTAAGCGGGGTTCACCAAAGATTTTACTAAAGATCTTTACTTTTAAATAGCAAAACAAGTAAGGAAAGGCTTAAGTCGGGCGTCGAGTCGGACGAAGCCGACTTTATGATACCCTACACT
The DNA here is from genome assembly GCA_947397865.1 of Polietes domitor. Lineage (NCBI taxonomy): Eukaryota > Metazoa > Arthropoda > Insecta > Diptera > Muscidae > Polietes > Polietes domitor. The sequence continues at coordinate 105,139,634 of OX377621.1, read as the reverse complement.
TAGTCATTATACCCTGCGATGTAGGGTATAAAAAGGTCGTTACATTTGCACCAGGTCATATACGATACAGTTATAAGAAGAGAATATACTACAAATTTAATAATTCTATCTAACAATTGCGACCTGGACTTTGATTACAAGAATAGATGGACAGACGGGCGGATGTACGGACATCGCTAAATCGACTCAAAAAGTGATTCTAAGTCGATCGGTATAATAAACGATGGGTCTATCTCGTTTCCTTTTGGGTGTTACAAACAAATGCAAATACACCCTGTGGTGTAGGGTATAAATACGGTTGGCATGATAATAATTGAAGGGTATCATGCATGATTTAAGTTATGATTGTAGCTAATCATATTCTAGTTATCATATTATGATCCCAATAATCATTATATGATCCCAACTCAATCATAATATTGTCCTTAAACTATCATAATATTATCAACCTGTAAACAAAATATGGTCCCCGCAATCATATCATGATTCTCAGATAGTCATAGTATGATCAACCATCAATCATATTAAGATTCCAAGTGAATCATAATATGATCTTCACGTAATTATAATATGATCAAAAAATTGCACATGGAAATTTATATTTTTATATTTTTGCAATGAATACATATATATATAAAATTATTATGCTACATTGAAATGATTATTTAAAAAAGTAAACAAATATAATTTAATTCAATAGTAATTACTTATTAATTTAAGAAAAGATTATTTATTCGTATATATACCGTTGAATATTTAAAATAACAAAGTGAAATATTAATGAAGGAGATAGCAAATTGTAAATGTATACCTTTCAATAATTTGTATTTTAACTTTCTTCTTTGTCGATTGTTCGGCAACTGATAAGGCTAGAAGGAAAAAGTCAAAACAATCTGAAAAGGTCAAATTGGGAGCAAATTTTGTATGGGAGAAATATATAAATATGAACCGATCTGGCATGTTTTCACCACAGGTGATTCTAGTCGACATATAAGGTGTTTTGGCAAACTTGAAGAAAATCTGTTAAAATATGTGGTATCTATCGTGAAAAGAGTCAAATCGGGAGTGAAATTCGTATGGGGGCTATATCTAAATCTGAACCGATTTTTTTTTTCAAATTAAATAGCGTTCGTCCTTATCCCGAAAAACTTCGTAGTGCAAAGTTTCGTTAGAATCGGACAATAATTGCGACCTGTATCGTGATTAGAATAATAGATGGACAGACAGACAAACGGACAGACAGATGGGCATGGCTAAATCGATTCAAAAAGTGTATCAAGGTATACTTAACAATGGGTCTATCTCGCTTCCTTTTGGGTGTTACAAACAAATGCACAAAGACATAATACCCTCGTGGAGTAATATGGAACCATGTAGCCTACTTTCCCATCACGTTTCCAAAATATTAAAAAGACGCAACTAACATTTTTATGCAAATCGATATTTTTGTTTATTATGACCGAAGTTGTTGTGTTTTGTTAAAATAACCAAAAATCTCGATTTGCAAAAAAATCAGCTCTTTCTAGTTCAAATATAACATGATCCTGAAAATTATGTCACGTTCCGATGTAAGGTGTGCATTTATATTGGGGCTATTCCAAAAGATGGACCCCATATAGTTGACTCTTGTAGTAGGAGTTGTTAGTGGAAGTATAACATGATGTGGGAAATTTGATCAAGATCCGATGTTAAATGTGCATTTTAGAGCAACGAGGAGAACAAATGTTCCAAAAATTGTATAAATCAAAAGGTCAAAACTCCGTAAAAACTTCGTGTTTTTTGCGTCAATTTATTTTGGAATCATCCCACTGCAGCAGTATATTAGATTTTTGCAACAATTGCAGTTTTTTTTAAGTTGGACTTTAAAACACGTGCAAAAATAGTCAGATCCCTTGAATAGATCGCGAAAAAATTACGAAACAAAAATTTCTTGTATACAAATCATTTTAGCCATATCTCCCGCGAAAATAAAAACTTTGTGCTCCACGAAATAGTCTCGTTTTTTATCTTAAAAAAACATGGGATAAGTTGTCGTATAATTTTACTTTACAATTTTGGTTTATTTGGTGACCCCCAATGCAATATTCCGACAAACTTTTTCGTAAATGTCTTTTGAATGTCCTTTTTGAAACGACTATTTAATTAATTTAAAATTATCCCATTGAGAAAGGAGCTATAGAGTTAATATCTTCCACAAAAATAATTCTCATAAAATTCAACAATATAGTTCTGACAATAAGAATTCTCGCAATATTCTTACAATTTTTTTCAATTGGAATTTCGCTCCCTTCGACCAAATATTAGCACTTTGACCCACTGCAAAAGGAAAGAAACCAGCGCTAAGTTTGTTCTACAAAAAAGATCTGCTCACCATGTTCTTCCAGAATTTTAGGTTTGCTACTCTGTTCCAAAAATGCTGTTGGACAGTGTTATTAGTACTAACTAACTCAAAAATGTTTTTGTTATTCACTACTAACAACAGAAGATAGATGATATGATGGCACTCCAATCATAGTGTATTATCAGCGGCAAAAACTCCCAAGTTTCACGCGTTCAAATCTCGACTTTACTGATTGAATTTTGCAAAGAACATTCCTATTAAGCATATTCTAAAGGATTTTGCCAATATCGCGGCTAACTTAAGCAGTGGATGCATTTAAAGTTCATAAATGTTAAAATAGTTGAAAATTTCATCATAATAGAGGTTATTTTATTAGGATGTATCTTGGAAACCAAAATGGGAGCTCTCGAGGTGGTCTTTTACGTTTAAAAAAAGTGTAATTACGTTTTTGACTTCCTTTTGACTTTCCTTCAGTGGAGGCCGATCTGAATCTGCTTATAGCTGCCAACGTCGACTTAATTACTGAAATGGTAAAACCTTCTAAGCCAAAAATGAAGCAAAAGTTTCTTCGTTGTTCTCTGTTAATATACTTTGAAAAATTTATTTAAAGCATACATTAGGGATGTAAGATTTTATTGTATGCGAGCGCATGTAAATATTGGGCCTATATCATTATTATTGGGCCTGTTTTAAAAGTTATAATAGTCATTTGTCATCGATTAACAAATAAAATAAATTTTATCAAAAATTTCGAAAATCGTTAAAAAAATAAAATTTTTATTTTGGAGTTGGGCATGGCACTGAAAATTTTCATTTAATTGTCGACTCAAATGAAATCACTGGTAATGATTTATATTAATATATATTTAAATAGAAAATTTACGACCTTTTTTCATCTCAACTTACGTGGAAGGTAGGTGTTGTTGTGGGCGGATTTGAACAAAAAATTGTTTCTGATCTGATTTGCGGGTATGTGTGCGAAATTTCTTAGCTCCTAGATCTATTCCTTCTAATTTTTGCCGCAGCTTTTATGAAAATATTCCACTGTGTGCCGTAGTAGCAATTAAAACGAAATGGAAAACCGTGAAAAGGTGGCTCCTTTGGAACTACAGAAAAATGTGTTGTGAAGTCCTTCTAAATAATGGACATCCCACCTAAGACAAGTCTATGTTAAATTTATTGTTAAAGGTTCCAACTTTCGAATCACAAGATCAGCCATAACCTTTGATACATTTTTTTGAAAGAAAATTGTTATTTTTTTGCACAAAAAATCAATTGAAATAGATAGTTTTATTAAAGAAAATAGTAAACTTTATGTTTGCGAAACACTTTTTCTTTTTTATTTTTTTCTTTCGGAAAATAGCTTTAAATACTCTGTAAATTTCTGAGGTGACTTTTCAGAAGTTTCTGAGCTATCGTCATAAAAACTGATACTTATCAAGCATCCATGTTGCCAACTATTCAATCACTTGCACATCAGTGAAGAATTTATACATTCATGCTAAAGATATGTGATATCCAGGGCATAACAATTTCAATATCAATTTTATTTCGCTGGAATTTATTGATAAGTTTCACATTTCTTGAAGAGAAAATGTTATGAAACGCATCGATGGGTTTCACAAAAATATCCACGTTAGACTTCTCCTGCTGTTCAGCTAAACGAATAGTTCTTTCAAAATGAAACCCAAGAAAATTTATTACTGAGAAAACTTATTCCATAGCAGTGGCAACAAATACGTTTAAATGTACGTCTGAATCGTTGCTGTCTCGTAGAAAAGGATGCTGCAGGAAAGGATCCAATTCATCTTTCTTTGAGTGTTACCACCTCAGTGACTGGCATTTAAGATTTATTAGTGCAATGTACATATGCCAACTCTATTCAAATAACTTCTCATGTTAATTTGCCAAATAGACAATGAACAAACACGATCTGTTGTTTGTAATTCAACAAAATAATTTGTCCTTTTTGGAGAACATACCTCTGATGTGTTCTGCCCCTATCGGCCTGATGTCAGTTTCATTTTGGGTTATTTACAAAAAGAAATTTATTATGCTCGATTAAAACAAATTCCAGTATTTGCTTAAATTTTACACTTCTTTGTTGCAGGTAACTCTCTCCTTGCGCAAACACTACCTTCAGCTCGCTGACGTTGGCTGGCAAAATATCAAATATTTATAAAAAGATTGAATGTTTTAAATCAGTGTAAAAACGATTTACAAAGATAAGACCTGGTAGTAAATTGAGGAAATCCGTAATACAGAGTGGCTTAGAATGAACTTTTTTTAAGGTTTAAATTTGTTATAACATTTCTATTTATGTTATTATTATTGTTTTTAATATAGTATGCCACTGAGGACAGCGCACAGTGGTTCAGAAACAAAATCCATCGGCCAAAGATGAAAAGTAGGTACGCAGATAAAAAGATGAGTAAGTTTCCTAAATTTTATAACAATCGCAGTTCATTTGTTCAAAAAGGACATTTTTACAATATTTATTACAACCAAACTATATTTGGCACAAACATAGTTTTGGCGTCATAATAAAGCTAAGAAACCAAAATTCTGAATAAAAAAATGAGTGCAAAATCTCTTAAAATGTGTGAGAAATAGTTCGACAAAGTCAAAAAAAGAAATTACGTTTTTCAATTTTCAAAATCTGAAAAACGTGAAAATTTGTAATAAAAAAATTAAAATTTTTTCTTCGCTTTATGAACAAATACGTAAAAATATGTTAAAAAACAACAAACAAATAAAAAATTTAATTTACTTTAAAATCGAATAATACTAAAAGGTCAACTTTGGACCGATTTCTAAAATATATCCGATTTCTCGATTTTTAATATTAATATATACATATAATCCTTGGGTCCTTGTCTATATATATGTAATATAAAACATATATGGTGTAGTATTTTATGTATAATATAGTCCCTTCAATATAATATTATTCTATAATTTTTGGGTGCTTTGAAATAATCATGTTTAATTTTTTGAAATGAAATCGCGTATTTGAATTAAATATTAATCTTTTATTATGAATTTGTTTACAAATGGATAATGACTTTTCTACTATATAAACTGGCCAATTTATTCTTTCTACGCAACTCTTAAGGGTCAGCATTTTTGAATGAGAAATTTTACCTTACTTTTTCTAGTTCCCACTTTGTGGAACTATAATTTTGACCAGATATAGAATCAATACTATACAAAACAAAAGCCTGTGAACAGATAGGCTATCATTATATTCAAGGGACGACATTTTATATCGTCGTACTCTAAAAATATTCTTACTTTGGAAATATTACCACATACATGTGCGATCATTTTATAAAAATCCCAAATTTTGGAACCTCTTCTCCACTATCGGTATTTTGTTGGATAAAATGCAAAAACATGTTAGACATTATTTTTCGAGATATATTTTCTACATAATTCCAATTTCGTTATGATATCCCAATTTGCAATCAAAAAATGCAAAATCACAAACTTCGATTCGCTTTTTATCTATTACGTTTTATGTATGACTATTACTTTATGTTATATAAATACTTTTTATAAAGATTATATTTATATATTCATAGTGAAAACACGGCATATCATGGAATACACACCATGTCAAAATGTAAACAATGCATGTCCAATTCTGGGACCTAACAGTTGGAGTTCACAAATATTGGCATGTAACAAATTTAATTTCAAACTTCGTATATGTCTATGAGTATAATAAGTTTATACATTTTGGAAAGAGAACTTCATGAAAATAAAAAATATTGTAATATGTTGATAGTGTAAATTCTATGAGGAATGCAGGCTTGCTTTAATAGGTTTAATTTAACATTAAGGTCAGGCTACTCTGGCACTGCAATGACCAGTGATACGAGATGAAATGGGTCCGCTATAGGAATAGAGAAATCTTTATGGTCAGTCAAGTCACCTTTTATCTCCCAAGAACTTCTAAAATAGTGGAATGCTAGAGAAAATTTTTGGGTGTCTGGACAGGAAGATGAGACGAATTATGCCATTTTAAAGCAAATTAAGAATTATTAATTTACTTTTGAAAAACACTTGTGATATACCTTATAAAAAATCCCACAATTCCTAACGCGCGGAAAATCAATCCCTAAATTACCTTTATTTTTCGCTTTTCCCAATATATCTGAAAATGATTGCCGATGTAATTGTGTGATTTGTTCGAGTGATTTCTCTGCGCCGAATTATTTTACGCTCAATGTATTACAAGACATCACAAATACACATTGTTATTCTTTCTTTCTAAGCAAATATTTAAAACAACTTCAAGCGTATTTTTGATTTCTAAAAAGCCTACCTCTTAAAAACACTTCAAGAATTTATAGTGGTTAAGGAATGGCAGTGATGGGATCGAAGTACTTCAATGGCAGAACAATCCAATGACGGACTTTTGAAAAGGTTTTCGAAAAAAAAACAAGTAAGGAAAGGCTAAAGTCGGGCGATGCGACTATATGATACACTCTTCTATCCGAATACAATTCAAATTGATAAACAATAGAAAACAGGAAGGATTTTTGAATGTTTTCTAATCATAGGCTAATATGACCTGACCCAATTTGTCAAATCGAGAAGAAGGCTATATTAAAACATGGAATGATATGACCCACCTACACAATAAGTTCTTCCAGTTCAAGTATAACGTGTTATGCTCGATTTGAAGAAATTCGGCTTCACAAGCAGGGAGCGAAATTTATAAGGGAACTATATATAAATCTGAACCGATCTGACCCATTTTCACCATGGGTGTTTCTAGTGGAAAAATAAGATATTTTGACAAATTTGAAGAAGATGTGGTGTCTGGAGCAGAAAAAATAAAATCGGGAGCGAAATTTGAATAGGAGCTATATATAAATCTGAACCGGTTAAACATATTTTCACCACAGTTGTTCCTATTTATACCCTACACCACTTCGTGGGCTATGGTATTATAAGTTAGTTTCGCCCCAAATGTTTGTAACGCCAATAAATAATCGAGCTAGACCCACCTTTAAGCATACCGATCGGCTTAGAATCACCAGCTGAGTCGATTTAACGATGTCTGTCTGTCCGTCCGTCTGTCCGTCTGCTGTCCATCTAAGCTTGTTCGCACTCTACAGGTCGCAATTGTTGTCCGATTGTCATGAAACTTCGCAGAAGTTATTTTTTCTGGCCAATGACCATCGGTATTGAATTTGGAGGAAATCGGTTCAAATTTAGATATAGCCCCCATACAAATCTCGCTCCCTATTTCAATTTTTCCGCTTTAGAAACCGCATATTGTACCCGATTTTCTTTAAAATTGGCACAGCATCTTATAATCCAACTAGAAACACCTGTGCAAAAATTGGGTAAGATCGGTTCAGATTTAGATATAGCCCCCATACAAATGTCGCTCCCGATTTGACATTTTCCGCTCTAGAAACGACATATTGTACCCAATTTTCTTTAAATTTGGCAGAACATCTTATAATCCAACTAGAAACACGTATGCAAAAATTGGGTAAGATCGGTTCAGATTTAGATATAGCCCCCATACAAATGTCGCTCCCGATTTGACATTTTCCGCTCGAGAAACGACATATTGTACCCGATTTTCTTTCAATTTTGCAGAACATCTTATAATCCAACTAGAAATACGTGTGCAAAAATTGGGTAAGATCGGTTCAGATTTAGATATAGCCCCCATACAAATATCGCTCCCGATTTGACATTTTCCGCTCTAGAAAAGACATATTGTACCCGATTTTCTTTAAATTTTGCAGAACATCTTATAATCGAACTAGAAACACGTATGCAAAAATACAAATGTCGATGGTCCAACATCTTATAATCGAACTAGAAACATCTATGGTGAAAGTGGGTAAGAAAATGTTGCTCCCGAATGTTTAACCGATTTTGGCCAAACTTTACATATTATATTTCACCAATAAATATACATGTTGAAAGCGGGTCACATCGTTCCAGGTTTCAATATACCCCCATACAAATGTCCTTTCCGATTTAACATTTTTTGTCAAACACATACATTTATAGGATGCAAAAATCCTTCCCGATTTCACTTTTTTGCCGAATTGAATTGTAATGAGAATTGTTTGGCCCATATGTCCATACTTTGGTATAACCCAAATGGGGCCCTTTCTGAGCTATTACAGCTCTAGAAACTACATCTTTTATCGGATCTTCATCATCATGATATTGTTTTAAACTAGGAATACCTTCGGTGAATGAGAAATATATAGGCCCATGTTTTGGACCAGGCCCAGAATGTTGTTATAGGCCCCTTTTGAAATGTCGGTCCTATTACTGCTGTATAATTTATATTTGTCTGTCGGATAATTGGATCAATCACCATATTATTAACCATATTCGTTAAATATGACTAAAGAGGAATTTATAGTAACTGCATAATTTATATGAACTACATAAAATTGCTCCCATGAAAAACCTGGGTTTAGTAATCAAAGCGAGGTACATACGCAGGGAGTGGTGTAGGGTATTATATAGTCGGCCCCGTCCGACTTTAGCCTTTCCTTACTTGTTTAAATATAAAACGGTTTGCCAAATTTGAAAACAATCTGATAAAGTATGTGATTTCTAGATCGGAAAAGTCAAATTGGGAGCGAAATTTGTATGGGAACTATATATAAATCTGAACCGATCTGACTAAGTTTTACCACAGTTGAATTATAAGGTACTATGCCAAATTTGAAGAATATTGGTTAAAATATGTGATCTCTAGAGCGCAAAAAGTTAAATGGAGAACGAAATTTGTGTGGGAGCTATATATAAATCTGAACCGATCTGGCCCAAATTCACCATAGATATTTTCATTTTAGTTATAAGGTACTGTGTCGGGAGCGACATCTTTATGGAGGAGCCTATATCTAAATCTAAACGGATTTCCTTTGAATTAAATAGGGTTCGTCCTTGGACCGCAAAACTAACTCGTACCAATTTTTGATACTATCAGACTATAATTGCGACCTGCGACGGACAGACAGACGGGCATTGCTAAATCGATTCAAAAATGATTCTAAGTCGATCGTTATAATTAACAATGCGTCTATCTCGCTTCCTTTTGGTTGTTACAAACAAATCTCGTGGAGTGTATAAATATGTCAATTTAACATTTTTAAAGTCATTTTAGTGATTTTATCACAGGTAAATTTTAATTTAAGACAAATTATTTAATTTTTTTTACAATAGGTTTATAGGTTCAGAAAGTTCAGAAGGATTTAAAAATGTAAAGCCTCTCTGAGGGGGGTTTGAAACCCCAAAACCCCTCCCCAGCGCACGGTTCTGGTAATGAAGCATCATAATTTACTTAAAACATATATCAAAACTCTAATCTGCCGGTTATACTAGGGAAAGCACTCCGTGGTGGAGGATATACAAGATTCGGTCCGGCCAAACTTAACTCCTTTTTACATGTTCTTTATTTCTTGTTGGCAAAACATTACCGCATAAATTACAGCAAATTCATGTCTTGCGCGAATTTTGAGACACCAACCACGTTTTCAAACTAGCTCCGTAAAATCGTGCGATGGATAGAGAGGTTGTATTGTCCGGCTAAGCATTTCCTACGTTTTTAATTTTTGTAATGTAAGTGACTTTCAATGGAATGAAACTACAAAGGAATGAAACTACATTTTATACTATTTTTCATAAGTATCCTAGAACATCGAATATCAATCAAATTTATTTTTGCTAAGTAAGTGTATTTTCAAGGATTTAATAGGCATGAGGCAGTGTAAAGGAAGGGACGTAAATAACAAAGCATGTTCCAAATCAAATTCTTTTCGCCAATAAAGGTGAGTTCTTCTACCAGATTGGATGGTGGTATGAGCGAATCGTTGGACCATCACCACAACGATGATTGTCGTGACGAGTGTACTTTTCAATGGCCTCAACATTATTTAAGCCGATTTGTGTTTCCAAACATTTGTGTGAACTATTGTTTATAACCTCACTCTACAAAGTATCATTTGGGAAAAAAAGTGTAACGCATGAAGTGTGACTTAAGACCAAAGAGGGACTTAAGACCAAATCCGTTTCACGACTTTCTAAGTTGTTTGAGGCAAGTCCGTCCGTCCGTCTGGCTGGTGTACACGATAACTGTCGAAAGTAACGAAGCAATCAATTCAAACTTTGCACATGGTAATATTCTTTCCCAATCTTAGTAAAGGGTGATTTTTTAAGAGCTTGATAACTTTTTTTTTAAAAAAAACGCATAAAATTTGCAAAATCTCATCGGTTCTTTATTTGAAACGTTAGATTGGTCCATGACATTTACTTTTTGAAGATAATTTCATTTAAATGTTGACCGCGGCTGCGTCTTAGGTGGTCCATCCGCTTAGTCCAATTTTGGCATTTCCACGTTTTTGAGTAACAGAGACCCAATTGGTGCGAACGGCGACGAATCGAAAATTGGTGGTCATCATTAACACTGGCCGATACAGCTGCGATATTTTCTTCAGTTCGCACTCTACGTAAGCGTGTTGGTGGTTTAATGTCCAACAATGTAAATTTGGTGCGAAATTTAGTCACAATAGCCCGAATAGCCGCTTCAGTGGGTCGATTAAACTGACCATAAAATGGAAGCGCGCAATGAACTTTCTTAACAGAGCACGCATTTTGATAATAAAATTCAATAATTTGCAAGCGTTGTTCGTTTGTAAGACGATTCATGATGAAATGTCAAAGCATACTGAGCATCTTTCTCTTTGACACCATGTCTGAAATCCCACGTGATCTGTCAAATACTAATGCATGAAAATCCTAACCTCAAAAAAATCACTCTTTATAAGTTCACGGATAGGCGAAATTGCCACTCCCCTTTAAGTACCTCACACACATATGTCCCATATTCCTAAAAAAACTTCCACAGCTATATTCGGAATCAGCTATATTTTGGTATTTGGTAATGTTTTAAAATGGCTCAGAGTATACTAAAAATGACGGGTTTTGCCATGCCCCTTTCAGAACGTCCCACACAAATCAATCAAAACTTTGTTGTAAACTGTTTTCCATCAAATTTTGACATTTCATATCAAAATTCGTTGAAAATTGTGTTTCAATATTTTAAATTTAAATAAATTTTAAATAGAAACATAATGAATGTTGAAAAATTAATTGAAGAGTGCGAAAGCACGAAATTTTATACAATTTAGAGCGTCCTGACTACAAAGATTTGTTGAAAGTAAACAAAAAAGACAACTTTAGACGCCAGACGATTGTGTTTGTTCGACAAGAAAATTAAGTTCGTCAAACGCCATTCGACATGGTTTTGTTCGGCCTCTAAGTATTTAAAATAATTGTTGAACAATTGTATCCTTTGGACAATTTTGCTTATAGTTTCAGACGGGTCAAGTGTAACGATTTTTTTTAATTTGTCGTTTGTGTAATCAATTTCAACCTAAAACATATTTACACTTTATTTGATTTAACGTTAGAACCCCCGAAGTGCAATAGTGGCGGTACAGCGGATAAATATTTTCATTTGCTACATCAGTAAGAGAACGATTTTGTGAACTTTTACCACTCCAGATACACAGGTATCGGACATCCTCGACTCTGAATTCTACTTTCCATAAAAATTTTTCATTATAAAAAACGTGATCGGGAAAAATAAATAAATAAATTTGTATTATAGAATTGGCAACAATTCTATGAACCGATTTGACTCATTCTCACCAGAGATGTTTCTAGTTCAAATATATTGTGTTGTGCCAAATTTGAAGAAAATATGTCAAAATATACGGTTTCTAGATCGCAAGACTTCAAATCTGGAGCGAAATTTGTATGGGAGCTATATATACATCTGAACCGATTTAACCAACTTTCACCACAGAAGATTTAATTTTGCCAATTTTCATAAGGATCGGACAATAATTACGATCTGTACTTTGATAACAAAAATATATGGACGGACGATAGAATAACATTTGTTTAAAACTAAAAATATTAAATTTGTTTAAAGTTATTTGATTTAATTTCTAATTCTTATTTTTTGTATTGTTTCATCCAATTTCCATTTGTCTCTTCTCATTAGTTTCCGAATACTGTCACAATACTGCAGGCTGCAGTGGTGTAGTTGGTGGCGTTAATTCCGCAGGAGGTTTTGGTGGCGCCAGCGGTGCAGGACGAATAGCAGCACACTGTGGTTACAGCGGCTGTGGCAACAAAACCCCAACACGTCGTTGCCCAGTGATTCAAAATTGTTGGAAGAGAAAGAGAAGAAGGGAGCTGTAATCATCATGTAATCTTTCGTCTATTTCTTCTCCCCTTCATTTGAAGTGTTGTTTGTTTATATTCGATAGAAATTGAAAGTAACTCAAGTAACAATATTATATTTAAATGTAAGGATAACATTTAAATGCAGAGCGAAACAAAGATCTGTAAATAATATATTGTAAAATTAAACAAAATAGAAACCTTTTAACAATAAATATATATATATGTAAGTTTAGTAGTTTCATTAAAAAATACAGCTTATAGACAATCCAATGTCATTTATACATCTCAGCCAAAGCTTTCGGTAAAATTACAATATTTCATGAACCTTCAATCCCTCGTCTTCATTTGTTGTGGTTCTCCATTTATAATGTCGTTCAATTTAAAGTTTTTTTGTATTTCGCGTCCCGGAAGACCACGTGTATTTCCGGTACATTTTAATAGAAATATTACTGTAGTCTCTGATAGTAAAGCATCTACCGGGGGTGCTCTGTACATTCATATTGACCGAAATCCAAATAGTCTTCACTGTTAATTTAAATAAAATATCCGTTACGAATATTTTAACGATTAAAATACTGCTTCAGAGGCAATTATACTTATTACAATTGTTGAACGTTTTAAGATTATGTATCATACTTAAGAATATGTAAGATTTGAATCTAAGGAAAATAATCTCTAAGACTTCTTGTTTTCGACGATTATTAATATTTTCTTTTTATTTATTATTATAATTATTTTAAATTTTATATCACCTACTATTAAATGAATCAGATGCTTAGGTTATAAGTGGTATGATAGATTTGAACTCCAAGTGAGTTGTTGTTGACACTAGAATTTAGGTCTTTGAATAAATTTGCGATTATTGCTTATCACCATAGAGGAAATTGGCTTGCAAGCATAAGTATGAGTATAATAAGTGAGAGGGTAACGTGACGCGAAAAAATTTGTTACTTTTTTAATTTTTCACTAAAACGCAGAGTAGTGTGATTTGAATTATTATTAGATTGTTTTACAATTTGCTGAATTGATAAATCTTTTTTACAGTTTTACTTGTTTTCCACCAACCGATGAACACCGCAGCGCATGAGGAATGTTAAATGAATTCTTATGCAAATATTACTCATACGTATCGGTTATGGTGTACCCGTAGCCTTCATAATTAACAAACACGATCTGGTGAATGAACCGACTCACATTCCGCGTGTCCAAAGGCACACCTTTTCTTAACTTTACGCCCTGTAAAGTATGAAGTTAATGATTTAGCACCTCTTGATAATTCGTATCATTGTATTGTTTTAGCATCCTTTTCGTATTCGTGTCGCTTCGACTTCAGCACCAAAGCGAACAATATATATTGATCATTCCATGTCAAACCGAACACATTTTTTACATCACAATTTCCAATTTCGTTGAAACTTTGTACGATAACTAAACTTTATAAAATATTTGATTCGTAGAAGACGAAAAAAACGATTTTTCAAGTAAAACATGCCGAGGTATGAACATTGAAAATGGTGTAGTGAGAAAATGCGTGGGCACAATTCAAAGAATAATGGCTTATTTTAAAGGTAATTACAAGTAATTTACGTCGGCGTACTTGGCTATTGATTGCTATTAACAACAATTTTGTGTATTTTTAAATTTTCTTCTTCTTTTGTATTCTTCACTATGAAAACACCAACCTAAAAATTCATAAAAATATAGGCATATTCCCTGATCGATTATAAACAAACCCAGAAAATTTCAGCTTGGAGAAATAACTGGCTGTATTTAAAAGAAAAAACATTTTCTAAATGTAGTCGCCCGAAAAAAGTATTTTCTGAACGATTGTTCATAAAATAATATACATACACGTAGTTTGTGTATGCTTAGCTAACGGGAGTACACTAGATACGCGCAAAAATAGTTTCTGGTGTTGGTAAAACTGCGAAAATTAAAAGTTTTATTGATGATTTAACGGTACAGTATGTCTGCGAAATCGTTAAAATAGGAGTCGTGGTCGTATTTTTTACGAAAGTCGTTCGGTTTGATATGGAATGAACGGTATATATATATATATATATGGGCCGAGCTCAAAAACTTTTCCCAGCATTTTAATTGGAAGCTTTGCTTCCTTAATAGCGATATAGATGCTGCGGCTGAAATGATCGAAAATATTATTTTGATTGGAATGAAGCCATTTATTCCAACAAAAGTTATTTCGGATAAACCACCTGATAGAAGTTGGTTTAACAAGACATGCAAGACTGCTGTCAGATCCAAAGAGGAAGGAATGCAAAGAGGTACGTGGACGTGAAAAGTTACTGCACGAACAATGTCTTCGTGCCAAAGTTCTTTCTTTTCCCAGGGGAAGTAAGAGCTTTTGGTCATTTGTAAGAAGAGTACAGGTTAACCCTGCACTGACCCCGTTGCCAAAGCTGACCTATTGGCTGAAATATTTGTCGGAAAGCAATCAACGACTCCCCGTTATTGACAATGTATCTAGTTCCATGCTTCAGATATCTTTTCGAACACCTGGAATTAAAAGGGTTCTGGCAAATCTCGACGTAAATAAATCTCCGGGCTCGGCTGGCATTTCAGCACTTGTCCTATGTAAGTGCTCTTCGATGCTAGCCCGTCCACTTCATTCAACTTTGCATATTGTGCAGGGGTCTTCCTAGCGCGTTGGAATATTGCTTTCATACAGCCCATCCTCAAAAAAGGTGAGGTTAATAACCCTGCTAACTACCGTCCGATTGCGATTTGCTTGTGAGGTATTAAGAGACCAATGATTTACTTAATGATCGACAGTATGGCTTTCGTAGGAAGAGATCTACGGATGACCTGATGACACTGGTGTGCAAAAAGTAGCATCCACCAGCTTGATGAGAGTAAAGTTGTAGCTCTAGATATCTCCAAGGCGTTCAAAGCTCATTGCTTTTGTAGTTGGCAGTGACTTCTCTCGATTTAAATCGAGCTTCACAGAGATCGTACTATAGGAGTTGCTGTAGATGGGTTATCATCCGACTAGCATAGGTTAACCGCAGGAGTACCACAGGGCTCTGTCATTTTCCCCTCCCTATTTCTAATTTTCATCGACGACCTCTTTAATCGGACTTCGAATCCATTATACTCCTTTGCGGATGACAGCAACCTCTATCATTCATACTCATTCGATCATAGACCAAGTCGTCAGTAGGATATCCAATTCTATCGTCTCCCTTGATCATCGTCGTAATGTTGTGTCGTTGTTTTATCGATACTTCTATCGTGTTTGTTCCTCGGATATTTGTGATCTCTTACTGGACGTGAGGACGTTCGGTATAAATACACGACTTTCCCACCATTTATTGTCGATTGGGCAGCTAGCTGCAGAATTAATTCGTTCTTTGCTCACGCAACTCGTAGGTGAAAACGGCTTCCGATAAATATTTTTCCCGCCAATTGTGACATCCTTAGATTCAAAAGAGATATCAACAAATTCTTCTCCCTTTTCCTCCATCCAACCCTTTATCGTCCTTTAATCAACGCATTGGTTAAAAACACGCTACCATCTAAACGAAAGGAGTTAGTAGGTCTTGAATGAATGCATCTTATAGTTGTGGATCGGTTGGGATTTCGGTCCCATTTTTCGCTCAAAAGGATTCCAGAATCTCTATTAACCTCTAATATTTAGAGTAGTTAAGCATGTTTTTGAATTGGTCTGCTTATATTTACTTGATATTTGGTATGCACATTAGGGCGTACCTCAAAAAAAAAGTTCGCCGTACACCTTCGAATATGAAGTATTATTGAAAGGTAGTTTCAAAAAAAAAATTTTTATTTTTTTATGCCGAACGTAGGGGTCGCGCTTTTACATTTTTCTATATAACTTGTATTTATAAACGGATTTTAAAGTGTGATACATCGATGTTTTTGTCTCGACGAGGCCGATTTTTTTGTCTTTGAAGTCATTGAGCTCAAGCACCCCCTTCTGGTACTTACCCATCATTTCTCAGTTGCTACTACCCTAATGTACCACTCTAATAATCGAAAATTAAAGCTCGCATAAAATCATGAATCATGTTTGAGCTCAATGACTTCAAAGACAAAAAAATCGGACAAAAACATCGATGTATCACACTTTAAAATCCGTTTATAAATGCAGAAGTTATATAGAAAAATGTAAAAGCGCGACCCCTACGTTCGGCATAAAAAAATAAAAAAAATTTTTTTGAAACTACCTTTCAATAATACTTCATATTCGAAGGTGTACGGCGAACTTTTTTTTTTTTACTTGTAACCTGGTACGCTCTAATGCACATATCCCTTATATCATGAACCTGGTGATGGAAGATAAAAAATTGAGGGGTAAAAGTAACTGTTGGACGGAGATGGCTGATTCGTGTTCAATACATTTTGGAGCAACGACGCGATTCACTTTCACAGTGTTTATAATGGATGTAATTTCAGTATTCTATATTTATGTAAATTTTCGTGTAATTTCAGTTTTTTCTATGGTGACCTCTTTAAGGGATGTTGATGGAGGTAAGCTTGTTCTAGAGAAATACTGGAGATACAAAAAATGGGGCTTACTTTTACATTTTACCACCCTATGGGTGGTCACCTGAGTAGCTACGAGCGTTTTTATTTATATTTTGTACCATTTTCAATCTCACAAACTTCAGCATGTTTGCGGCACGGCACTTTTCAGCCGATCAAGCTCGTACTTTTGTCAATTAATTTTTAACCCTATTCTTACACAAAAGTGACCTACGATTTGGAAACAGAGGACTTTTAAATTCTTCCAGGCTTTTAATGTTTCGTTAGTGTGCATATGTCTTTTATTGAAGAGACACGTAACATAACAGGATTTTTTTCAAATTCGTACCTTTGGTTATTGAAATATCTTTCCAAGTTCATATTCTATTATTTTTAATGTAGTCCATGGTTCGGCACGTTTTATATGTTGCGCGCAAGCATGTTGCCTTGTAGTCAAAAGCGTTACCACTATGCCGCAATGGCCTACAATAAATCAGAGAGCAACAAGAGGTATGATGACACGAAGAGTTCATGGGAAAATAGTTAAAAGTGGGTAAATATAATTTAATGCGCTATTTCTAACTTTTTTGTATGTGTAAAAAATTATCGAATATGTATAAGATTTATGTGATGGGCTAGCGCCTATCGAAACTACTTTTAGCTGCAACAATCCAAAATAAATGACAACACATTGAAAAATATTTTTTGCGTAAACACTTCCAAAATAATTTATAAAAATGCTGAACGACCTACATTTTAAAATAAAAATGGCAATTGTGCAATGGCAAGTTAAAGAGTGCGGTAAGGCTTAAATTTTCGACAAAAAAAAAACAAACACAAAAATGTTGAGAGAAATAATCTGTTATACACTGTTATATACATCATATGATAGAGTGTTTATGGGCATTACCTGAGGAAGTTTAATCATTTTTAAGTTTTAAAAAACCTATTATTTACAGATATAATCAAAAAATTGCAACACCTTGAAATAATAATTTAATTAATTTTAACTACTTTATATTTTTGTGTAAAACGTAAAAACGGTATACTTAGTAAAAATAATGGGAAACATCAGTTTTTTTTTGTTTTACATTTTGCTGAAAAAATAAAAATAAATCTTTTATAGTTTGCTTGTTTTCCACCAACCGATGAACTCCGCAGCGCATGAGGAATGTTAAATGAATTCTTATGCAAATATCACTCATACGTACCAGTTGCGGTGTACCTTAGCGAACCATAATTATCGGCGCACAGTGGTCAATTTCGCGAGATAGCGGTCAAAACTCTATAACTTTTGGCCGGATTGGTATTTTTTTACGCAAATTGTTTTGTTCAATAGGAGGGACTTTAAGCTTCAATTTGCGTGTTCAAACGTAAAAATCGACTGATAGGAACGTAAGTAATGTGGAGTTAAAAATGCATTTTAATTTTTTGTTAAGTTTCCATGTAAAAGTTGAATATTTTGACATTTTAAATAGGTATATTTTTTATAATTTCTTATTTTCTTCAATCGTATTTTACAACAAATACTTATTTATTATTCCTAAACTTAATTTTGGTCAGAAAATGCCAACATTTGGCCCCTGACATTTATTTAGTCTCAATATTCACAGGGGCCAAAGGTTGGTTTTTGTGGAAGAAAGCTAATTCTTGTGAGGATTAAACTGAAAAATAACATTGAAATTCCCAACAATATCAATACCATTTGGATATATTATATACAGAACACAACATCGATAAAATTTTAAGTAAACTTTTACTATTGATTTAAAGTGCACATATATTTTATTTAAATGTATCAATAAAAATTTATACTAAAATTAGAAACAAATTATAATCTTTAAACTAGTGTTAATTAAACAATATTAGTAAAAATTTCTTCCAAATAGCTTTGATTTTCATTTTGCAGTAGTTGTTTAGTTGTTTTTTTTTTCTTGTGCTTCTTCTGAGAGATCTCCAATTGGAAGCATATTGTGCTGAATTATTTGTTCCCCATGGAACAAAATTTTGTGAACTGTGGTTGGCATATGTCTCCAAGAATATTTTTGGTTATAAAGGGTTGCTGTCTCATTAGCATACTGACCAAATTTTTTTGCATCTATCTTTTTGCTACATGCTATAACTTCTAATATGATTTGGAATCGTCGTATTAAATCATAATCTACTCCAGTTATAGAAGCTGCAGTTTCTGGATCGGAAAAAAATCTCCTTGCTGTGTTTCCATCATTAGAATTTCCTTCTCCTTGCTTTGGCTGGTCAATTATAAGGCCTATCTCACGGTATTTTTCTTGAATATCTTTTTTTTTTGCTTTCTTTTTTCCAAATTTTCTTTGTTGTTTCTCACTGTTTCGCCTAACGGGCCAAATTCCAAATCGTATCCCAATTTAAGAATATGCTCCATAAAACGAATTCTAGCATGAAGAGGTAACATTCCAAATTCATATGCTTCATTAAAACTATCGTCTTGTGTTGGTGGTTGGCTCAATTGACTTGATGTTTTTTGGCATATGGTGCAGCTTGACGAAGACTTTGTTTCGGTTAAAGCTTGTGCAACTTTTCCATCGATCATTGTAAGTGACATTTTAAAGTTAACTTCGATGCATTGGTCATTAAATTCAAATATCACTGGTTGAAGTTCTTTAATTTCATCTCTTATTTTGCCAACTTCTTCAGTTATGACATCTTTAGTTTCTTTTTTGTAAGCAAACTTTATTGGTCTACAAAATTTTGTTGACGAGGGAATTTCATTCTTCCATACATCTATCTCTGCAGCTCTACTAGTTGACGGCTCTGAACCAATATAAGTTTTTGTTAAACGTAATGGAACGAAAGAAATCATGAATAAATTGGCATCTGATGAATTTTCCGCATTACATTGTTTGTATTGTTTCTGGCCAGAGGACCCATCACATCCCCATTTAGAAATTAAAGTCATGCTGCAATTTTTAAACTTCTTTAAATAGTCAGCATCAAATGTCTTTAATAATCGTTCTGCAGTGTGTTCAAGAAGATCCTGCAATTTTATTTCTGCTGAACTTGAAGTTACACTAATAGCAGTTGGTGAAGGTAAGCAATCTTTTTTGGCAGAAACTAAATCTCGATATGATGGAAAAATTCCACAATTTTTTTCATTGGTTCGCTTCCGCAATTCTGTATATTGGTTTTTAGTCATTTTCAAATCCAAAAATAGTGCAAGTGCTTCTTCTGAAGTAAATTTATTTTCTTCAGTTGGTGTCGGCATACTTTCTAAAATCCTTTTTGTGCGTCTGGGGCTTGCTTCCACTATTTTTTCAATGATAGCAATTTTAGTTTTCGAAGGTTTAATTTGATGCAGAAATGAATCCTTTATGATGCTACAACAAACTTCTTCATTGATATGTTTAAGCTTGCGTCTTCGTGATCTTTCACTACAATTATCAATTGGCTTTGCTGGTCGACCACCTTTTCCAGTTTCCGTGGTAGTTACTGATGGCTTTTCAAAAATAAGTTTATTTCTTAGCCATTCTTGGTTGCGTGAGTAAAACAATTTCTTGTTTCTGGAACATTGATTGTACCGTTTTCTTAAAGTATTTAAAAAGTTTTTTATTTTTAACTTATGAATTTTAATTTCTTGTTTGTCGGATATTTTGAAGAATGTATTATTCATTATATGTAAAATAATGTCGTTTTCATCTTTCCGTTCAAAATATATATCAGATAGAACACTATAACTGAATTTAGCCATTGTTTAAACAATAATTATATATAATTATATAATTCACTATTAAAAACTGCACTTTCAAAATATTGACTTGTACTTTTCGCGTTCGTCGACACTTGTTGAATGAGTAAAATCGATCAATGCACACCTATTTATACTGTGTATTGTTCACTATTTTACTGACAGGAACTTGTAAATGGGTGCATATTTTTTTACCGTCGCTATATACCTGTTTCACCATGTGTGAGGTTTAAATTTTCCGAATAATGACCACCCCTAAATGTGAAAAACCCAAATAATTAAAAGTTACTTTGCTTACTATGGGTTTTTCAGTTGGCTACCTGTTTTTACAGAAATTCAACGCACATTTAGGGATCGTCATTATTCGCAAATGTATTTAAAACAGGTATTCTGAACGGACCTGATATTCGGAAATTGATCAATAGTGATTCTTTCATGAACAACCTACGAAGAAAACAAGATCATCAGAACCACAAACGTCAACTTCTACAAGCATGGATATTGCCAATAATTGAAAAAATGTTCTGAATTTGGTTTTTATGCATATTATTAATTGCATATTATTTTATTTTCATAAAGTTTTTATAAATATTTTTTTTTGCATGATAATTTTTTAATTTTTATTTTTATTTTATTTTTTGAAATTGCGAATAAAAGCGAAACGCGTGCATCGATTTTCATGATCTTTGTCTCATTTTGCTCATAGGTTATGTGACTTTGCGAAAAAGTAACTACACTTGAAACTTATTTCCGTTTTGTATTTTTTATGAATTTAAAAAAAAAAATTTCTTCATTTTTTATTGGAAACTTATTTTTAACTTGTAAACTGTTGCTTGTATAGGAAAACAATATATGAACAGATTAAGGGAATTGTAATTCTTAATTTTTTAAAATTTATTTCAACTAAATCGGGCTAGTGGCTGTCGAGCTATGTCAAACAACAGGGCCGAAAACGTGATAAATTCCCCTATACGATAGTACTAACTTCAAATCGATATTAAAAATATTTCGGCAGGTAAGAAGACAAAACGAATGATGCAGAAATTTCACATACTGTTCTCAGAATTGAGTTGGCAAATCATGTGTTGTACTGTGTAATGAATAATAATGACTTTGGATGATATGTACGTCAATCGTTTCGTTTGTTTTCGTGCACTGGATAGCACTAAGTTGTGACAGTGCTGTTGTCTCTTTCATTTTTGTGATTCATTCTCGTTTCTAATGTTCTCTTCGTTGTGTTTAACGACAGAATTCTCAAAATTTTTATAATATGGATGAATTAAATATTTTTTTTTTTGCAATTAGGGAGGCTTTTTTGGCCAGACATCTTGAACATCATAATCCATAGTCCTTCCAAAGAATGGTAAAGCAAATGGTATAATAGTCGGATGAAAGTGCAACTTCATGTCCTAAATATGCATGTGTTTTTATAGGAACACATGACTACTCTAATGAAAATGTTGGGCTTGATGAAATAACGCAATACTTTGGAAAAACATGCGTAACTTCTTAACCTATGGCCAACCCACTCTGAAATTTTGAATATTTTGTAGCGAATAAAATAAGCTAAAATACAAAATAAAGAAAATTAATGATATGTTTTTCAGGATATTCAAGGACTAAAATTATTTTTAATTTTTGGAGTCCTTGAACCACAATGACATTCATACTAAGGTCGACTTTCAAACGTCAAATGTGTGTGGGGTCATTTAAGTCAGATTTCACATGCAGTGTGACAAGGCTATAAGCGTATATTATCTTCATGATGTATTCTAGATTTCCTTAAAATTTATGATTTAATTCATTTAGAGTGTTTGTATTATGGCTGGAAATATCCAAAACAGCTGGTCCACAATTCCGTAGTTAAATATAGAACATCGCCAAATATAGCCAACGGATGATTCTACATAAATTTACAATATTAATTTCAGTATTTTTATGCAAAACTTACAATATCGATTCATCGATTATTTGAGTCAATTTACTCGAATTATTTGTTATTCGAAAATCATGATTTTTTTCATTATTCGAACAAATATTTGAAAACAATTATTCGATTAATCGAACAAAATTTAATCGGTTGGATAACCTAAGTGGTACCAAAAAACGGCTGCAGCTAGGATAGTGAAATTTGGTGTAGACATTGCTCTGAATACGTAGACACGAATAATAAAGATATCTTTCGATATTAGTACTAATAATATGCATAAACATTCCTAATATGGTATTTTACTTCTTCGTAAAGTCGACAGGTTATAATCTACTGGTATTGCTGTGGAATGAAATGAAAGGTATATAAGAGGGCGTGCTATTCCAAGCTTTATCGGTCCAGAAATTATTATAGTGTGCAGTCAAGTGATGAATATCATGACACAACAAAAGACCTATTACAGCAAATTACAAATTTAGCTAAATAATAAACAAACAAGTAGAAAGGTATAGTTGTAGATCGGTTAGAATTGCATATGGGCGAAATCAGTTCAAACGGAAAATTGTTTCCCTCACAAGGACAGGTTTTTGGAATATGTGTGCTTATGTTTACGTGACATTTGGTATGTGCATTTCTCTTATAGCCTAAGCGTGCACCATTTATTTGTTGGTGGTGAAAAGGGACAAAAAGGGATACAAATGTACTTATCAAACGACATAAGCTATAAACACAATACTGTAATTAAGAAGATTCTAAAATAATAGGATGTTTTCAAAATCGAACTTTAAAAGGACAAAATAGTTATTGGTACTAGGATAAAAATGGTATCCATCAAATGACCGCTGCTAGAATCATGAAATTATGCATTCCTCTGACAGCATATACGAGCAAAATAAGATCACGAATATCCGATGAACAGACACCATGAAAGTATCGGAAGAACAACGATAGACTACCCATTTTATGACGGAGTTCAAAAGCAACAATTGGATATTCTACCATCACCTGTAAACACCATCACACTCCTCTGGACACGGTCAAGAAGCTCCAGGGTAGATCCTGGAGCCCCTGACCATATATGGGAGTTGTGTTCTATCTTTGGTCTGATGTAGGCAGTGCAAATATTGAGAAGATCAGAGGCAGTGAAGCATATCTTACAACACATGAATGTTTCTTTCGACACGTCAAATTCATGTATTGTCCAATGAACATCGCATTGTATTTTCGTGCCTAGATCATTAAGAGTATCTGATTGTGCAATAGTTGGATCAGCGAAGTTGGACAAGCGTTGAAATTCACTCGACCCCATGGCTGAGTGACTCGCATTTTGTCTTCAATTGTAGATTGGATTCGAAGTCCGATCCAAGAGGTCGTCAATGAAAATAAGAAAGAGGGACGGAGAAAGGATAGAACCCTGGCGTACTCCAGCGGTTTACTTATGCTCGTCGGATGAGAACCCATCTAAAACAACTCATACAGTGTGATCTCAAAGGAAGCTCGATATAAATCGAGAGAAGTCACTACCAACTCCAAAAGCGATAAGCTTTGATATGAGTGCGCCGTGCCAGACTCTGTCAAAGGCCTTAGAGATATCTATATCTAAACGGGCAGCAGTGTCATCAGGTCCCCCGCAGATCGATTCCGGCTGAAGCCATACTGTTGATCATTAAACAAGATGGTGGTTAACCATACTCTCCATAACCATCGAGAGCGCAGGGCAATCGGGCGATAGTTATTAGTCTCACCCTTTTTGGATATAGGCATTCACAGCAAAATAAAATATAGAATTGCCGCCGCGACCTCGGCACAACTCCATCCGATGGCTCAAATTTTCGATGACGCTGAGGCATAATTGAGGTTCTATGCCGTTAATGTGCCGAATTATCTCATCCTTTAGCTCTTGAATTATTCCTGGCTTATCGACGTACACACTTTCTTTCAAATAGCCCCAAAGAAAGAAGTCCAACGGTATCAAATCACAACGGTATCAATCTTGGCGGACAATTGACATCGCCACCGCGTGAGATAACACGGCCATTGAATTTATCGCGCAAAAGTGCCATTGTTTCGTTAGCTGTGTGGCAAGTGGCACCGTCCTGTTGAAACCACATATCGTCCTCATCCATATCTTCCAATTCGGGCCATAAAAAGTTCTTTATAATCTCACGATAGTGAAGACCATTCACAGTAACTGCCTGACCGGCTTCATTTTTTCATACGGTCCGATGATGCCGCCAGCCCATAAACCGCACCAAACAGTCACTCTTTGTGGGTGCATTGGTTTTTCGACAATCACTCTTAGATTATCATTCGCTCAAATGCGGCATTTCTGCTTATTGACGAATCCGCTGAGGTGAAAAAATGCTTCATCACTGAAGATGATTTTCTTCGAAAATTAATCATCCACTGTTGCCATTTCTTGCCACCATTCTGACCATTGACGACGTTTGGTATGGTCAAGAGGCTTTAGTTCTTGTAAGCGTGTAAATGCAAGTCTTTATGCTCATCATGTTCATCAACGACGAGCGT
Organism: Polietes domitor; assembly: GCA_947397865.1. NCBI lineage: Eukaryota > Metazoa > Arthropoda > Insecta > Diptera > Muscidae > Polietes > Polietes domitor. The sequence continues at coordinate 105,114,365 of OX377621.1, read as the reverse complement.
GAGAGGTGCAATTGTTGGGCACGACGACGAGTTGAGGTGGACGGTTCTTCAGCCTCACTATCCCGAACAGCAGCAATATTTTCTGCAAATCGAGCTGTACGAGCATGTACTGATGTTTTCACATCTCCTACAGACCCGGTTTGCTCAAACGTTTGCACGATTTTTCCGATTGTACGCACATTTGGACGATTAAATTGACCGAAAAAATCACGAAGTGCACGATATGCATCTTGATTTGAACGCCCATTTTCATAATAAGCCTGCTCGATTGTGTATCTTTCCTTGATTCAAATTGAGTTAGTCTGAAATTGAGAAACATCAAATGAAATGCAGAAAAAACTAGACGTTTAGGTGTGGTTCACATTCAACATCAACCCTTACAATTTAATCATTCGAGGTAGGTATTCCCAGTTGAAATATAACATGATCTGCAAATGTTTATAAACTATGGATTCTAGAGTTGTAAAAGTAACATGTAAGGAAAGGCTAAAGTCGGGCGGGCCGACTATATGATACACTCCAAATTTAAAGAAAGTCGGGTACAATATGTGGTTTCCAGAGCGGAAAATGTCAACTCGGGAGCGTCATTTGTATGGGGGCTATATCTAAATCTGAACCAATCTTACCCACTTCCACCATTGGTGTTTTTAGTTGGATTATAAGATGTTGTGCCGAATTTAAAGAAAATCGGGTGCAATATGTGGTTTCAAAAACGACAAAAACAAATCGGGAGCGACATTTGTGTTGGTGCTATACATAATCTGAAATGATCTTACCCACTTCCACCATTGGTGTTTTTAGTTGGATTATAAGATGTTTTGCCAAATTTAAAGAATATCGGGTTCAATATGTGGTTTTTAGAGCGGAAAATGTCAAATCGGGAACGACTTTTGTATGGGGGCTATATCTAAATCTGAAGCGATCTAGCCCACTTTATCCACAGGTGTTTCTAGTTGGATTATAAGGTGTTAAGCCAAATTTGAAGAAAATCGGGTACAATATGTGGTTTCTAGAGCGGCAAAAGTCAAATCGGGAGCGACATTTGTATGGGGCTATATCTAAATCTGAACCGATCTTAGCCACTTTCTGCATAGGTGTTTATAGTTGAATTCTGAGATGTTTTGATAAATTTAAAGAATATCGGGCTCAATATGTGGTTTCTAGAGCGGAAAATGTCAAATCGGGAGCGACTTTTGTATGTGAGCTATATTTAAATCTGAACCGATATGCCTCAAATTAAATAGCGTTCGTCCTTGATCCCTATAATTCTAAAAGGGCATGTTGAGTAGATCAATTTTCTGAAATAAACTTATAGTGTTTATTTTTATAACGGGTCAAAGTTTTAATTTTTTGGTCGAAGTTAGCACTATACTAAGCGAAAATTGTTTTTAAAATTATACAAAATTAAATATAATTTATTTATAAAAGTAATAAAAAACAGAACAACAAAGTTTTTCCCGAGCCACTATTCGAACTCGAGACATTTAGATTTTGAGATGCGATTAAAATGTGCTTCGTACGGTAGTACTTCCAAATAGTGTAAACTGGGGTCCCAGTTTTACGGGGCTATTCCAAAACATGTACCCATACAGTTGACATTCATAGTAGCTGTTTCTAGTTTAAATATAACATGGTGTGGAAAATTTAATCAAGATTCGATGTAAAATGTGCATTTTAGAGTGCTCAATAATAGTGTGATTCGGAGGTATGTACATTTGAATGGAGGTATGTACATATCGAAACATGGACCCATGTGAACACTATCATGTTAGCTGTTCCTAGTTCGAATACAATATGATCCTGAAAATTGTATCAATATCCAATGTAAAATGTGTATTCTACAGCAGTAATAGAGTATTTATTTGAAGGTTATAGGATTTTTATATGGAGGCTATATCTGAATCTGAACCGATTTCCTCCAAATTCAATACCTGTCGTCGTTGGGCTAATTCATGACAATCGGTCTACAATTGCGATCTGTAGTGGTATAGGGTAAAAAAGGTGCATAATTTTCCTGCCGAACGCTATTTTTGAATTAAAACTCAAAATTAATCCATGTGGGACCGCTTTATTTTTCTAGTCCCTTAACCTTTATTTACACAATTCTGTACATTTAGTAGTTTAATTTTACACAAAACTTTCTATTCATAATTTAAAATTATTTAATTATAAAGCTTTAAAACCAAATTTCAAGTTGATTTTACAAATATAATTTGTCGAGGATATTGTCTGCTCTTCTTCCTCTTGTTTTATGTTCTGTACTATATTCGCTATGTTCGCAAATTAAAAATTATTTTACTTCCGGCTCCAAGGCTCTGTTAAATCTAGTATATTATTTTTATGACCATTCTTCCAAGCCTGCTGTAATATGTCAGACATAAATACTTTATAGAGATTCTGCGGCATCTTCTCCAAAAAAATCCATGACATAATCTGTTTAGAATGGATAAGCACTTTATGTACATTGACGTCATAGGTAACCAAAGGTATAGTTTAAATAATAAATTCACTATGTAAAAATATTCTAGAGCATATTTGTGAATAATTTTACCGAGGGGTTCTTTGTATTTCTTTGAATGGTTTCTTTAAGTGCTGTTGCGAGTGTTACTTGTCCCCGGTTGCAATCTGATGTTGCTGCTGCACATATCGATATTATTGTAATTTTGTTATGATACTTGTATGCTTCTCTTCTCTTGCCGCAGCCAAATTTGTCACAAAATTGAACCAGAGGCCTACCGAAAGTTGCAGTAAATTTTTTCAACCAATCTCCGTTATGTCGACGAAATGTTGTTAGCATACTTTTTTCCAAATTATCGCTTTTGTTTAGCGCGATGTTTGATCTAGATGTTAAATAGTTCGACATTTTGGATACTGAGTGTTCAGATACACAAGAGTGATATTTGCACCGAAGGGCAAACATGTGTAAAACCAGATATTTATTTATATGTTTGCAACACATCAATCTTTTATTCTTTGTCTAGCTTTACTGTCCTAAACCATCTATACAACTTCATATTTTTAAGTTTGCGACAATCGACTACGAGACTTCTTCAAATATTTAACATTTTAACACAACTACTTTTTGCACACTATTTAAATACCTACATTCTGTACTCTCTTCCATATTAATACTTAAATTTTATCGTCCACCAAATTTGAGAAAGCACTTACTTACAAATTTGAATGAAAGCAGGCCCTGTAAACTCTTTTGCAACTAATCTATAAATATTGTTTTTTAAGAGCTAGCTGATTTAACTGTATCTGTTTTCCAAGAACGCCAAAGCACTTTCTGTTACTTGATGTGTTCTTTATCAGATTTTGCCATCAAATATATAGAGAAACTAAACGTACAATTTGACTTTTGGAATGGGTCATTTGACCTATAGTGAAATGACACAACCTAAAATAGAACAATTTTGAAAAATTTTACTTTTGGGGGAAAACAAGGAGTTAAAAGGTACCAATCAAACAACTGGAGCTAGAATAATAAAATTCTGTTTATACACTTGTCTTACTACACCATTTCCAATTGAAATTGGGAATATTCCAATTAAAATTGAGAAATTCCATTTGAAATTGCGATTTTCCATTTAAATTTGAGAAAATTCCAATTGAAATTGAGATTTTCCATTTGATTTTGAAAAAATTCCAATTGAAATTGAGAATTTATATTTCAAATTGCGAAAATTCCAATTGAAATTGAGATTTTTCATTTCATATTGAGAAAATTCTAATTGAAATTAATAATTTCCTTTTAAAATTGAGAAAATTCCACTTGAAAATGAGAATTTACATTTCAAATTGAGAAAATTCCAATTGAAATTGCTAAATTTTCATTTGAAATTGAGAATATTCTTATTGAAATTGAGAAAATTCAGAAATTCATATTTTCACCTAGGAACAAGTTTGTTGAATTGTCTTCTGCAATAAACAGTTTCAAATGCAGTGTATATTGTATGTAATTCTCTGTGGTCTTACATTTGGCGATTTGAGATTCCCCTTAACCTTGGATCAAATAACTACGATATCATTATCAAGAGGCAGTTTTCAAAGACTTGTTCCAGTCAGCTACAGAATTAAGCGTATACCAAAACAAGTTTATTTAAATTACTCATTTCCTCAGAAATAATTTTTTTGTTGAACGCGTTTTGAATCAGTCGATTCTTCTATTCAGTACAATAATTCTATGTCGTAGCTGTAATTACATGTTCATTAGAGACATGTTGAAGGCACACCATAGGATCGGAACAAACTCTGAATGAGCCTTTTTTCTGTAGCACAATTGATTTAATTATGTACATTCAATAAATCATCACGTATGGTATATACCACCTCCCAACACATATGATTTATGCCAAAGCAGAAATATTCTCAATTTCAAATGGAATTTTCTCAATTTCATTTGAAAATTTCTCAATTTGGAATGTAAATTCTCATTTTCATTTGGAATTTTGTCAATTTGAAATGAAAATTCATAATTTAAATTGGAATTTTCTCAATATGAAATGGAAATTCTCAATTTCAATTGGAATTATCCCAATTTGAAATGGAAATTCTCAATTTCAATTGGAAGTTTCTCAATTTGAAATGTAAATTCTCAATTTCAATTGGAATTTTCTTAATAATAAATGGAAATTCTCAATTTAAGTTAGAATTTTCTCAATATGAATTGGATATTCTCAATTTCAATTGGAATTTGTAATTTTCTCATTATGAAATGGAAATTCTTTATTGAGAAAATGGGGTAAAATTTATAAAACTGGTACCAAGAAACTCATAAAATTGGGTGTGTCTCGCGAAAAATAGTAACAGCTAATTATTCTGACTGCGTGGAAGATTGGAAGTGGTAACGATCGAAATCGATACAAATGGAAATCTTTTTACTCATTTATTTTATGTTTTATTCAATATATCGACCTTCTTCGAAAAAATATCAATAAAGATTTAGGGGATGCCTCATAAATTGGGGTTTTTGTAACACGTTTACGTTCATTTGTCAATCAACAATATTGCCATAAAGATTTTTTGTAATTAGTTTTTTCGTTTGTATTTTTATGGTCTGCAATCAATATTTGATTTGAACTGGGATATTGTCCTGGATCAAGCCATTTTGCATCCATATTTAATAGAATGCAAATTTATTTACAAATGGCATGGTGACATTTATAACTCGGCTGCAGACTACCATGATCATGATTTCGACCATGTCAAAAGTCTTTTCAAGTGGCTTCGCAGCGACGTTTCAACATCAAACCCGGCCTCTATAAGGAAATGATTCTTACAAACGAACGAGATGCACAACTCACTTGCCGAATTTGCGTTTAAAAATCGCACCAAGTAATAAAGTACACATGCCATCTTACAAGCATCTCATTGAGTTGCATATGTAAGTATGTGTATGTGTAGGTATATATGTTAACGTCTGCTTAGTGATTATTTATAAAAGAAAATAAAATTTCAATTTGAAAAAACATACATTTCCACAACTTTTTTCATTTCTGCATATACACGAGTGGTTTTTCTGATCGTCCAATCGGACATTTATTATCTTTCGTTGTTCTAGAAACCCAAAAACATATACAATCAAATCAGACGAAAGCTTTTTGTTAGTTATCAAAAAAATGACATTCGTTATACAGAACCGCAAATCTAGTTTCGTATGTCGTTTTGACGAGTACAACGAGTGATTCGGAAGGCACCCGTAAATAACGTTATCGAGTTTAGAAAGCCAACATTTTATGGATTCGGCAACATTTTGTTGCATAGTTTGATCAAATATTTGATAAATAGTAACACATTCCAACAAATTAAGACTTTTTGCTAGCTATAATTCTGAAAGGGCATGTTGAATAGAATAGATTTTTGCAGAATAAACTTATGATCCAGCTGGCCTTAGTTTTTTTACAGTGGATCAAAGTTTTCCAATTGTATGCACTTTATATTTCGTTTTACCGTGCTCTACCGAAATACCCACATTTATTGTCGAAAAAGATCGATCTTCCAAAAAACAGGGGCCACTTTTAACCCTAGTAATTTGTTGTATAAGCTTGCGTGTAGTTTTGCTATTTAAGCGGAAAGAGAATTATTTACAACTTTGGTATCTTCGGTGACCCCTACTGAAATTATAATTAATATTATAATTTTAATTATATTTATAATTCTACAAAAATGATCTACTCAACATGCCCTTTCAGATTTTATTTAATTACAGTGTAATTAAATAATTGAAGTAGTACAAATATTAAATTTTTTGCTAGAGCTGAGCTTAGCATGATGGGCATGGGCATCATCAGAGGGATGATTCCTTCAAATAGATATCATAAACATGCATTAGAAACGCGATGAGCACTGAAGTTTCAGTGCATATGTGAGTGGAAATTCTTCGTAATGTGTCAAGGTGTTCTGAAGTTGTTCAGAAATATTTCAATTTATGATTTTGTTTACATTGTCTGTTTATGAATTGTTGGCTGATTTGTTATGATAAAGAGACTTGTGCGAAGTGGTATTATAAACATGTCATTGCAAGTCTAAAATTTATAAAAATAACTTGTTTTTCTCTCGTAAATAAAAAATGCAAACAAACAATAAGTTTTATGACAGCCTGGAACAGTAAACGTAGTATGAGTAAAGTTTTATCGTAAATTTAAGCTTCATCAGCAGTAAATAGCTATTTCGAATAAATATATAAATTTGTGTGATAACGTGTGCGACGTAAAAAGGACGAAGTCAGGAAACATTTCTCTTTCGCTGGAAAGAGAAACTAGTGTTTTTTGTGATGGAAGTCAATGTTGTGCCAGAATATCAAAAATGATAACATCAGCAGACAAACTTGTGTAATTAGCGACTTTTTAACGTATATATTTCACAACGCAACAAATTAACGAGTTCAATACTGATTCCCTCGACATCTTCTCGAGGGACACATATTTAATTATCTGCAGTTCGTCGCCCTCTCATTGTACTCCTATCAACTGTGTATTCCAGAATACTGGCGATTTCATTTATTACATCCTGTTTCCGTTTGAAATTGATAGCTAATGTTAAATTTAATTACACAGGGCAAGCGAAATGGTTCATCATTTAAAAGTTTAAAATTAAATTCAATTATCATCATCATATATGCCCAACTTGACTTAATTAATCCAAAAATAAATAGCTTCAAGGACATTGTTGTTTTAAATAGTTGTTCTATTTAATGTTCACCTATTATTTGATTAATTTACGTCTACTCTCAGTAATGGAAAACTGGTAATCGTTTCAAAGTAGATCAAAGGCTGAATATAAACAATGGATTTAACTACCATGTGATATTTACACTGGATGCTACTATATAGAAGGTTCGTGGCATTAAGATAATTGATAATTATAAGATAACACTGCTTTACAAAATAAAATTTTTTTCATGTACATTTGATGAGAGGTGACTTTTCTAATGTATTTCCATCTGCTGAATTCAAAAATCAAGGTAAAATTTTTTTTTATGGAACAGTTTTTGAGATATCCTTATATTTTAATTTTTTCGTCCTTTTTTCACTTGACAAATCATATCTCGAGCTAGAAATGTCTGATTATATCCTTCCTGGTTGTTTTCTATTGTATTGTTTTTACCATTTTATTTATTTCTTACAGTTGTAAATATGTCTCTAAAAATCCATTTCTTGCATTCGCATTTGAAATTCTTTCCGGACAATCTTGGTGACGTGTGTGACGAACACGGCGAGAGATTTCACCAACAAATTAAGACCATTGAGCGGCGCTATCAAGGATTTTGGGATGAAGCAATGTTGGGAGACTATGTATGGTTTCTCACTAGAGAAACCGATCCCAAAAGCAACCGAAGACAAAGCAAGAGCCACAACTATTTCTAACACACAAAAATGTCAAATGTCGAAAAAAATAAAATATTCGGAAAATATGGGATTTGGATTTATTCACTCAATTGCTTATAACTTTGTCATTTTTCGGTCGATTTTCTTGTGGTTGGTCTCAGTTCTTACGTTCAAGTATCATCTTTACGAACATGAAGAGAAACCAGACGTTTCTTCAACGGTATGTACTTTTCCGCCGGCACAGGTTCACTCTAAAATATGATTTTTTTGAAAATTTGCCCTATTTTCATCGATATATTTTGAACCACTTAACTTATAAAAGATCCAATTATACATGTTTGTTCGTCTACTCAATACCTTGGAAGTACCAAGAACGATATAATCAGACATTTCTAGCTCGAGATATGATTTGTCAAGTGAAAAAAGGACGAAAAAATAAAAATATAAGGATATCTCAAAAACTGTTCCATACCTTGATTTTTGAATTCAGCAGATGGAAATACATTAGAAAAGTCACCTCTCATCAAATGTACATTTCCGGTGTAAACTAGTGTAATTGTAAAAACATGATGAAATATCAAGTCATAATGGATCTCAGGCACCAGCTATAGACAATTGTGTCAGATGTACAAGAATGGGCTAAAGCGTAAATATAGGCGATTCCGAATATCGGTGTGGAAGTTACAAAGTTTTAATTTAATATAGAAATATGTTCCATTTGTGTGTGAGGTACCAGAGGGGTCGTGACAATTTCGTCCATCTTCGAACTTAAATTAACATTTGGAAAAATATGATTCCTTAACTCTCTTCGTGTACACCAGCCAGCCAGACGGTCGGACGGACATGGCTCAAATATCTGAAAAAGTCGTGAAACGGATTTAGTCCACAGATACTTAGGATCTCAAGTCACTCCTTCAATGCGATTTGACTTTATCCGATTTTCTACAAATTTGGCACAACAACTCATATTTCAACTAGAAACATCTGTGGCGAAAGTCGGCCATTTATATATAGGAAGATTTCAACCCAACATTGATTTCGACCATCATAGTACGTGGCTTACGTTTTACAGTGGTCCAAAGTTGGCTATCTCGGGGTTTTTTGCAAGAGATGGCTTCTTTATTGATATCATAACTTTGGATCGCGTCAACAGATTTTAACGATATTTATCCCATCTGAAAGATTTACACTTCCTCTTTGCCAATCTGCATCTGCAAGGACTCCAAAAACTGAAAATAATTGCAATCCTTGAATATCCTGAAAAACATATCTTTAATTTTCCTTATTTTGTTTTGTATTTTAGCTTATATTATTCTCTACAAAATTTCAGAGTGGGGTGGCCATACGTTAAGAAATTGCGGCGGTTTTTCCAGTAGTATTGCGTTATTTCAACAAGGCCAACATTTTTCATTAATATCTATATACATAAGAGTCGCTTCAAAATAAAAGTTGTCGATGTTCCCGATTCAAATGTCGATGACGATGTTCCCGATTAAAAGATTTGATTGCTTTACGGGTTCTCCCAAAATATTTCGCTTTTATCATTGTCCGTTCGTGAGCTGGACGCGTTCGAAAAAAACCTCTATAATACATGCTTTTCTGAAAAGAGTTCACTATGAGAATGGTATTGATGAGAAAATTAAAGATATGTTGTTCAGGATATTCAAGGATTAAAATTATTTTTAATTTTTGGAGTCCTTGAATTACAAGGACATTCATATTTTCGTACAGATTCGGAAAGAGGAGGTGTAAATCATTCAGATGATATTAATATCGTCAAGATCTGATAACGCGATCCAAAGGTATGATATCGATAAATTAGCCATCTCTTCCAAAAAACCCCCGAGATAACCAACTTTGGACCACTATAAAACTTAAACCACGCACAACATTGAGCTACGGTAAACGGTAGTAGAATGTAAACCACTAGTAGAATGTATGCACCAAATTTCTTCAAAATCGAAGTGGATGAAAATCCAAAACTATGGTTTTTGGGTGGTTTTCTGTTGGAATTACCCTATAGCAACAATACAAATATCACTACTGATTTGACTGTTTCTGCTGTAGAGACCTCACATTTTAGCCGATTTTGTTCAAATGTGGCACAGCACCTTATATTACATCTAAAATCATCTGTGGTGAAAGTGGGTTAGATCGGTTAAGATTTATATATCGCTCTGGTACAAAGTTCGCTCCCAATTGGATGTTTTATGCTGTCAAAACCATATATTTGCACAAGAAACATCTCTATTGAAAATTAGTCAAATCGGTTCAGATTTATATATAGCTCTCATACAAATATTACTCCCCATTTTTCGTTTTCTGCTCTAAAAACTACAGGGTTTCCCAACAAGAGGTGTTATTTTGGTATTCAAAGAAAAATTAAATTTTTTGACCATATCCTTTTCATGAAATTTTCCATAACCAAGTCCTCGATAGCCTCACGACTTCTATCTATCTGAGGTCTTGAATCGACGCTGCGCTGTTGGCGTTTACCTTATCTTTCACGTGGCCCCAAATGAAGAAGTCGCAAGATCTCGGTGGCAAATTGTGATCACCTCTACGAGAAATAACACGGTCCGGAAACTTTCCCGTAAAAGAGCAATGGTTTCGTTGCTTGTTTGACACGTAGCGCCGTCTTGTTGAAAGTAAACGATGTCCAGATCAATACCATCCAACTCCGACCATAAAAAATCATTAATCATCTCTCGATAGCGCAATTCATTCACCGTAACTGTTGATTCAACCTCATTTTCGAAAAAGTAAGGTCCAATGACCCCGCCGGACCATAAACATCGCCAACCAGTCACACGATGAGGATGGAGAGGCTTCTCAACAATAACTCTTGGGTTTTCCGAGCCCCAGATGCGACAATTTTGCTTGTTGACGTAGCCACCGAGGTGGAAATGGGCCTCATCAGTCAAGATGATTTTTCGAATGATTTTCGTTCATGAATTTTAATAATTTCAACGCGTTGTTGCAGCCTGTATCGTTTTTTCTTGTCAAATGTCAAGGAATAAAAGCTTCACACCGGGTGATTCTTTTCGTGAATACTTTCGGCTCTTTTCAGCTCGAAAACTCCTAAAGACTCTAATACTGACTTCCAGAGCTTCTTACGAAAGGCAGTCAATAGGCAAGCCTACCGACTTTATAATACTATTTCCGTGAACAGTGGGACACCTAGTATACCAAGGATAATCTTTTCTTAGTATCGTGAAAGTCTCATTGAAATATTCCTCAAAAGGAGTACAAACAATTTTTAGACAGTATACTTGGCGTGTTTTAGTTTTTAATTTTCTCATCCTGTTGTCCATTCACAGGACTACAAAGTTCCAAAGGATAAATTTTTTAAAAATAATAAAAATTTTATATGTTCACAATTTTTGTTCTATATGACAAGAGCTACAACTTTCACTCATAGAGTAAATCAAAATTCCAAACGGTTTGCAAGATATGAGCCTGAGAAAATTATATTTTTTTTACAAAAATGACACCGAGGACGCAAATTTTTGGGGGCCCAAAAAATGCATTGCTTTGGGTAAAACTGGGAGACACAGGTCACGTTGTGGTGTCCATATATGGTTATATCCATGACTTAAAAAAATTACACACAGTGTTATTATATTGTACACTGTTGTTGTTTCACTGGTGCCATTTTAATTCCTTTTTGTCCCAATTCACCACTTTAAAGAATCGATCACTTTATGGTGCGCTTTCACGCAACTCCTAAAGACTCTAATACTGACTTAAAAGAATCGATCACTTTATGGTGCGCGTTCACGCAATAAAAGGATTAAACTTACCAAATATAAATTAAATACACAGGAGAAATCATTGTTCCAGATGCTGGTTCCATTTATATCTCTCAGTTCCCATTTACTCCTTAAAAGTACGAAGTTTGAAAAACTTTTTGTTTTGAATGTCTACGAAGCAGCCGCTTGGTTGGCACTATTTTTAACCTCATTCACCCCATTTTCCGAATAAATGTACAAATTTCGAAAAGTTCATTTTTGTTTCGCGTCTACACAGTCAGATGAATGTATACTGTATTTCATGATTTCAACGAATTTTCCAAAATGCATGTTTCTAGCCGTTAGCGTATCATTGGTATCACTTTTAACCCTTTTCGTCCCATTTGGCCCGCAAAACATTTTATTTATTTTTTATGCTTTCAAGGTACAAGTGCATATAAAGCAGACAAAATGTTTAAATAATCATAATTTTTTACACGGCGTTGCAGGGGTTCATTGCTCCCCATTTCCCCTACTTCGTATTCAGTCATATTTTGTTTGTGAAACGCAGACTTTGTATACTATTTGTTGCCAGGATGCTGGATGTTGTTAACAAACAAAAAGCAAATGTTAATTAAATAGTCAACAATGTTTAATTATATAATGTTTATACACTCCACGATAGTATTATGGCATTGTGCATTTGTTTGTAACACCCAAAAGGAAGCGAGTTAGACCCATCGTTAAGTATACCGATCGACTTAGAATCACTTTCTGAGTCGATTTAGCAATGTCCGTCTGTCTGTCCGTCTGTCTGTCTGTCTGTCTGTCCGTCTGTCAATCTATTGTTGTAATCTAATTACAGGTCGCAATTATAGTCCGATCTTAACAAAAATTGGCACAAGTAAGTTTTGTGGATCAAGGACGAAGGCTATTTTATTTGAGGCAAATCGGTTCAGATTTAGATATAGCCCCCATACAAATGTCGCTCCAGATTTGACATTTTTCGCTCTAGAAACCACATATTGTACTCGATTTTCTTTAAATTTGGCACAACATCTTATAATCCAACTAGAAACACCTATCCAGAAATTCGGTAAGATAGGTTAAGATTTAGATATAGCCCCGATACAAATATCGCTCCCGATTTGACATTTTCCGCACTAGAAAACACATATTGTACCCGAATTTCTTTAAATTTGGCACAACATCTTACAATCCAACTAGAAACCCCTATGCAAAAATTGGGTAAGATCGGTTCAGATTTAGGTATAGCCCCCAAACAAATGGCTCCCGATTTGACTTTTGCCGCTTTAGAAACCACATATTGTACTCGATTTTCTTTAAATTTGGCACAACAGCTTATAATCCAAGTAAAAAACCTAGTGTGAAAGTGGCTAAGACCGGTTCAGATTTAGATATAGCGCATATAGAAATGTTGTTACATTTTATATTTCACCTATTTCGTTCCAGATTTCAATATACCCCCATACAATTGTCCTGTCCGATTTAACATTTTTTGTCAAACACGTACATTTACAGGATACAAAAATCCTTCACGTTTTCACTTTTTCACCGAATTAAATAGTATTCGGATTGAAAGTGGAGTGTATCATAGAGTCGGCCCCGTCCGACTTTAGACTTTCCTTACTTGTTTTAATTAAGTAAATTGCAATGCGTATTTATGAATTCAGTTAAGAACTTTTGAAGATATAATGAGCAAAAAATTCCATTTTTTGTTTCGGTTGCTTCAACGAAAAATACTACATTGGAGTGCTTTGGGCATAACTCGATCAATTAGTTGTCGTATGCGTGGCAAGAACACACAAATATTTTGATTCATCAGTTCTAAATAATTGTATAGCAGCAAACATGATGATGTTTTAAAGCAAATTGACTTTACTCGTTCGTGGCCAGATAGTTCCTTTTGTTTATGCTGCTAAACACTAACTCGTCATAGCACCCCCTTAACCTTCCCTTAACTATCGGCAAATAACAGTAAAAAAACAAGTAAATCTTTCCAAACACTGAGGTGCCAAAGCTCTGTGTGTTTTCATGGCCTAATATATATTCAGTGAGTTTGATCCTAAAGGTATAAATATCAAAAGATATTTATATTTTTCATGTCTACTCAGTCGAATCACATTAAATTTCACTAAATGTAGCATTCTGGTTAGTACCATGTTAATCTCTTTTCGCCCCATTTTCCGTCTAAAAGTACAAATCGCGTCTTCATGTTTACCCTCATTTCCAAGTATATCCCTTAAAACTACGAATTTCGAAAAATCCCTCTATTTTGGGTGTCTGGGTCGATTTTGTCCCATTTTAATCCCAATTGATCTACTACATAAGACACATTATATATATAATATGGTGCGTTTGAGGGAATGAATTCCACGGTACGGTACGTGTTTTGTGTCCATTTATAGTTGCATGGCATAATAGGGCGAGAAACATCCTCTGCACAGATGTTAGCAACAGTAACGTTGTGTTAGACGTTTCGTGACCTTGACCATTCCCTATCCTGAAGTTAGCTACAGTATATACAGTACAGTATATATACAGAATGAAACTTTACTCATACTTAGTTAATTTTTAAACTTTTTAGGACATTTTTACTGAACTGGAGTAAAATTGTTGAACTAAATTGTAGTATAAATTTTACTCAGATTTAGGAATGCTATTTTTCTGACTGTAGTTTTACAAAAAATAAAGCAGGTGAAAATTCTGTTAATTATTTTAGTCAATTTTCAATCAATGTTCAATTTTTCTCGTGACGTCTATTCAGTCTATGGCAACGATAAATGTCGTTAATTTGATTATGTGTGATTACGTGTGCGTGTGGAAATATATTATTGTCATATTTTATTGTCAGGATCTTCGAGAATTATTTTGATACATTCGTCCGACAGACATCGTCGGCAAAATTTCATTTCAGTACACTCAAAGGAAATTGTCTGTAAAAGAAAGCAGAAAGTCTACTTTTTAGTAGCAGTGCAGAATTTCTGCTGTTGAAAATGAGACATCAAATTTGTATCTGCTAAGATGGTAAACAGTTGTTTGCTGTTTTTAGCAATATAGAAAAAAACTTTAAGCATATGGAAAGAATAAAAGTTATTATAAAGCAATTTATTACCACGGAAAGATATTGCGATTGTCTTTTTAATGATACACATACTGTCCCAAGCTACTATACGCTTATCTATTTTTATATTTTAATTAACAGCAGCCAATTTTAGCAGACTGCAAACTCATTAACAGTGTGAATGGTGATGTAAGATTGCAGAAAAACTGCTGTAATAGCAGAAAAGTGTCTGCTGATAGATAGTAGATAATCGCTGCCTTTATTAACAGACTTGTTCTCTAAGTGTAGAATTTTTTTGTTAATAGTTGCATATGCTTTACATACATACATATCGATGGCTTATATTCATAAGTGACTATGAACAACAGCACAACCTTTCAGGAGAGCGATAAAACTGATTTTCTTCTTTAATTTGAAGAGAAATTATTAATCATTATTCTAAAGTTTAAAGGGGTTACTAATTGCTACGATTAAAAAGTTTTCGAAATTTCCTATTATTCGCGGTTTCCTGGTTCATAGCCATGTTTAAAATGTAGAATGTTGAAATAAGCACATAGCCATTTATACCCAAATATATGAATAAGATTTATTGTAAACTCAATAACGTTTTTCATGAAATCTTGGCAATGTTGTATAGAAAACGCATTTTCTGGGGTGTACACTAGGGCGTACCTCAAAAAAAAAGTTCGCCGTACACCTTCGAATATGAAGTATTATTGAAAGGTAGTTTCAAAAAAAAAATTTTTATTTTTTTATGCCGAACGTAGGGGTCGCGCTTTTACATTTTTCTATATAACTTGTATTTATAAACGGATTTTAAAGTGTGATACATCGATGTTTTTGTCTCGACGAGGCCGATTTTTTTGTCTTTGAAGTCATTGAGCTCAAGCACCCCCTTCTGGTACTTACCCATCATTTCTCAGTTGCTACTACCCTAATGTACCACTCTAATAATCGAAAATTAAAGCTCGCATAAAATCATGAATCATGTTTGAGCTCAATGACTTCAAAGACAAAAAAATCGGACAAAAACATCGATGTATCACACTTTAAAATCCGTTTATAAATGCAGAAGTTATATAGAAAAATGTAAAAGCGCGACCCCTACGTTCGGCATAAAAAAACAAGTAAGGAAAGGCTAAAGTCGGGCGGGGCCGACTATATAATACCCTACACCACTCCCTGCGTATGTACCTCGCTTTGATTACTAAACCCAGGTATTTCATGGGAGCAATTTTATGTAGTTCATACAAATTATATGAATATAATTTATATGCAATAAATTCATCTTTAGTCAAATTTAACGAATATGGTAAATAATATGGTAATTGATCCAATTGTCCGACAGACAAATACAAATTATACAGTAGTTAACCAAAGTCATACCAAAGTATGGACATATGGGCATCACCCAAACAATTCTCATTGCAATTCAATTCGGTAAAAAAATGAAATCGGGAAGGATTTTTGCGTCCTGTAAATGTATGTGTTTGACAAAAAATGTTAAATCGGAAAGGACATTTGTATGGGGTTATATTGAAACCAGGAACGATGTGACGCGCTTTCACCATGTCTGTTTATTGGTGAAATATAATATGTAAAATTGGCCAAAATCGGTTAAACATTCGGGATCACCATTTGTATGAGGGCTATATCTAAATCTGAACCGATCTTACCCACTTTCACCATTGGTTTTTTAGTTGGATTATAAGATGTTGTGCCAATTTTAAAGAAAAACGGGTACAATATGTGGATTTTAGAGCGGAAAAAGTCAAATCGTGAGCGACATTTGTATGGGGACTATATCTAAATCTGAACCGATCATACCCACTTTCAGCATAGGTGTTTCTAGTTCGATTATAAAATGTTGTGCCAATTTTAAAGAAAATCGGGTACAATATGTGGTTTCTAAAGCGGAAAAAGTGAATTCGGGAGCGACATTTGTATGGGGGCTATATCTAAATCTGAACCGATCTTACCCAATTTTTGCATACGTGTTTCTAGTTCGATTATAAGATGTTCTGCCAAATTTAAAGAAAATCGGGTACAATATGTCGTTTCTAGAGCAGAAAATGTCAAATCGGGAGCGACATTTGTATGGGGGCTATATCTAAATCTGAACCGATCTTACCCAATTTTTGCATACGTGTTTCTAGTTGCATTATAAGATGTTCTGCCAATTTTAATGAAAATCGGGTACAATATGTGGTTTCTAAAGCGGAAAAAGTGAAATTGGGAGCGACATTTGTATGGGGGCTATATCTAAATCTGAACCGATCTTTCCCGATTTCGGCATAGGTATTTCTAGTTGGATTATAAGATGTTGTACCAAATTTAAAGAAAATCGGGTACAATATGTGGTTTCTAGAGCGGAAAAAGTGAAATAGGGAGCGACATTTGTATGGGGGCTATATCTAAATCTGAACCGATCTTTCCCGATTTCGGCATAGGTGTTTCTAGTTGGATTATAAGATGTTATACCAAATTTAAAGAAAATCGGGTACAATATGTGGTTTCTAGAGCGGAAAATGTCAAATCGGGACCGACATTTGTATGGGGGCTATATCTAAATCTGAACCGATTTCCTCCAAATTCAATACCAATGGTCCTTGGCCACAAAAAATAACTTCTGCCAAGTTTCATGACAATCGGACGACAATTGCGACCTGTAGAGTGCGAACAAGCTTAGATGGACAGCAGACGGACGGACGGACGGACGGACGGACGGACAGACGGACAGACAGACATCGTTAAATCGACTCAGCTTGCGATTCTAAGCCGATCCGTATACTTAAAGGTGGGTCTAGCTCAATTATTTCTTGGTGTTACAAACATTTGGCGCGAAACTAACTTATAATACCCTAGACCACGAAGTGGTGTAGGGTATAATAAAAAAAATTTTTTTGAAACTACCTTTCAATAATACTTCATATTCGAAGGTGTACGGCGAACTTTTTTTTTTTACTTGTAACCTGGTACGCTCTAGTGTACACAGCTAATTTAAAGATTCCAGCTTCATCCGTCAGATTGGTAGCATTTTTATCCCTTTTTCCTTTTTTACAAAAAGTGTATATTGCGGTAGGGCACGGTAAACAAAAAATACAAATTGGATATTTTTTTGTAAAATTTTCATTTTCACGGGAAATATGACTAAAATGATTTTCATGCATGACATTTTTGTTTTTTTATTTTCTCGCGATCTCGCCAACGAATCCGGCTGAATTTTTGTTTGTGTATTAAGAACCAATGTAACATATATGTAGCCAGTCGCGAAAATCGCTGCAATCAATGAAAAATCCAAAATTTGCGGTTGCATTTGTTTATATTTTAACTTCCTTCATCCAGGATTCTGAAACTTTTCTGACATAAATATTCTCCATGAAGTCAACAATCACATGCCAAAGGAATATTTTGGTATTCTCAATATAATAAAAAGTTACGCCGGTTTTTCTAAAGATACTTTTCACAATTATTATTTTAACCTGATAACTGGGGAATCAAAATACTATTAACGCGAAATGATGGAATTTGATAGTACGATATGCCTTAAATCTAGAAAAATATTTTAAACAAAATCGTTTTAGCAAATTATAACCTTCGGTTTATGCTGCTGCATGGTTGAACTATTTTATTTCTATTATTTTTATGTTCATAGCCACTTATGCAGTCACAAACTAACGTGTGAGTGGATAGCCAAATCAGAAAATTAAAAAAATGGCTTTAGAAAAAATTCTTTTCCAAATTTATATGACAGATGAATATGAGAATAGTTTGGCCTCAAAAACTCATTTTCGAGAAAATGGTTTATAGCCACTTTTGAATATAAGCCCTCGATATAATGTAAATATTATAATGGGTTAAAAATGGGAAAAATTGGAATGGGACCAAAAAATGGGCCTAGAATCTTGAAATTTGGAACGGACATTACTCTTATAGCACGAATGCTACCTAGAAAATATTTTGCAAAATCAGTAAAGGAAAGCACTCAAAGCCACTCGGACTGCAGATAATATAATATATAAATATATATATATTGAAGATGATTGAAGATTTTCATATAAAGCCTAGAGAAGAACAAAACAAAAACAAAATTTTGCAAAAATTGCAATTTTGGGATTAAATCGGGTAAAAAGGGATACAAATGATACCAAATCGGCGTATTCATTTCTCGAAATGCTTAGAAAACCAAATTGAAGGGATTTTTCGAAATTGGTACTTTTAAAGGGTAAACGGAGAAAAGGAGATAAACAAGTTACAAACAACACAACTAACGCTATAATCATGAAATTCGGTGTGTACACACACATTTGAAACCATCCTAGAAACCACGTATTTTCACCGAATTTCTTCAAACTAATCATAACACTTTATACTTGAACTGGAAGAACCTATTGGGAAAGTGGGTCACTTCATTCCATGTTTGGATATAGCCCCGATACAAATATTCTTTTCGATTTGAAAAATTGGACCATATTAGCCTATGATTAGGAAACATACAAAAATACTTCCCGTTTTTACTTTTTTACCGAATTAAATTGTATTCGGATAGAAAGTGGAGTGTATCAAATAGTCGGCCCCGCCCGATTTTAGCTTTTCCTTACTTATTTTACAATTGTATTATAAATGTGAAAGCAGCGACCATGTGACAGGGACCTAATAGTAAAAGTTATCCGGCCATAAGTAACTTTATACTTTAAGTAACCTTATAACTTCCCTACTTGTGCACTCTGAGATTGAGAGTATATATAAGTCGGTTTAGCCGACCGAATCTTTCCTTCTAGTTTAATTTGTACAAGGGGACAAAAATCAATTCGGTGTATAAATTTCTCCGGCTTTGTAGGATCTGGAATCGAGATTTTGGTGTGAATATACATAGTTGCGCAACATAAAACGATTTTTCAAATTTTGTGAGCATTTACCCTGAAAGGGATATACTTACACGCATACGAAGTAGCGGGTATTTGCTAGTATACATTTTTTAAATGCTCCGAAAGTGCTGATGTATCCGTAATTGTATTTTGCATTTTCTTATATAATATATATAATTTTAGGAATCTTAAAAGCGTTCCGTTCCGGAAAATCTAAAGCCATTAGTACGATATTTATTGCGAAATTCGTATTAGGTTTCTATGGACTGCGTTCGCATGTACCGAAATCGTATTAAGTATATATTTATTCTCTAAAAATAATCCAAATTCTCAATATATTATAACTGTATAATAACAATATGTTTTTAAAATTGTTTTCAAATAAATTGTTATTTGAGCTGGATAAATGGATTGTTTTTAGGATTCATAACCGCAGCAAGTGTGTATCATACTTTCCGGGGTATACTCACACAAAGTTGCCATACTATTATCTCAGTTGTACTGTTTTAGGTAGTCATCAAATCAATCTGCCGGTGGTTCCAGTACATATTATGTGGGGATGTTTTGGTTCGTGCCAGCATTTAGAAGCCAACAAATATGATGTTTCTAGCGAAAAGCTAAAACGCAAAAAGAAATGTTCCTTAACGGAAAACTAATTTATTTCCAAGGAGACAGTGGATCATGGCAGGGGAAAATAATTTCTAATGACGACATAATAAAAGAACGTGCTATTCAAGCAATGCTTCTATAAATTATAAAATTAAAATATTTTCTAACTAAGACGATAATATGCGTAATTAAGGAGATACACTTCGTCTGGAACGAGAGGACTTTTCGATTATAAGGAAATGTTGGACTTTTACTTTAAGTTTACTTTTTAAAATTTATTTTCTTATTGATAATTATTTTGTATATGTATTTTTGCTAAAGTTTAAATTTTCGTCGATGATAATATTTGTACCCTCATTTTGGAAGTTTTAAGTCCAATAACACCCGCTTAAATGTTCAATTACAAAAGGCCTTATGTTTCCACCTAGGAACTTCTTCAAAATTAGCACCAGTTGTTTACAAAGAATCTCCAAAAAATTAGATTTTAATCAATTTTGGCTGTCAAGATTTTTTATTTTTAACGAAGAAAACAATGTCTTTATGAAGAAAATATAAATAAAGAAAATAAATGTAGACAAATGCCTAAACTTGGCAAATGTGTATCAAAAAATCACGTTCAGAAGCAACACGGACATTTAATTTTCGCAACACGATAATTCATTTTTCTCCTTAACGATGTCTGCATAAAAATGTGTATTGCGAAGAAAATTATGGCTTTGCATATATCACACATCTGTTTATGCTGTAAATATATATCTTCATAGTATATAATATGCATACATAGCTACTCCGGTTTGGCAGGCCGTTCTTTGACCTCTGTTGCTGAGAGCTGGAGGGAATGAAAATATTATCATTAATTGAACACCACCGTATATGTTTTATGTGACAAGTATTTTATGACATTTCAAATTGTTTTTATGCGAATACAAATTCAATGATTACAAATACATAATCCTTACCCCCTTAGGACACCAACGGAAGGACACAAGTCCAGTCGTTTATTTAATGCATAATTCACACAACTCTCATGCATACATTACCAGGAGCGAGAAAACGAGAGCAGGGGACTGGGAATGATTTGTTTGGTATGGACCAAAGGAAAACAGAAATAATTATAGAACAGCTTTGAGATTTAATATAAATGTGCTTGATTAATGGAGGATAAACAAATTTAAAATATGGAAGGAAAGACTAATGTTGGACGACGCCGACTATATGATAACATCCTCTTTCAACCCCATTATAAATCGAAAAGTGAAGTTAACATAAATAAGATCAAAAGAGTGAATAAGTCAAATAGAGAAGGACATTTTTCTAGTTAAAATATATGGATTTTAAAGCACACAAGGCAGAAATGCGTTAAGTTCGGCCAAGCCGAACTTTATACACCGTCCACTGTGGACTGCATTACACAGAGGCTATTGATTTTCGTAGAAGTGCAATAACATTACAGGAAAATATTTAAATATTTTAAATAATTTTATATAGCTGAATCAAAACAAATAAAACAAGTAAGGAAAGGCTAAAGTCGTGTGGGGCCGACTATATAATACCCTACACCACTCCCAGCGTATATACATCGCTTTAATTACTAAACCCAGGTGTTTCATGGGAGCAATTTTATGTAGTTCAAATAAATTATACAGTATATAAATTCATCTTTAGTCAAATTTAACGAATTAATACAATTTTCCGGCAGATATAGTAAAGTAAATATAACATGATCTGGAAAAATTGATCAAGATGCAATGACAAATACATATCATACAACGGAAATAGGATGAATCGGACGGACATTTGAAGGGCGCCTATGACAACCCTTGGGGCCTGTGCCAAAACATGGGCCTATGTAGTTCTTTTTCACGGTTGGTATTCCTATTTGAAATATATATTGGATCAAGATCCGATGTAGAGCTGTAATAAAGTAGAATGGGGCCCATTTGGGTTATACCAAAGTATGGACACATATATTTGACTTTCGTAGTAAATATTCTTAGTTGAAATATAAAAAAAATCTACAAAATTTTAATAACTTCCGATGTAAAATGTGAGTCATAGAGGGTAATAATCCAAATGGGGCCCATTCCTAAAGGCGCTACATTAAAAAGTGGGCCCATATAGGTCACTTTCAAAGTAGTTATTCTTAGTTGAAATATAAATGATCTGCAAAATTGTATCGAGATCCAATGTAGGATGTGGGTTGTAGAGCTATAATATAGTAGAAATTGGGGTCCAATTTGAATGGGGGTTATACCATAATATATATCCATATATTTAATTTTCATAGTATGTATTCATAGTTGAAATTTAATATAATCTGCAAAATTTGATAAACTTCCGATGTAAGATGTGGGTCCTAAAGGGGTAATAAAAATGGGGGCCCATTTGTAAGGGCGCTACATTAAATAGTGGGCTCTATGTATCACTTCCAAAGTAGGTATTCTTTATTGAAATATGACATGATCTCCAAAATTTTATCAACATCCAATGTAAGATGTGGGTTCTAGAGCGATAATAGTGTAAACTGGAGGACCGTTGTGTGGGGGCTATACAAAAAAATGTACCTATACAGATGGCTTTCAATACCAATACCCAAAAAAATAACTTCTGCCAAATTTCATGATAATCGGACAACAATTTCAACATGTACTTTGAAAACAAGTATAGATGAACAGACAGAGATTGCCAAAAAATGTCCGATAATCGATTGCAAACCAGCGGCGACCTCAGTATATATTAATGAAAACTCCTGCCACAAATACTTCAAGAGCTCATGTATTCCATGAACAAAATGAAATTCAAATACGATGCATGATATACATGACATGCAATAAAATTAAGAAGTTTCCATCTGTTTTAACTTTTATGAACTGTAAGTGCATCCACAGCAATATCTTGGCACGATATCACCAACATATACTTAATTGTAACGTTCTTAGCTAAATTCAATAAGAATGGAGATTGTTAAGGTCTCTCACCAAAAAGTATCCAACCTATGAAAATAGAAAGGAATTCGCTACATATATTGCTAGAAACCAATACAATGCAAATTCAAGTTCAGTACTATATGTATAAATATTAAATCCTTTAAGGATTATCTTCTGATTAAAATTAGTGTACTAACATCGGTGATAAGAATCTAGTTAAAATGATCCATTAAGCAAAAGAATAAAACTTGCAATATAGAATTTTGTAATCGCGCAATATTTTACATAAATATTTATTATTATATTAAATACTTTTATTGATCAGGACTGATCATTATTAGAATATAGGTAGACTCAATGCAAGTGTAATAATACGTATGTTACACATGCACTAGATCAAAGCTATATATCTGGGGAGATAAAGGAAGAGTGACGCGAATATAAAGCCTAGCCTCTTCAAACGGCAACCTCACCTACTGTTCTCATCGAACTTCGTACTCCCTGTTTCGCTAGCGAGGCTCTGTCGGCCGAGAAAAAGGCGTTATAACGTACACAACAGCACAGTGGAAATGCTGTTGCAACATGCCTGTCTGGAGGCTATAATCGGCACTCCCTGTACCAGACTCAAATGCGGCAGCCCAATCAGCCACCCACCTTAAAAGTAGAATGGATAAACTGATGTCGACAATTGGGATGAAAAAACAAACGGATACGAATCGGATCATGGAATGTACGGCCTTAATCAGGTCTACTATGAATTCATCAACTATAGGATGGTTACACTGGGCATGAATGAAACAAGATGGCCGGATTCGGGAGAATTCAGAACATCTGACGGACTGACCTTCATATATTCAGGTAAAGACGCAACAGAAAGCAGATCGAGCGGTGTCGGTATGCTGTTATCAAGGGAAGCCCAAAATGCCTCATTCGGGTAGAATAATAGCAGCAATGTTTCGAACAAGGCCCGAAAGCTAACATGTATTCAACCGAAATGTCCAAATACGAAGTTAAAGAAAATTTTTATAGCATGCTAGATCGGGCAATGACAACAATCCACCGTGGAGACATAATAGTCATATTGAGAGATCTCAACGCCCTAGGACACTCAAATAGCTGAAATACCTCAACATGGAGTCGGAGCTATAAACGAAAATGGCCAACTTTGTGTAGAATTTTGCGCTAAGTATAATTTTTATCAGATCAAATTACCGAAAGCCAAATAGATCACATCTCTATAAGTAGGTGGGGAGGATCTCTACTTGCCATGCGGAATAAACGGGGCGTGGATCTTAGTAGCGACCACCATCTTATCATTAGTTGGTACGTTGCGCATTAAAATAGCCGCAATTAAACAACCGTCACAAACCACCAGCCGGAAATACAATGTTGCAAAACTCAGATATCCCATAATATTAAGCTTGTATGTCGACACGCTAAAGTCAGAACTTTCAACACGGGACAACAACAATGCAAGTGACTGGGAATATATACGATCGACATTTACTGACGCTGCTACCAATCACCTATGACACTCCCAACACTCCGTATTACGATTTTAAGAGGTATCAAGCCATTACAGCATAATTCACGGTAACTACATAACTACAGTATTTGTGGTTTAAATTCAATTTCACAATTTGTCCATTACTCCTTTCAAATGTTTATTTTGATTATTTAAGATTTAAGTTAACATTTTCATACTCCCCCGTCAGTTATGGATAAACGTGTGCTAGAATACTTGTTTGCTTTCATGAATAAATTATCCAACAGAATTCGCATTTATGTGGTCTACTTTGGGGTTGAACTTAAATAAATATTCCACTACGTTCTTTAGGGGGTGGTGCAGAGAGTGTGAAGAGTTGATTTCGGCACTCATCCTTCACCACAGACAAATTCGTAATTGTCCGCAGGGCAAATATTTTTTGGCTTTTTTTGTATAACTTTCCACACGTTAAGGTAGGTCGCTAAAAAAGTTCTGCCGTTCACCACCTAGAATTAAAGATAATTTGAAGACGATTTAAATTTTTGCCACATCCCTTGGCCCATTCTATTTTCATTCTATTTTCTTTGTCTTCATTTATAGTCCGATCGTAATGTGTGACATATCATATAATTTGACTCCGACGACAAATTCCTGAAGTGACTTTTGTTTCTGCCCCGCTACAACAGATTTTCTTCAAAATTGACAAAACATCTCATATTTCAACTTGAAACACCTGCGGTGAAAATGTGTTAGATCGGTTCAGATTTATATATAACTCCCATACAAATTTCGCACCCGACTTGACTTTTTCAGCTTTTTCATATTTTAACCGATTTTCTTCAAATTCAAACATATTATATTTCAACTAGGAACACATGTGGTGGAAGAAAGTCAGATCTGTTCAGATTTATATATAGCTCCCATACAGATTTCGCTCCCGACTCCTCTGGAAAACACATATTTTCACAAATCGTCTTCAAAATTGTCAAAATAACTTATATATCAACTAGATACACCTATTGTGAAAATGGGTCAGATCGGTTCATATATATAGCTTCCATACAAATTTCGCTCCCGACTTGACTTTTTCCCCACTATAAACGACGTATTTTCAACGATTTTCTTCAAATTTGTATAAGTGGGTCACTTTGTTTCCTGTTTGGATATAGCCCCGACACAAATATTCTTCGCGTTTTGACAAAGTGGACCAGGTAACATCGGACTATGAAGAGGACACATGGAAAATCCTTCCCGATTTTAGTTCTTTTCCGAATAGAATGTGGAAGGTATTATATAGTTGGCCCCGACTTTATACTGTCCTTACATGTTTAATTACAGTCTGTGGGCGGAGTGGCGGAGCAAATAAGTCTAGAAAGCAAAAGCTTTGTTGACGTATTTATCGAAACCGTTAAGAAGGTAATGAAAATCCTTGATTTATTTGCTTAGCAATGAACACATAAATGACGCTTTATTTTATGTAATTACTAGCTGACCCGGCAAACGTTGTTTTGCCTTCAGATTTTATTTATTTATCGCTTCAGGTTTTATTCACATTTATTTGAAAAAAATGTGAATTGTATATGAACTATTAAATTATAAAAAGTATATGCAAGAGAATGTTAGTTCCAAAAACTCAGTTGGATAGTTGCTTGCTTCGTCTTCGTTTGTTAAACAGTGGATAGATTTGAAGGAATGCAGTGAACCAACGACTTGATTTTGAATTTTTCAGTTTAAGTGATCCACATCATTGTTCTTTGCCAATTGTTCGAACCAATTGGCTTAATGCGTTTGTGTCGCATTCACGTTCACGTTGCAATTCTAGTTCGAAAGGGTCGTATGGTCGACGATCTGGCAATGGTATTCCTAAGCTGACTAACAAACTGCTGCACATGAGGTAACACATGCCTATCAAAACCAAAGCCTGGTTGTGCATCTCTACATTCATCTCAATATGGGGATTCTCTGAATGGACACGAACTCGATGCAAAATGTCTTCTGACATATCATCATTGATGGAAAACATGTGGCAATAATGATCGCAAATAATATGCATATTTTACTTGGGAATGCAGAAACAGTTGCTTCAGCGATTGTCGTATCCCAATGCGTATAGTTTTCAAGCAAATTGAGCTCCTGACACGCAGCACGAAATGTTGTCAACACTACACGATGGATATTTCGAAGTGACTCAAATGATGAGTCGCAAGTAAGAGCATTCATCATTGTTTGCATGAACTGTATAAATACGGCCAAGAGCTTCAGTAGAACTCAAATCCGAATGACCAGGAACTACATACATACAAAATGTTTTTTGTATGGGATCCCCCTTAACGAGTGGGGATAGAGGGTATGTGTGTTCGAAATAAATGTTGGGGAGGGCAAATTAATGGGGGTCGGTCTTACATTTAACCCCTCTGGGGGCAACTCCGAGGCTGTTTTGAGGTTTTTCCTGTATTTTTACCACTTACCTTTGACCCCGATGAGCGCCCACAAACACTCACCCTACCACCCCCATTTTTTGGCTCAGGAATTTTGGCGGTTGTGTTCAATTTTGGGTTTTGGTGTGTTCTGACATATATAGTAAAATTTTATGGCCAACATTTTTGTAGAACATTTCATCCCCGCCCTTCCCCCCTTTTCGGAGTGTTTTTTACAATTTGTTAAAATAAATCCAAAAAATGCGTTATGACGGGTAGTTAGAGGGTTAATATGTTCTACAAAAATATTCGCCATATCATTATCAACAAAGTTGCTGAACATACCCTATACCTCAGATGTAAGGAAAACCACACCTAAACGTGAAGCTTTTTTCCACATTTCATTTCACATTTAGCAATTTCAGACTAACTCAATTTGAACCATGGGAAGATACACAATCGAGCAACGCGTTAATGTTATTCAGGCTTATTATGAAAATGGGCGTTGAAATCAAAATGCATTTCGTGCACTTCGAAGAAAATCATCTGGGCGAATGATAATCCAAGGCAGGCAGTTGCTGTGAACGGTCTTCGCTATCGTGAGATGATAACGAACTTTTTATGGCCCGAATTGGAAGATATGGTGTGGAGTGCAACAATGGATCTTTTGCGCGACAAATTCAATTGACGTGTTATCTCACGTGGTGGCGATGTCAATTGGCCGCCAAGATCATGTGATTTGACACCGTTGGGGGGGTTATTTGAAAGAAAATGTGTACGTCGATAAGCCAGCAACAATTCAAGAGCTAAAGGATGAGATAATTCGGCACATTAACGACATAGAACCTCAATTATGACTCAGGGTCATCGAAAATTTGGGCCATCGGATGGAAGTGTGCCGCAGAGGTCCATTTGGCCGATATTTTGTTCCATACATAATTGAACCATACCAATATTATCACAATAAAAAGAAATGACAATAATTTCCTAAATAATTTGTGTTTTATTCAAAATCAACATCGGCCCTTAAAATTTAACCACCCTTTATATACATCGCAGTAATTAAAAAACAAGTAAGGAAAGGCTAAAGTCGGGCGGGGCCGACTTTATGATACACTCCACGTTCAATCCGAATACAATTCAATTCGGTAGAAAATTGAAAACGGGAAGAATTTTTGTATATTTCCTAATCATAGGCTGATATGACCTGACCCAATTTGTCAAATCGAGAAGAATATTTGTATCGGGACTTTATCCAAACATGGAATCAAGTGACTAACTTTCACAATAAGTTCTTCTCGTTGAAGTATAACGTGTTATGCTCAATTTTAAGAAATTCTCTGAAAATACGCGGTTTCTGGGGGAACAAAATTTGTATGGGAGCTAAATATAAATCTGAACCGATCTAACACATTTTTACCACAGGTGTTTCCAGTTGAAATATAAGGTTTTTTGCGAATTTAAAAGAAAATCTGTTAAAATATGTGGATTCTAGAGCGGAAATATTCAAATTGGGAGCGAAATTTGTATGGGAGCTATATATAAATCTGAACCGATCTAACACATTTTTACATCAGATGTTTCCAGTTGAAATATAAGGTGTTTTGCCAATTTTGAAGAAAATCTGTTGAAATATGTGGATTCTAGAGCGGAAAAAATCAAATTGGGAGCGAAATTTGTATGGGAGCTATATATAAATCTGAACCGATCTAACACATTTTTACCACAGGTGTTTCCAGTTTAAATATAAGGTGTTTTGCGAATTTTGAAGAAAATCTGTTAAAATATGTTGATTCTAGAGCGGAAAAATTCAAATTGGGAACGAAATTTGTATGGGAGCTATATATAAATCTGAACCGATCTGACCTATTTTCGTCATAGGTGTTCCTAGTTTAAATATAAGTTGTTTTACCAAATCTGAAGACAATCTGTTAAAATATGTGGTTTCTAGAGCGGAAAAAGTCAAATCGGGAGCGAAATTTGTATGGGAGCTATATATAAATCTGAACCGATCTAACACATTTTTACCACAGGTGTTTCTAGTTCAAATATAAGATGTTTTGCCAATTTTAAAGAAAATCTGTTAAAATATGTGGTATCTACAGTGAAAAGAGTCAAATCGGGAGTGAAATTCGTATGGGGGCTATATCTAAATCTGAACCGATTTTCTTCGAATTAAATAGCGTTCGTCCTTATCCCGAAAAACTTCGTTGTGCAAAGTTTCATTTGGTTCTGTCTACAATTGCGACCTGTATCGTGATTACAAGAATAGATGGACGGACAGACAGACAGACAGACAGACAGACAGACAGACAGACAGACAGACAGACAGACAGACGGACGGACATTGCTAAATCGATTCAAAAAGTGATTCTAAGTCGATCGGTATAATTAACAATGGGTCTATCTCCCTTCCTTTTGGGTGTTACAAACAAATGCACAAAGACATAATACTCTCGTGGAGTGTATAATTAAATATAAGTCAGAAATTTACAAAAAAGCTTAAAACCCATAAATATTGGGGGATAATAGGTACATTTTCTGCTACAACCATTTGGTAGGTTGTATTTCCATCCTAGTTTAATTCCGAAACTATTAATTTTGAAAATATTTTATCTCTCACGTACACAGTGCAAGATAGCCTAACTTCATGATGCTAGCCAATGTTGTCCTTAAAGCACATAATAAAGTACGAATTGTGAAAACTGTGCATACCGAATTTTATCATTTTAGCTGTAGCCGTTTAGTTGGTACCATTTTTATCCCTCTATTCCCATTGTATCCCTTGAAAGTACAAACTTGGAAAAGCCTTTTTATTTTTCGTATGTACGCAGTCAGAGGAATGTATACACCGCAATTCACCTAAAATGGTACAATTTATCCCCTTTTTTAATCTCATCGACTAAAAATCCCCTTATTTTACGTGTCTACGCAATCAGTGGAATGTATACACTGAATTTTATTATTCTAGGTGCATCCGTTTGGTTGATACCAATTGTATCCCACTGTGCACGTTTCTGCTGTAAGAAGAATGCACATACCCAATAGCAAGCAAGTACAAGCTTTCAACAGACGGACAGACAGACATGGCCAAATCGTCTAAGAATTTTTTGACGATCAAGAATATATATACTTTATAGGGTCCCAGGTCGATATTTCAAGGTGTTACAAACGGAATGACAAAGTTAGTATACTCTCATTCTGGAGGGGGGCATACAAATTTTCACTTTAAAAGTGTTTAGTAGACGACAGAATTCCACAATTTCTAAAATATTAACAAAATATAAAATTTCTACTATTAACAAAATATAGTCCAATAAAGTTCTATTCTAAAGCACACATCAAGCAACATTATGAAATACAAATTATATGTAGATTTCTTAATAATTTTGAGATCGCATACTATACTTTGAAACATTGATAAAGAAATAAATATAAAGAATAAAGAAAAGCAAGTAAGGAAAGGCTAATGTCGGGCAGGACCGACTATATGATACCCTCCACTGTCTACCCCAATGCAATTCAATTAGGTAAGAAAGAGAAATCGGGAAGCATTTTTGTATGGGTCCTAATCAAGGACCATTGTGATCCACTCTCATAATGTATGTTCCAAGGTAAAATATTATAAGTTCTGCCAAATTATTTAAAAGTATTCTGTAAATGTATATGTTTGCAAAAAATATTAAATCTGAAAGGACATTTGTATGGGGTTTATTAAAACCTGGAAAGTTTGGCAAAAATCGGTTAAATATTTGGCTGCAACATTTGTATGGGGCTATATCTAAATCGGAACCGATCTTACCCACTTTCATTATAGATATTGCTAGCTGGATTATAATATGTTGTGCCAAATTTAAGGAAAATCAGTTAAAATATGTGTTTCTATCGTAATTCCAGTGAAAACATTCTCTAGCCATTCTCTATCCGATTAGAGGGGGAAATTCAAAAATTTTTGCAAGTTTGCGAAATTAATTTCCGAATGGAAACCGATTCTAAATCGAGCATTTAATGTTAAATGCAATTAATTATTGCATATTATATTTTTTGGTCGCCACAACAGATGCCCGAGCACTATATCTGTTCGTTCATTATGCCGATCGACCCACTTGGAATTACCTTCATTATATTTAAAGTATTTAAGAGACGATTCATGCTCATTCCATAAACTTATATTTACTGGCAACACAAAGATTTCAAATTAATTAATCGCTTCTGTATTATCTGGTGACAAAAGACACAATGTTATTTGGAAAACAAGTAAGAAAAGGCTATAGTCGGATGGATCCGACTATATGATACACTCCACTTTCTATCCTATTACAATTCAATTCGGTAAAAAAGTGAAATCGGGAAGGATTTTTGAATCCTGTAAATGTCTGTGTTTGACAAAAAAATTAAATCGGATAGGATATCTGCATGGGGATATATTGAAAATTGGAACGATGTGACCTGCTTTCACCATGTATATTTATAGTTGAAATATAATATGTAAAGTTTGGCCAAAATCGGTAAAACATTTGGGAGCAACATAAATAATTGTATATCTAAATCTGAACTGATCTTACCCACTTTCACCATAGGTGTTTTTAGTTGGATTAAAGAAAATCGGGTACAATATGTGGTTTATAGAGCGGAAAAAGTAAAATCGGGAGCGACATTTGTATGTTCTCTGTATCTAAATCTGAACCGATCTTACCCACTTTCATCATAGGTGTTTCTAGTTGGATTTCAAACTTAATGAAAATCGTTTCTAGAGCGGAAAAAGTCAAATCGGAAGCGACATTTGTATGGGGGCTATATCTAAACCTGAACCGCTTTGCCTCAAATTAACTAACGTTCGTCCTTGATCCACAAAACTTACTTGTGACAATTTTTGTTAAGATCGGACTATACTTGCGACCTGTATTTTGATTACAAGAATATATGGACAGACATGCAGACTAATATTGCTAAATCGACTCAGAAAGTGATTCTAAGCCGATCTGTATAATAAACGATGAGTCTAACTCGTTTCCATTTGGGTGTTACAAACAAATGCACATAGACATAATACTCTCGTGGAGTGTATAAATACCTCTGCTGCTAATTGACAGTACATGCCTCCAAGGCATTACAATGAATGCAAAAGTAATACAAAGCCTTATATAACGGATGGTTGCGAATGATGACATCCAGGAAATTGCGATCCGATTTCAATGGATTTCACCCACATTTCCCTATAAATCCATCACAATAAGTCAAAGGATGCGCTCATTTGTATCACGGTTGCTACCTTGTCAACGGACAAAGTTTCCCTATAATTCATCATAAGCTCAAAAACATGGAAATCAAGCACATACAAAACTATAATTAGACCCAGTGCCATGTATGGATGCGAAATTTGATCCATGCCAGCAACGCATTGTTGAGAGAAAAATTCGCCGTAAAATATTTGGGCAACGCAAATAGTGGTCCCAACAAGCAACGATGAACTACTTAATGTTTGTGAAGGAGACGACATTTTAAAATTCATAAAAGCACAACGCCTACACTTAAAAAGTGAACCCTATAATGAGTTAGTATGAGTATGTTTTTCCTCAAACCAAGTACATTTTTTCTAAATCTAAGAAAAATTTTGCTAAAATTTCCGTAAAACTAAGTTAATTTTTAATCAAGTCGAGTAAATACTTCTTAAAGTGAGGACAATTTTGTCGATTTTTTTCTCAAAACACGTACATTTTTGCTTAAACTGAGGAACATTTTCCTTCATAGAAGGGAAAAATAACTTGAAATAAGTTAAATTTAACTAAATGTAATTCAAACAAATGTTTTTGCTTCAGAGTATGCAAAACTGATACAAATGACAACATGAAATATTTCTCAAGAGTTTCATGATACCTCTGCCATAAAGAGCTATTAATCCATGATTGCTGCGGAGGCAAGAAAGGCGCCTCCGCAGTGGTTGTTTAGAATAATACTTGAAGTAAGAAATAAGTCTCGGGAAACGAACGAGAATTGCTTTTTAGATTAATATTCAAGAATTTTCTAAACAATTTCAAGTGATTTTTAAAAAGTTAATTAATACTTAAATGTATGAAGAACTCGGCAGTAAACATGTAAACTTAATTTTAGGCAAAAAATCTCTTTTTTAGTGAAAATTCATGTTTCACAGGAAGGTGTAGTCGTCCTGTTCACATTCTACTTTAGCCATAGATTACATTCATTATCTATCATTAGATGCATTCATTCATTAAAAGTGGAAATCCATTAGAAGTACATACAGTCATTGATTGCTGCAAATCCGGCAGTATGTTGAATGTTTGCAAACAATCATTTAATGAAATTGAATTGCTGAGATAATGCGGGGTATCATCACATCCATATGCAGATTATTTAAGATTCGATGCTTTTAGTAGCAAAACAATGTAGTGACTGCCACCATCATCTGTTCATACACTGAAAGAATTATCTTCATAATATTTATGATATTCTCTTAACCTCAGTGAAAATCTTCATTAAAAAGTCGCCAAGGAAACACTTCATAAAATGTATGAAACATGCTTCGTAAAGCACAAATCAATGAAAAGTGTCTTAGAATTTTTGAAACATTTCTTAGAAACTATGAAATGCAGTTCTTCATTCGATGAACTTTTGTCATACAAGTTCATTATTTATTTATAATATGATTATATGAAATTTGCCATAGATTTTCAAAAAAGAAACTTCATTTATTTTATGAAAAAGTTGCATAAATATTAATAATTTATACTGAAGTTTCCAATATAAACAAGAAAGCAAAAAAGGTCTGACTTGTTGACTAACCAACCAACACACACCATCATTGCGAGAATCTTTGCAATGAATATATCTTTGACCTAAATCAGGGTACATACTTATGTCAGAGTTAACCACACAAATGCTAGTCTTCAGCGGAATAAAGTCGACACCTTAAAAATGTAGTTGTATGTTATGAAACATTTCATAGAAAACTATGATAAGACAAACATTTTATTGGTTATGACATATTTCATAATCTTTAAGAATTGTTTCTTTAATACAATGAAATCTTTCTTTGATCTTATGAAACTAAGTTTCACTAATTTAACAATTTTGATTTATGAAATATGAAATGTTTCATTTTGTTTACGAATTTTTAATGCATATTAAGAAAAAAGTCACTAATTTTTTGAAAAACCTTCTATGAAATCGCTTCATAAATATTATGAAGGAAAATTCTTTCAGTGTACATTCGAAGGTGTCGTCTCGTTGACATAATTCAGCTATTGGAACAAACCTGGGAATCTTGTTATGGCAACAACAATTTCATATTTTGAGGAGGAATTTAGGAAAAATAAAATAAAAGAAAGAGCTCCACTTTGTAAAGGGCTGCTTTTGATTGCAATTTCGTAATACATAGTCCTAGAAATTTAGAAGATTCTCAGGAACATAACTGAAATAACGAACCGAACAGACCTACTTTGGTAAGTTCCACAGTGCTCGGTCCTCCACAAATGATCCTGGGGCAACACTGCTGGCGTTATTCATGGAAAAGAACCAGCACCAGCAGGAAACCAGTTCTGAGTAAGAAAGTCTTTGATTTATAAGGAAGAACAAGCTAAAAAAATTCGAAAGCACGGCATAGCTCGATTAATAGCAAAGATAGATGGAAGAAAAACCACAGAAATTGTAAATCGGACTCACGACCACAGAATATTATGTGAATTTGCCGATTTTAGCTTAGACGACATGCTAATTAAGCGAGTGACGAATGATCATGGATGAGTTAGAATAACTTCAGAATCAAAGATGGGAGTTCTGCGAAATTGCGGCAGAAAGTCCTTAGAAACTCATCAAAAGGAAATCAAAACTGATCAAAAAAGTGTTAGTATTTGTTGAACCGACGAAGGAAGATCGGAGAGGATCATAATTAGGCAGAACTCAGAATTTGCAGAAGGAGGACCTTGGAATATGAAGAAGAAAACACGAAAAGCTGAGCCGAGAAATGAAGTCATACGATAATGTGAAATAAAGCATTCAGAAACAAGTAAGGAAAGGCTAAAGTCGGACGGAGACGACTATATGATACACCCCACTTTCTATCTCACTACAATTCAATTCGGTAAAAAAGTGAAATCGGGAAGAATTTTTGAATCCTGTAAATGTATGTGTTTGACAAAAAATGTTAAATCGGAAATGACATTTGTATGGGGGTACATTGAAACCTGGAACGATGTGACCCGCTTTCACCATGTATGTTTATTGGTGAAATATAATATGTAAAGTTTGGTCAAAATCGGTTAAAGACTTGGGAGCAACATTTGTATTGGCGCTATATCTAAATCTGAACCGATCTTACCCACTGTCAGCATAGGTGTTTTTAGTTGGATTATAAGATATCGTGCCAATTTTAAAGAAAATCGGGTACAAT
Organism: Polietes domitor; assembly: GCA_947397865.1. NCBI lineage: Eukaryota > Metazoa > Arthropoda > Insecta > Diptera > Muscidae > Polietes > Polietes domitor. The sequence continues at coordinate 105,079,006 of OX377621.1, read as the reverse complement.
ATGTGGTTTCTAGAGCGGAAAAAGTCAAATCGGGAGCGACATTTGTATGGGGGCTATATCTAAATCTGAACCGATCCTACCCACATTCAGCATAGGTGTTTCTAGTTCGATTATAAAATGTTCTGCAAATTTAAAAAAAAATCGGGAACAATATGCGGTTTCTAAAGCGGAAAAAGTGAAATCGGGAGCGACATTTGTATGGGGACTATATCTAAATCTGAACCGATCTTACCCACTTTCAGGTGAAAAATTACCACATTTTAACTTTTTGCTAAAAAAATTAAACGAATTCCCAAATTGGGGAAAATGTGTTCCAAAAGTGGGGATTGTTTATTAAAATGGTCGACTGAGTTATTTAAGTTTTCGATAAAACAAAGTTTTGGTCATTCTAGTTCAAATCTCTCATAATACTTAATTGGAGTTGATCAATCAGTGTAACGCTAGGTGACCATTAAAAATCCAAACACCATATCACGACAACTCGACGTGACCTCTTTAAAAGTACGTTTCCTGAATTCTCATTTCAGAAAGTCATGGCTTTAATGTCTTGTGACTATGTATGTCAGCATGATGCTGTTACTAGCAAATAAGAAAGTACAAAAACATGCATTTAATTGGTAAAAAATCACTTTCAATAATATAGTCGTTTGTCTGACAGGTTCACAGGCACTTCTAGAGCTCTTTTTCTACTACTAACAAAATATAGACCCATGAAATTGTAGCCTAATAGTAAGCTCTTTAAACAATAATACTAAATACAAATTATGTGTAGACTTTTTTTATATTTGCGTAGAAGTCAACCTACACGCCAACATGTGTTTTAGATAAATTGTGATGTTTCAAATATTGGATAAATTTAAATAATTTTAAAGCATTTTCCTGCAGCAATATTCAAAAAAATTATTTAAATACCCTAAAAATTGTTTATTATTATTAGTGACAGTCCTTGTTAGGGAAAAACTGATGCCTCTCAACATATTTTAAATATTTACAATTCTAAAAGTCCACACAATCAGGGGAGCCTGAAGTTCGTGATTAGAGATAGAGCCGTTTGATTGGTACCATCTGCTCCTTTTCTCATGGTGTATAAAAAAGCACGAGTTGCATTAACATATATCTGATGTAACTGACCGGATTTCAATTTCTATGGGAAATCTTATAGATTTTTGAGGATCTACGATCCCGAAAAAGTGGATTTTTGCTCATATCAGAATTATTATTATTATTAACATTTTATTTTTGTTGAGAACTTTAATTTTAGAGGATTTCTATTTGTAATAAGTGGATTTTTTGTGGATTTAGAAAACGAGTAGACAAAAACTCTGCCCCGGCGGGAGTTTTAATTTCCGCAATATGTAAACTTTTGCTGTTGCGTGATTGGCTGGAGCTTGAATCTTGCAATCGTGATGTAAATTCCTCTTACAGCATAGAGGTGTAATAAGAAGGGAATGGAGGAAAATTAGGAAAAAATGGTACCATCTGCCTGAACAAATATTCGACATGTACATTAAAATACTTCACTTGACGCTCAAAATAAACTATTTTTGCAATTCACTTTTTTTCGATAAGAATGAGTAAAAAAGATACAATTGACACCAACTAAACTGTTTCATCTTTAATAATGAAATTCGGAATGTGTTGACGAGGATAATAGAGGAACATAATAGAGGCAATGGACACAAAGAGATAAAAATCAGAAACTGCTGTAGCTGTATTCAAAAATATCAACAAATTCGTACTTTTAGTATTTTTAGAGGTAAATGGGGTAAGGAGTACAAATGATAACATCCAAATAGTTGTAGTTTTTACTCTCTTAAAGGGCAACAATTGCCAAAGTATGATATACATTCCGAAAATATGTTCTACTGTTGAAGACAATTCCAGACTGGACTTTAATTTATTTTTTAGTTTAAAAATTTTATTCATTTATATATTTAAATTCATATAAAATTGCACTCGAATATCGAGTGCTGGGTTCTGCTAGTAAGAAATTAAGTTAACAACATATTTAAAAGGTTGCTTTACAGGCCAACATCTAAAACATTCAATAGTAAGTATAACCTTTCGTCAGCAGATAGAACAGCGTTTCATAATCAAGATTGAATAATTTATTCAGACATCAGTGAGCAAAAGCTTATACTCAAACTCTTCACTGCACATTAATATGTAGGTATAAGTGTATAACTACCCAAGCAAGGAAGGCAGACTAATACAAAAGGTCGTAGGTTTTGCAAAATTCCACAGGAATTTAAGGTAGTAGCAGCAAGAAGAAAACCCAAAAATCATCATGGATTCCGGTCTAGGATGAAAGGTTACAAACGAAAATTGTCAGACTTGCCTTTGCTTCGAAGAATTTATTACAATTATAACAAAATGATGATATATATATCTAAATACTAATATTCTATTTTCCACCACCACCTTCCCTCTTTGCACTCTAGTGATCGGCTAAATCGTGTCTCTTCATGGGAACATGGTGGAGCTGGGACATTGTGTGCTTTCAGGGAAACTGTTGGCAATCCCATGAAAACATTATCATAGGAATCTGATGATGAGGCTGAGGTAGTCTATGTTTTTTTTTGTTTTGGTTTTACTATCGTAATGGGAAAAGGGAAAAAATAGTACCAATCAAACGGATGTAGCTGGAATCATGGCATTTAATGTTGTGATTGTAAATGGGTTAAATTTTTCGAGAGCAAAAAAGTAGAGTAAATACCCCCAAAAGTTAAAAAACACTGATTCGTTTTACAGAGAATCCCACATATATAAACATTTTTTATTTTTATACACTCCACGAGCGCATTATGTATTTGTGCATTGGTTTGTAACACACAAAAGGAAGCAAGATAGACCCATTGTTAAATATACCGATCGACTTAGAATCACTTTTTGAATCGATTTATCAATGTCCGTCTGTCTGTCCGTCCATCTATTCTTGCAATCAAATTACAGGTCGCAATTGTAGCCAGAACCAAATGAAACTTTGCACAAAGAAGTTTTTCGGGATCCTTATCCGCTATTTAATTTAAAGAAAATCGGTTCATATTTAGATATAGTCCCATACGAATTTCACTCCCGATTTGACTCTTTTCACCTAGATACTACATATTTTAGCCGATTTTTTTTCAAAATTGGCAAAACGTCTTATATTTCAACTAGAAACACGCATGCCGAAAATAGGTCAGATCGGTTCAGATTTATATATAGCTCCCACGCACATTTCACTCCCGATTTCACTTTTTCCAGATCTTCTTCAAATCTTGCAAAATATCTTATATTTCAACTAGAGACACTCATGGTGAAAATGAATCAGATCGGTTCAGATTTAGATTGTCCCCATACGATTGTCACTCCGGATTTGACCCTTTTCACTCTAGATACCACATATTTTAACAGAGTTTCTTCAAATTTGGTAAAATATCTTATATTTCCACAAGAAACACCCATGGTGAAAATGAGTCATATCAAGCCGGGATATTTCGCTCCCGGCCTGATTTTTTCCGCCCCAGAAACCACGTATTTTCACCGAATTTCTTCAAATTGAGAATAACACGTTATACCTGAAGTGGAAAAACCTACTGTGTAAGTGGGTCACTTCATTCCAAGTTTGGATATAACTCCGATATAAATATTCTTCACAAATTGGACCAGGTCATATTAGTCAATGTTTAGGAAACATACACAAATTCTTCCAGTTTTCTCTTTTTTACAGAATTGAATTATATTCGGATAGAAAGTTGAGTGTATCACGTTGAGTGTCGGCCCCGGCAGACTTTAGCCTTTCCTTACTTGTTTATTATTGTCGATATAAGTCATGCAGAAATGTTTTTCTCTCCTCTCTTTATTTTTTAATGTCTGGTATTTATTTAGGTATAAATGACCTTTTGGATTCAATTTACATTTCGAATTCTGTTTACTTAATTATATTGAAATGAGAATGTAACAAAGCAGAATAAAGGACAAAGCCGAAACAAATAAATACAAAATATAGAAATGAACAAATACAATACAGAATAGAAAAAAACATATACAATACACCACAATAAAGTCAATAAATTTTGTTTTTTTTTTTGTCTGCAGTAAAAAGTGAAAGTGAAATAATTAAACAAGTAAGAAGGCGTTAAGTTCGGCCGGGCCGAATCTTATATACCCTCCACCACGGAGTGCATTCCACAGTATTACCAGCAGATTAAAGGATGTCGACTTTTAAAGATATCCCCATTCACCCCATTCTCCACCCAAATGTACAAATTTCGAAAAACCCCTTTTTCAAGTCTTCATAGTCAGAATGTATTTCATGATTTCAACTTCAGCGGTTTGGTAGGTCCCATTTTTATCCCTCTTTTTAATTATATCCCTTAAAATTACAAATTTCGAAAAAGCCCTCTATTTTACGTGTCTATGCAATTAGAGGGATGTACACACCGAATTTCATAATTCTAGCTGTTGTCATTTGGTAGGTACTATTTTTATCCCCTTTTTCCATTTGAACCCCAAAAAGTACGAATTTTGGAAAGTTCTTTTATTTTACGTGTCTACGCAATCAGAGGAATGTATATATCGAATTTCACTATTCTAGGTGCAGCCGTTATGTTGGTACTATTTTTATCCCTTTTGCCCCATTTAACCCCTTTAAAGTACGAATTTAGACGAAATACTTTTATATTATTTATCTACTCTATTAGAGGAATGTACACGCCAAATTTCGTGTTTCTATCTGTTGTCGTTTGAAAGGTACCATTTTTATCCCTTTTTGTCCCATTTCGCCCCCTACAAATAAAAATCACTTTTTATGCTATAAAGGGATGGCGCATTGCGAATATCAAGTAAATACAAGCTAATATGTTCAAAAAACATGCTGAAATACACAAAATATTAGGGGTATTTTCAGTCCTTGTGAGGGAAAAATTTTTCCCTCTGGGCCGATTTCGTCCACTTTCAATCCCAACCGATCTACAACCATAAGACACATTTAGGAAAAATTTGAACCTCCTAGCTCATTTCGTTCGGCCGCTATCGTGCTTTCAACAGACAGACGGACAGACGGACAGACGGACATGGCTATATCGTCTTAGAATTTTACCACGACCCAGAATATATATACTTTATGGGGTCTCCGATGAATATTTCGAGGTGTTACAAACGGAATGACAAAGTGAATATACCCCCATCCTGGAGGTGGAGGGTATAAAAAAGAAATAATTAAATGGATTTTATCATCGATAATAAAGGAATTGACGTTATCCGCCGTAACTGCAACTGTAAAGGATAATAACAATAAATTCAAATATACAATTACTCACCCTCGCATTCAGCCATATTCTATCCTTCGCAAGTTAATTAAATTTCAGTTTTTCTATTAAAAATAAATTTTAAATTACAATTAAAACAATTAAGGAAAGGCTAAAGTCGGATGGGACCGACGGGACGATATCCTCCACCTCCTCACTACAATTCAATTCGGTAAAAAAGTGAAAAAGGACAGGATTTTTGTGTGGGCCTAATCATGCGTCATTGTGACCCACTCTCATAATGTATATATATATAAAAGTATTCTTAAAATTTATTTGTTTGATATAAAATCGGGTACAATATGAGGTTTCTAGAGCGGAAAAAGCAACATTTGTATGGGCGATTTATCTAAATCTGAACCGATATTACCCAGGTTCAGCATTACTTCAAATTAAATAGAGTTTGTCCTTGATCCACAAAACTTACTTCTGCCATTTTTTGTTAAGATCGGGCTATAATTGCGGCCTGTAATTTGATTACAACAATAGATGGACAGACAGACGGACAGACAGACATTGCTAAATCGACTCAGAAAGTGATTCTGAGCCGATCTATATAATAAACGACAGGTCTAAGTTGTTTCCTTTTTGGAGGGTATAAATATTATAAAAATAATTTTATAAATAAATATAAAATTTTAATTATTTTAAATCATGCTTATAAGACAAAGCTACCAATATGTTTATGCTATAAACATCGAAATAATACTTCAAGTCAGTTCAAAAATTAAACAAGTAAGGAAAGACTAAAGGCGGGCGGGGCCGACTATATGATACACTCCGCTTTCTATCCGAATTCAATTCGTTATAAAAGTGAAAACGGGAATAATTTTTGTATGTTTCCAGGCTAATATGACCTGGTCCAATTTGTCAAATCGAGAAGAATATTTGTATCGGGGATATATCCCAAAATGGAACGAAGTGACTAACTTTCACAATAAGTTCTTCCAGTTCAAGTAAAGGGTGATTTTTTAAGAGCTTGATAACTTTTTTTTAAAAAAAAACGCATAAAATTTGCAAAATCTCATCGGTTTTTTATTTGAAACGTTAGATTGGTCCATGACATTTACTTTTTGAAGATAATTTCATTTAAATGTTGACCGCGGCTGCGTCTTAGGTGGTCCATCCGCTTAGTCCAATTTTGGCATTTCCACGTTTTTGAGTATCAGAGACCCAATTGGTGCGAACGGCGACGAATCGAAAATTGGTGGTCATCATTAACACTGGCCGATACAGCTGCGATATTTTCAGTTCGCACTCTACGTAAGCGTGTTGGTGGTTTAATGTCCAACAATGTAAATTTGGTGCGAAATTTAGTCACAATAGCCCGAATAGCCGCTTCAGTGGGTCGATTAAACTGACCATAAAATGGAAGCGCGCAATGAACTTTCTTAACAGAGCACGCATTTTGATAATAAAATTCAATAATTTGCAAGCGTTGTTCGTTTGTAAGACGATTCATGATGAAATGTCAAAGCATACTGAGCATCTTTCTCTTTGACACCATGTCTGAAATCCCACGTGATCTGTCAAATACTAATGCATGAAAATCCTAACCTCAAAAAATCACTCTTTATAACGTGTTATGTTCAATTTGAGGAAATTCGGTGAAAATACGCGGTTTCTGGGGCGGAAAGGTCAATCCGGGAAGGAAATTTGTATGGGAGCTATATGTAAATCTGAACAGATCTAACACATTTTCACCACAGATGTTTCCAGTTGAAATATAAGGTGTTTTGCCAATTTTCAAGAAAATCTGTTAAAATATGTGGTATTTAGAGTGAAAAGAGTCAAATCGGGAGTGAAATTCGTATGGGGGCTATATCAAAATCGGAACCGATTTTCTTCTAAATCGATTCAAAAAGTGATTCTAAGTCAATCGGTATAATTAACAATGGGTCTATCTCCCTTCCTTTAGGGTGTTACAAACAAATGCACAAAAGCATAATACTCTCGTGGAGTGTATAAAAACTCAACAATCCTAAATATTGGGGGATAGTCGGTGCATTTTCAGTTATCCTATTTGATTGGTGGTATTTCCATTATATTTTAATTCCAAAAGTAAATCTCTATCTCTCGCGTACATTGTGCAAGATAACCTAAATTCATGATTCTACCCGTTTTTGTCGTAAAAACAACAAAATAAAGTATGACTTTGGAAAAATACAGTCAAAGTAATTTATACACCGAATTCCATGATTCTAGCTGCGGCCATTTGATTCATACCACTTCTATCCCCTTTTGTCCATTTTACTTCTTAAAAGTACGATTTTCGAAAGTTTATTTATTTTACGAGTCTACGCAGTTGGAAGGATTTATACACCGAATTTTATCATTCTAGCTGTAGTTCATGGTACCATTTTTATCCCTCTATTCCCATTGTATCCCTTGAAATTACGGATTTTCGTGTTTACAAAGTCAGTATACACCGAATTTCATGCAGTCATTCGGGTGGTAAAATTTGTATTGCCTTTTTCCATGTTAAACCCTAAAAGTGCGAATTTTCGAAAAATCCCTTTATTTGGTGTAGTTTCGCAATCAGAGGAATGTATAAACCGAGTTCTATTATTGCAGGGGCAGGCGTTTTTTAATACCATTTGTATCGCTCTATTACTATTTAACCCCTTATATTAGAGGAATGTGCACACAGAATTTCGTGTTTCTGTCGTTCGATAGGTACTATTTTATCCCTTTTTCCCAATTTCACCCCCTACAAATAAAAAATACTTTATGGTGCGCGTTAATGCTATGAGGAAATGCGCACTCCAAATATGAAGTAAATATAAGCAGACATATTCAAAAACATGTAAGGAAAGGCTAAAGTCGGGCGGGCCTACTATACGATACCCTTCACTTTGTACACCATTCAATTCGGTGATGATTTTGGAAAGTGTCCCATATCATGGACCGGTGATACCCTCACTTGTAATGTATTTTCCCATCTTGTTATGATCAAAAACTGTTAAAATATGTGTTTTCTAGAGTAAAATCGGCGACATTTGCATGGAACCTATATATGTATATATCTGAACCTATTAGATTCACTATAGATGTTTCTAATTAAAATATAAGGTATTGTACCAACATTTGATCAAAATCGGTTAAATTAAGAAGTTTCTAGAGCGGACAAATATATCTGAACCCGAATTGATCTCACCCATTTTCACCATAGATGTTTCAAGCTGTAATATAAGGTATTGTACCAAATTTGAGCAAAATCGTTTAATTTACGTAGTTCTTAGAGTAGAAATTGTCAAATGGGGAGTGATATTGGTATGGGAGCTATATATAAATCTTAACCGATTTGAGTCATATTCACCGGAGATGTTCAAATTCAAATAAATGGTGTTTTTTATTGGGGTATAGAACTTTAAGTTGGCATCACTTTTTTAACTGGCGGCCATTTTGTCAGCTGTCAAGTGATTAATATTTAGTTTGGTTTGCCATTTCATCATGAACAGGTTGACAAAAGAACAACGCTTGCAAATCGTGCAAATTTATTTCGAAAGTAATGGTTCAGTTCTCGAAGTTCACCGCAAGCTCCGTCCATATGGTCGACATAATCGTCCATCAGAGCAATTAATTCGGTTAACCATGGATCGTTTTCGCACTACGTTTACTCTATGTGATAATACGAATCCGCAGAGACGTCGAACAGTGCGCACCGAAGAAACAATTGCCGCTGTAGAGCAAAGTGTTGAAGAGGACCCGAATGAATCGATTCGCCACCGTGCACAGCAATTGGAGTGGTTGAAAATTGGACCTGTAGAATTGGCTATATTCGAGCCAGCCGCGGCGGCCACATGCCCGAAATCATATTTAAACATTAATGGCATAAAATTATCCTTCCAATAAAGCCAAATTGATGGACATTAAAACGATTTTCTTGTGTTTTATTTCAATTCGAAGTTCTATACCTCAATAAAAAACACCCTTTATAAGGCGTTGTTCCAAATTTGAAGAAAACCAAGAACACATATTAGTTATCTAGAGCGGAAAAAGTCAAATCGGGAGCAACACTTGTGTGGGGGCTATATCTATATCTAAATATGAACCTTTGATTACAAGAAATTGACTCAGGGTCTACCTCGTTTCCTTTTGCGTGTTAAAAACAAATGCTCAAAGACATAATTCCCTAGTGAAGGGTATAAACATGCTGAAATACTATAAATTTTAGTGGTATTTTCAGTCCTTGCGAGGGAATTTTTTTTCCTGCGGACTATAAGACTTATTTATGCAAATTTTGGACGTACTACTCCTTTCGATTAGATGCTAGCGTGCTTTGAACAGACGGAGCGACATGACCTGATCGTGTTGGAATTTTATGACAATCAAGAATTTTTATACTTTATAGGGTCTCAGGTCGATATTTCTAGGTGTTACAAACGGAATGACAAATTTAGTATACCTCCATCCTGGAGGTGGAGGGTATAATAAAAATATATTATTATGCATATTTTGGCGTTCTTAACTCGAAAACGACATAAGAAAATTTTTATGACAAGAATTGTTTTAATTGATTAAGAAGGAAAGAAAGAATATATGGAATAAGATTAGGTTATAAGAAGCCAACTAACTTCTTCGTCCGGTTCAGTGGGTTCACAAAGGCGTCTGAAAACATGGAGCATCCTTCCAACTATCTGTAGACATATTTTTTTATTTGATCGAAGCAAGTTATTTATGAGCCCATAATAATGAATTATGTAAGAACATTGTGTCACCAAATCGTAGCACATAACTTAATTTTCCATAAAAAAGAAAATGTTTTTCTCGTTCTGCTTGTGCTCATTTCTCTGTCTCGTTATCCCTATACTTGTTTATCATATTAACGATCTGGTGTGGCTGACTTCCTCTCCCCTTCAGATGGGGTTGGCGGCATTTTATGGTTAGACGCTCATATTGCAATTATGTATTGTGATTTGACGCAACTTGTCATAAACATTATTCGTACACCCTATGCTCAAATAGACCAATAAAACGGAACTATATTTTTATTAAGAATTCATGGAAGGGTATATTTTTATACCCTACACCACTTCGTGGTCTAGGGTATTATAAGTTAGTTTCGCGCCAAATGTTTGTAACACCAAGAAATAATCGAGCTAGACCCACCTTTAAGTATACCGATCGGCTTAGAATCACCAGCTGAGTCGATTTAACGATGTCTGTCTGTCCGTCCGTCCGTCCGTCCGTCCGTCCGTCTGCTGTCCATCTAAGCTTGTTCGCACTCTACAGGTCGCAATTGTTGTCCGATTGTCATGAAACTTGGCAGAAGTTATTTTTTCTGGCCAAGGACCATCGGTATTGAATTTGGAGGAAATCGGTTCAGATTTAGATATAGCCCCCATACAAAAGTCGCTCCCGATTTGACATTTTCCGCTCTAGAAACGACATATTGTACCCGATTTTCTTTAAATTATGCAGAACATCTTATAATCCAACTAGAAACACGTATGCAAAAATTGGGTAAGATCGGTTCAGATTTAGATATAGCCCCCATACAAAAGTCGCTCCCGATTTGACATTTTCCGCTCTAGAAACGACATATTGTACCCGATTTTCTTTAAATTATGCAGAACATCTTATAATCCAACTAGAAACACGTATGCAAAAATTGGGTAAGATCGGTTCAGATTTAGATATAGCCCCCATACAAAAGTCGCTCCCGATTTGACATTTTCCGCTCTAGAAACGACATATTGTACCCGATTTTCTTTAAATTATGCAGAACATCTTATAATCCAACTAGAAACACGTATGCAAAAATTGGGTAAGATCGGTTCAGATTTAGATATAGCCCCCATACAAAAGTCGCTCCCGATTTGACATTTTCCGCTCTAGAAACGACATATTGTACCCGATTTTCTTTAAATTATGCAGAACATCTTATAATCCAACTAGAAACACGTATGCAAAAATTGGGTAAGATCGGTTCAGATTTAGATATAGCCCCAATACAAATGTCGCTCCCGATTTGACATTTTCCGCTCTAGAAACGACATGTTGTACCCGATTTTCTTTAAATTTTGCAGAACATCTTATAATCCAACTAGAAACACGTATGCAAAAATTGGGTAAGATCGGTTCAGATTTAGATATAGCCCCAATACAAATGTCGCCCCCCGATATCACCTTTTCCGCTTTAGAAACCACATATTGTACCCGATTTTCTTTAAATTTGGCACAGCATTTTATAATCGAACTAGAAACACATATGCTGAAACTGGGTAAGATCGGTACAGATTTAGATATAGCCCACATTCAAATGTCGCTCCCGATTTGACTTTTTCCGCTCTAAAATCCACATATTGTACCCGTTTTTTCTTTAAAATTGGCACAACATATTATAATCCAACCTATGGTGAAAGTGGGTAAGATCGGTTCAGATTTAGATATCGCCCTCATACAAATGTTGCTCCAGAATGTTTAACCGATTTTGACCAAACTTTACATATTATATTTCACCAATCATCAAATTTTGCTGATCATGGTATTTTTCAACCAGGAATACCTACCGTGAATGAGAAATATATAGGCCCATGTTTTGGATCCGGCCCAAAATGTAGTTATAGGCCCCCTTTTGAAATGTCGTTCCTATTCATCCTATTACTATAATTTGTATTTGTCTGTCGGATAATTGTATCAATTACCATATTATTAACCATATTCATTAAATATGACTAAAGATGAATTTAAAGTATAATTTATATGAACTACATAAAATTGCTCCCATGAAATAAATGGGTTTAGTAATCAAAGCGAGGTACATACGCAGGGAGTGGTGTAGGGTATTATATAGTCGGCCCCGCCCGACTTTAGCCTTTCCTTTCTTGTTATACCCTACACCACTTCGTGGTCTAGGGTATTATAAGTTAGTTTCGACCCAAATGTTTGTAACACCAAGAAATAATCGAGCTAGACCCACCTTTAAGTATACCGATCGGCTTAGAATCACCAGCTGAGTCGATTTAACGATGTCTGTCTGTCCGTCCGTCCGTCCGTCCGTCTGCTGACCATCTAAGCTTGTTCGCACTCTACAGGTCGCAATTGTTGTCCGATTGTCATGGAACCTGGCAGAAGTTATTTTTTCTGCCCAAGGACCATCGGTATTGAATTTGGAGCAAATCGGTTCAGATTTAGATATAGCCCCCATACAAATGTCGGTCCCGATTTGACATTTTCCGCTCTAGAAACCACATATTAAACCCGATTTTCTTTAAATTTGGTACAACATCTTATAATCCAACTAGAAACACCTATGCCGAAATTGGGTAAGATCGGTTCAGATTTAGATATAGCCCCCATTCAAATGTCGCTCCCTATTTCACTTTTTCCGCTTTAGAAACCACATATTGTACCCGATTTTCTTTAAAATTGGCACAACATCTTATAATCCAACTAGAAACACCTATGTAAAAATTGGTTAAGATCGGTTCTGATTTAGATATAGCCCCCATACAAATGTCGCTCCCGATTTGATATTTTCTGCTCTAGAAACGACATATTGTACCCGATTTTCTTTAAATTTGGTAGAACATCTTATAATGCAACTAGAAACACGTATGCAAAAATTGGGTAAGATCGGTTCAGATTTAGATATAGCCCCCATACAAATGTCGCTCCCGATTTAACATTTTCCGCTCTAGAAACGACATATTGTACCCGATTTTTCTTTAAATTTTGCAGAACATCTTATAATCCAACTAGAAACACGTATGCAAAAATTGGGTAAGATCGGTTCAGATTTAGATATAGCCCCCATACAAATGTCGCTCCCGATTTGACATTTTCCGCTCTAGAAACGACATATTGTACCCGATTTTCTTTAAATTGTGCAGAACATCTTATAATCCAACTAGAAACACGTATGCAAAAATTGGGTAAGATCGGTTCAGATTTAGATATAGCCCCCATACAAATGTCACTCCCGACTTGACATTTTCAGCTCTAGAAACGACATATTGTACCCGATTTTCTTTAAATTGTGCAGAACATCTTATAATCCAACTAGAAACACGTATGCAGAAATTGGGTAAGATCGGTTCAGATTTAGATATATCCCCCATACAAATGTCGCTCCCGAATTCATTTTTTCCGCTTTAGAAACCACATATTGTACCCGATTTTCTTTAAAATTGGCACAACATTTTATAATCGAACTAGAAACACCTATCCTGAAAGTGGGTATGATCGGTTCAGATTTAGATATAGCCCCCATACAAATGTCGCTCTCGATTTGACTTTTTCCCCTCTAAAATCCACATATTGTACCCGTTTTTCTTTAAAATTGGCACAACATCTTATAATCCAACTAAAAAAACGATGGTGAAAGTGGGTAAGATCGGTTCAGATTTATATATAGCCCTCATACAAATGTTGCTCCCGAATGTTTAACCGATTTTGGCCAAATTTTACATATTATATTTCACCAATATTACCCCCATACAAATGTCCTTTCCGATTTAACATTTTTTGTCAAACACATACATTTACAGGATGCAAAAATCCATCCCGATTTCAATTTTTAACCGAATTGAATTGCAATGAGAATTGTTTGGGTGATGCCCATATGTCCATACTTTGGTATGACTTTGGTGTTCTACTGTATAATTTGTATTTGTCTGTCGGACAATTGGATCAATTACCATATTATTTACCATATTCGTTAAATTTGACTAAAGATGAATTTATAGCATATAAATTATATTCATATAATTTATATAATTTGTATGAACTATATAAAATTGCTCCCATGAAATACCTGGGTTTAGTAATCAAAGCGAGGTACATACGCAGGGAGTGGTGTAGGGTATTATATAGTCGGCCCCGCCCGACTTTAGCCTTTCCTTACTTGTTATTTTATTATTAAATTAAAGGCTTGTTTTCAGCTAAAATAAAAAATAAGTAATTAATTAACCAGTATTCGTACATCTTAAATAATAATGAAAATAGGTACATTTTCGAATTTCATAAACCGTTTTAATTACTGGATATCCCCTACGTTTAGGGACCTCTGAGAGCCGCTTTGGCATTGATTTTACCAATGTAGATGTTTCTTCTTCGTTTATTTTTTCCCATTCTTTCAAAATAACTTTAACCTTGGAAGTTATCGTATGTTTGCGTATCTTAGGCTCCAGTAAATCCCTCAAATGCTCTATGGGGCATAGATCTGGTGACTGAGGAGGTGATTTAAGTTGGTGCTTGGTGTTATAAAATTGCCACAAGTTCACATTTTGCGCTGTATTCTTCGGGTCGTAATCCTGCTGGAACCAAAAGTATTCTCCTAGGTTCAGCTATTGCACACTTCTCTTCAAATTTTCTTTTAAAATATTCATATAGCTGTACTGATCCATTGTAGACTCTATAAATACCAATTTTCCCACCCTTTGGCAGACATACACCCCCATACCATAATACCGACTCCGACGTGTTTAACCTTTGGAATAAGGTTTTCCTTCTTCTTTCTCATTTTAAGTCAACTTTGAAGGTCGTCCATTTCGAGGCTTGGACGAAATGGAACCAGTGGCTTCAAAGTTTTTTATGACATACTAGATCGGGGAGTGGCTTATCCCAATAGTCTTAGCAGTTTCACGCAATGTCTTTTCTTCGTCACGCAATTTTACGATAATTCCTCTCTCATCAGCACCTATTTTTCTTTGAGAATAGCCTGTTGTTTGCTCAAACCAAACTTATTCAAAGTAATTTCCATAATTTCGCTTTTTAAAGCCACTTTACACACTTTTACGTCGTAAAATACACGTGGGATTCCCCGAAATGCATTTGTACGAATACTTTTTCTGATAGCATAGCGTTGCCATCAGAGTTAGAAGCCGACCCATAATTATCGGCGGCGGCGCTACTTTTATTTTTGGCAAGTAGTTTATTCGTTAATACTATAATTTAATATTATTATCCCATACAATTATTTTTTGGGAGTGGGAATCCATTACTTCTAACATGGACGAATTTAATAAATATTTTTGCAATTACAGCTTTTCATGTGAGGCATATTTGACGAGACATCTTGAATATCATAATTCTCCCAAAGAATCGTAAAGTTCTACCTACTTTGACACACTAAAGAAGCACAATAGAGGAGCTCTTGTTTATTGTTTTTATAGGAACACATGGCCATACTGGAATTGACTTATATAAATGCGACTTTCAAATCAAAATACAATCATACCACTTTCTATAAACGTTCATATAGTGGAATGCCAAATTCAAAGAAAGATCCATATATTTCACAGTAGTAGGTTGTCTTTGTCGACAGTTATATTTTATTTTGCAATTTCATGCGGATTGTCTATTTTGGTAGTAAGATTGGACTGAGTTAGAACTCCGTCAAATATCGGCGGCGTGGTTGAAGTCGATATGAGTCGATGAAATCGTCGACGGCGCTGCTCGTGCAGAAACTTGCGGCGGCTTGTCGGCTTTAAATCGGTCGGCTTGTATCTCTGATTGCCATGCCGAATTTCTGTGCTGTAAAAAAGAGTAGTAAGTGAAAAAGTTTTTGGTAACATATCTATATAATAAATATAGGGTCCGCCAAATAACTTTTTTTTTGAAAATGCTATAAAAAAACTACTGAATATTTTCTCAAATTTCTTTTTTTATTTGAAAGTATAATCCTTCCGGTTAATAATGGAAAATAATTTCATTCAAATGGCTGCTGAGGACACCCCACAAATAATAGTCCAACGGTTGAATAGTTGAAAAAAAAACGTTAGATGGCGGACCCTATATAATAATATAAATGATGTTCTTTGGTAATCGCATCAGTTGAGAACGACTGAACCGATTTGGCTGATTTTTGTTACAAACTGTTCGTAGTAGTCCGAACTAGGTTTTAAGATGAAAAACAAAATTGAAAAATTTGTAAAAAACTGAAAGTGTCTTTACTATAGGATTTTGAATCTACTCAAGATTGTAAGTCTTGATTTAAGCAATGGATATGCGAAATTCGTTTCTGTTATGTTCGCTATGATACTGCGAAAGTTTTTATTTCACAAAAATGTATGTTATTATAAAGAAAAATCCGAAAATTCGAACATATTACAAAAAATAGTATTTCTTTATGGATATTTATGATAATCGGCGATAGGAACGGCCAATTTTGATAATTTGTTTTGCATGGTTCGTTCGACTATTGCCTACAACATCGGCCAGTTTTTGAATGATTGGTTCGGAGTAGTGTAAAGTTTACTATTGCGCACAATAAGCCTCAATCAAACTCGGTTAGGTGTTCCCAAATATTATTCAAAATAAAGCTTGGTTGAGCGAAAGTGCTATATTAATAACGGAAAATATTGAATCGGTGGATTAGTAATGGAACCCAGCCATGATGATGTTGACAACTATCCGACGGAATTTAAACTCTCTGTATCCAGGTTACTCACTTGCAATCTCCAGGTGAAAATCGGATCCTCTTTCACTGTCAACAGCAACAGTTCTTAAAGGAATGAACGAAGGTGAAGAGGTTTTGATAGCCCTATCCCAATGATTCCGACCAAAACACCATGTCGAGAATCACTTCTAACAAACTTTCCGCTGTTGAGTTCAATTACATTTGAAATTTCTTCATTGACAATTGGACGGCCGGCAGCTGCCGTTAAGTTAAACGCTTGCTTGAAGTGGTCCTATTTATGGAAACACGACATTCAAAATAAGTGCGATCATGCATTTCGATTTGCAGAACGATCAATCTCCATAATAGAACTGTTTTTCGTTAAGCCGTGATAACAAGCTGCTATAACAAAAACGTTAATAAAAATTTAAGTTTTTGCTCAAAATAAAAAAAATATTTTTCACATTGTCGCCAATTACAATATGAATATTTTTATCAAAACAAATTTTCAACAAAATTATTTTGTGTTGACTTTCTTGGACTTAGCCTCGATAACTATAAATTTGACTTACACTGGATAATTAATTATCCAGGCTAAGTCCAATGATTTTAACATTAAAAATTCTTTTCAAAATTTGTTTTCACACACATTGATATTGCTGTTGTCGACAATATTAAAAAGGTATTTTTCATTTTGTGTGCAGTTTTATGCAACGGTTTCATCCGCATTCACCATGTATGTTTATAGGCAAAATATAATATGTAAAGTTTGGCCAAAATCGGTTAAACATCTGTATGGGGGCTACATCTAAATCTAAACCGATCTACCCGATTTTCTCCATAGCTATTTCCAGTTCAATTATAGGATACAGTGCCAAATTTGAACAAATCGAGTGAAACATGTGGTTTCTAGAGCGGAAAAAGTCAAATTAGGAGCGACATCTGTATGGGGCTATATCTAAATCTGAACCGATCTGACCGATTTTCACCATAGCTGTTTCTTGTTTAATTATAGGATACTGTGCCAAAATTGAAGCAAATCGAGTGAAATATGTGGTTTCTAGAGAGGAAAAGGTCAAATCGGGAGCGACATTTGTATGGGGGCTATATCTAAATCTGAACCGATCTGACCGATTTTCACCATTGCTGTTTCCAGTTAAATTATACGGTACTGTGCCAAATTTAAAGCAAATCGAGTGAAATATGTGGTTTCTAGAGCTCAAAAAGTCAAATCGGGAGCGACATTTGTATGGGTGCTATATCTAAATCTGAACCGATCTGACCGATTTTCACCATAGCTGTTTCTTGTTCAATTATAGGATACTATGCCAAAATTGAAGCAAATCGAGTGAAATATGTGGTTTCTAGAGCGGAAAAGGTCAAATCGGGAGCGACATTTGTATGGGGGCTATATTTAAATCTGAACCGATCTGACCGATTTTCACCATTGCTGTTTCCAGTTAAATTATAGGGTACTGTGCCAAATTTAAAGCAAATCGAGTGAAATATGTGGTTTCTAGAGCTCAAAAAGTCAAATCGGGAGCGACATTTGTATGTCTAAATCTGAACCGATTTGCTTCAAATTAAATTTCGTTCGTCCTTGGTCCACAAAACTTACTTGTGCCAATTTTTGTAAGGATCGGACTATAATTGCGACCTGTAAATTGATAACAACAATAGATGGACAGACGGACATTGCTAAATCGACTCAGAAAGTGATTCTAAGCCGATCTGTATAATAAACGATGGGTCTAATTCGTTTCCGTTTGGGTGTTACAAACAAATTCACAAAGACATAATACTCTCGTGGAGTGTATAAGAGCCATAATAATTTTCAAAACAATTGCTGTAAATTGTTAATGCAAAAATCGATCTTCACATTCTACATTATATTCACCGTCGATTTTTTTAGTTTACCGTACGAAAACCCGAACTCATCAGAAAGATGTCACTAAACATTGTTGAAAATCATGCAGAGCGAACGTGCACACATTTCCAGCAGAATACTACCCAAAGAATTCATTTCGCTTGTTGTATCTTTTATTTACGAAATCTGAATTTAATAGCCACGGCCATATCCTTAAATTGAATATCTATGACGGCAATAATGGATACAATTATCACTGATAAGTATTTTTTATTTAAACTTAGTTTATCTATTCCAAATCCACACTACAATCACAAATAAACTAATTAAAGTATGGATAGGAAAGTTTCTGTCGGGTTAGCTAGTCTAAAATAAAGTAAATGGTACAACAAATTTACTTTATTTAGTTATAGCCTATTCAAAATTTAATTTACATGTGTACGAATATTTATTCTGTGGGTCAATCAAAATAATATCGCAAATATAAATATGACTTAAATTTTTAAAGATTGGAGATTTACAATAAACTGACCTTAGAATTAAAGAAAATCGAGAGGTTTTACTTACCTTCCTGATGTTCTTCTATGACATGACTTCATTCATTTATGCCCTGCAAACGGTCTGGGCAGATAGTGATCAGTGATGGGTAGGCGATGCCGCCTACAATTATCAACAATAATATTTTGTTTTCGTTCCACTTCATTGAAGAGAAAGAAATTCAAAACAATTTGCAGACGTCTGGTCTTGTAAATATACAAATTTGAAAACATTATTCAACATTCCCCACACAAATGCAATCAAATTAAATTTCTATTAAGGTTGTGGGGTTCAACAGTATCCTTGATGAACTTCATGTCTGAGTTGAAATCAAATTAAATAATAAATCACATATTTACATTGAGTTTCACAGTGCTCCCAGAATAACAATCTTTTGTAACGGAAGGAAGTTTATATGAACATAACTATAAGCGAGGAGGAGGAGGAAGGAATCCTTTGCTTTGCTTTATAGTACTTTATAGAAATGTCATATGTACTATAAATAGTCCAGTAGGAAGTAACACATAAAGCTAGCCGACTGTACAGCACAAAAGCTGACGTTTTCAAAAACAAACAAAACATCCTCTTCGTTCTATTGATAAGAAAAGTTTTAACATCCACAAAGTGGAAGAAGGTTGCAATCTCAGACATTTTGCTGAATCACATCTAAATTTAAATCCTTCCCTTCGATTATCTCAAACGCATTTTCGTTGTTTAAGCAACCCTATCAAGTTTTTCCTTATTCACATTGCAAGACTACACGACCCATTAGAACATTAGAACACAGTGGTCGTGTTTGCTGTGCCCATTACATCGATTACAGTTCTAAACACATTCACCGTATGTGGGGTGTGGAAATTCGCCACAGTTCGTGAAATTGAATTTAAAGAAAGAAAAAGAACATCAGACGAAATTCCACTCTATATCCTTAAAGATTACAGGGGAAACATTTGCATAAATAATTGTGTATTGTCTGTGGTTATTTGGGGTTCGCTGGTGACGAAATTAAAAGATAAGAAGTTTCCTTGAAATTTCAAATTCTTTATCATTTTCGGATAAAGCTTAATAGTCCGGGAGCCAGCAACGTGTTTGGTTACACCATAAGTCTCACGGCTTAAACTTTTAGGATATGTTCCTTTATTTTTGAAAAGAAAAAAATATATAAGTAATATAGCAAAACTAAAACAAATACAAATATTGAAAAAATAAATATAATATTTTAATTATATCAAACCATTATCTATTTCAAATCAAAAAATAAATATTCTTATAATTATATTTTCAAAAAGCTTAAATACCATAAATATTGGAAGATACTGCGTGCTACAGTTGGTTGTACTTCCATTCTATTTTAATTCCAAAAGTACAAATTATGAAAATCCATTATCAGACGTACATGTGCAATGTGCAAAATAACCTAACTTCATGATTCAACCAATTTTTGCCGTAAAAGAAAAAGTACGAATTTGGAAAAAACTTTTTATTTTGCGTGTCTATGCAGTCAGAGGAATGTATACAATGAATTCCATGACTCCAGCTGCGCCCATTTGGTTGGTACCATTTTTACCCCCATGACATTTCTACGCAATTAGAATTTCATCATTCTAGCTGTAGTCGTTTAGTTGGTACATTTTTTATCCCCCTGTACCATTGTATCCCTTGAAAGTATGAATTCCGAAAAATCCGTTTATTTTTCGTGTCTACGCAGTCAGAGGAATGTATACTCCGAATTTCATGACTCTAGCTGGGGTCATTTGATTGGTACTATTTTTATCCCATTTTTTCTTTTTAATCCCAAAAAGTACGAATTTCGAAAAATCTGTTTATTTTAAGTGTCTACGCAATCAGAGGAATGTATACTCCGAATTTCATTATTCCAGGTGTAGCAGTTTGGTTGGTACCATTTTTATCCCTCCGTACCCATTGTATCCTTTGAAAGTACGAATTTTGAAAACAACCTTTTATTTTTCATGTCTACGTAGTCAAAGGAATGTATACTCCGAATTTCATGACTCTAGCTGCGGTCATTTGGTTGGTACTATTTTTATTCCCTTTTTCTATTTTGACCCCAAAAAGTACGAATTTCGAAAAATCAGTTTATTTTCCGTGTCTACACAGTCAGAGAAATGTATACTCCGAATTTCATGACTCTAGCTACGGTCATTTGATTGGTACTATTTTTATCCCCTTTTTTCAGTTTAACCCCAAAAAGTACGAATTTAAAAAAATCCGTGTATTTTACTTGTCTATGCAATCAGAGGAATGTATACACCGAATTTTATTATTCTAGGTACATCCGTTTGATGGGTACCATTTTTATCCCTCTATTCCCATTTTACCCCTCATTTTACCCTAGGGTCTCAGGTCGATATTTCAAGGTGTTACAAACGGAATGACAAAGTTAGTATACCCCCATCCTGGAGGTGGAGGGTATAAAAATACATGTCTGGCAAACCTTCGGGCTGGCTTTGGCCCCCCTGCAACTTTTAAGGTCGCAAAAAATGGGTCGCATTTACACTATTTTATCATGGCTGGCATTTATATATATGAAATCTCTTACCCCTGCGAGTTACCAACCAAGCAGCCAGACCAATCAGGAGGTGGAAAGTGCGTGCCGGGAAAGATAGTCCTGGGACACCAACGAATTTCTTAACACTATAAGTAAAACGGCCCAATATATTATGCCCACTTCCTTACATTATGAGTAGAAAACAAGTAAGGAAAGACTAAAGTCGGGCGGGGCTCATGGGAGCAATTTAATGTAGTTCATATAAATTATTCAGTATACTTAAATTCTTCTTTAGTCATGTTTAACGAATACGGTAAATAATAAAGTAATTGATCCAATTTTCTAGCAGATATTCCGAGTAAAGTAAATATAACATGATCTGCAAAAATTAATCGATTTTGATCAATGATAAATACAGATTATACAGCGGTAATAGGATGAATCGGACGGACATTTGAAGGGGTCTATAACAACACTTGAGGCCTGTGCCAAAACAAGCGCCTATATATTTCTCATCCACGGTAGGTATTCCTAGTTGAAACATAAATTAATCTGCAAAATTTGATGAAGATCCGATGTAAGATGTAGTTTCTAGAGCTGTAATAGAGCAGAATGGGGCCCCATTTAGGTTATACCCAAGTATGGACATATGGGCATCTCCCCAAAAAGTATGGAAAGGCTAAAGACGGACGGAGCCACTATATGATACACCCCACTTTCTATCTCATTACAAGTCAATTCGGAAGTGAAATCGGGGAGGATTTTTGAATCATGTAAGTGTATGTGTTTGCAAAAAATATTAAATCGTAAAGGACATTTGTATGGGGGTATATTGATACCTGTAACAATGTGACCCGCTTTCACCATGTATGTTTATTGGTGAAAGATAATATGCAAAGTTTGGCCAAAGTCGGTTAAACATTCGGGAGCGACATTTGTATTGGAGCTATATCTAAATCTGAACCGATCTTACCCACTTTCAGCATAGGTGTTTCTAGTTAGATTATAAAATGTTGTGCCAATTTTAAAGAAAATCGGGTACAATATGTGGATTTTAGAGCGGTCAAAGTCAAAGAAAAGGAAAGTATGTACTAACTTACGTACGTACTTTTGGCGCAAAAATTGTTTGAAATTTATAAGTTGTAAATTTATTAATTAGTACAAAAGAAAATGACACTAAGCGTGGAATTGATATAAAAATTGTATTTGGTATAAAGGTTAGGAGCTCAATATGTACCAAACACTTGGATTTTCGTATCTCCTAACATTCCAAGCATTTGGAAACGGACATAAACTATTGCATAAAAATACATCGCAATACTAGATATATCGGATAAAGTAGAAGATGATACTGTTTTAACATTTTCATTATATATTTTCGATGGCATCATTCGATAGATCGTTGAAAATCTATAAGAAAAATGTTTTTTCAAAAACAATATATATCATAGTTTATTCAGAGTAGTCCATTAAGGAAGAACACCTTAGTGACAGAAGGACATTGCTAAATCGACTCAGAAAGTGATTCTAAGCCGATCTGTATAATAAACTATGTGTCTAACTCGTTTCCTTTTGGGTGTTACAAACAAATACACAAAGATATAATACTCTCGTGGAGTGTATAATGATGAACTTCGGTGAAATGTTTCCAAATTCGTACTTTTCTTACTTTTACGGCAAAAATGGGTAGAATTATGAAGATAAGTTATCTTGCACTGTGTACGTGAGAGATAATAGATTTTCAAAATGTATTCATTTGGAAATAAAATAGGATGGAAATACAACCAACCAAACAGCTGTAGCTGAAAATGCACCCACTATCCCCCAATAGTTACTGTAATTAAACTGTTTTAAAGATTGCTGCCTTCTAAATAATTTCTGAATTGACTAATATAATTTCAATATATATAGTATAAACGTATTGGAAGCCTTGTCTTAAAAACGTGTTTTAAAATAATTAAAATTTTATATTTATTTATAAAATTATTTTTTTAATATTTTTATTTGTTTTGATTAGGCTATATTACAAAATTTTACATTTTCCTGTATTGTTCTGCACTGCAACGGAAATCGACAGCATCTGTGGAGTGCAATCCTTGGTGGAGGGTATATAACGTTCGGGCCGGCCGAACTTAGCGCCATTTTTACTTGTTCGTAAGACATCTGAACAATTCCGAGACCTTTTTTGGTGTGAGTCTTTCCATGATGATTTGCCAAATGGCACTGAACAAAAATGACAAATGATATGAATCATGCGATTTTTACCAGTACCACAACAAGACACCAAGTTGCAATTTTCTCTGGCTAATTTTATGTGATATCACCATGTTCGAATGAATGTTAATTTTAAACCGTGAGACTTTATGGAAATCGATATCTGTCACAATCTGATATAAACAAGGGTCTTTATAATATTTAAATATGTAATTAATTGTCTGTTGACAGCTACGATGTTAACGAAATTTCCGTATACACAGCTGAACATACGTCGACCTTAAGTACATAGTTTGGGCCAGTCAGACACCACCTGAGCGGAACTACAAGGGCCCCGACTCAATAAACAACAAGTCAGTTATCCCAGTCTGATACCGTTCGCATTAAAAAATCTCTGTTAATCATCATGATTTATGATTTAATTAGAGCACTTTACCTCTATGTCTGCGAAACAGCAGACTCCCAAGAGAGTGTGCCTTTGAAAACAACATCACTGAAGCGACAAAGTCAAATGCTTGGGGCCCAACCCACCTGAATGGACACGAA
Source organism: Polietes domitor (assembly GCA_947397865.1). Lineage (NCBI taxonomy): Eukaryota > Metazoa > Arthropoda > Insecta > Diptera > Muscidae > Polietes > Polietes domitor. The sequence continues at coordinate 105,054,695 of OX377621.1, read as the reverse complement.
CATGATCTAACCACACATGTGGCACTTCAACATCCACATCGAGGCACGATGATAAAGCAGCATAGTCATCAGCACCACCACAATCATTATCATACCACATGTTGTAGTGGCAATAGTGGCAGTGTAATTTGTACCGCCACATCAAGAAAATCTGGTAAGGACGAATAATTGTGCACCTTTAAGGTGTTATTATGTACATTAGGATGGGTCACGAAAATAAATTGCCACCCCCAGAAATGAAAACTGGATTTTTTAATGATGACCTACAAAATATTTCGTCATTGAGTCAAGCCATCTGTGAGCTAAACGCTCCTGAAAACACCTCTAAAAATCATGTTTTCCCGTGTATTATTTTTTATGATGCATTTTTGTCCAAAATCTTGTCTTAGAATAACTCGTCGGTCGTATTATTGCACGTTTATATCGGACGAATAATGACGTCAGTGACCCATTGTTTGTAAAATAATTTAATACAGGAGATGGATTTTCAGAACAAAAATGAGAGCTGCTGCTTCAATTTAATTCCGATGTTCAACATTTAGGCATCATTCGAAAGCTGTTGACTGTCGCTATTAATTTACTAACTAATAATTTACTAACACCAAATACGAAAATTTTTTCAGTTGCTACTATGAAAAAACACAACAAATACTATAAAGGGCAAATAATTCGACCAATAAGTTACTCTAAGACAAGAATCAAAATTTATATTTAAAGTGCTTACAAGGGTCTATTATTTCAGAAAAAAATTGACAAAAATGCAGCACAAAAATATTACACGAGAAAAACATGCTTTTCAGGGGTATCTTCAGGAGCGTTTAGCTCACAGACGGCTTAATTTAGGAACGAAATATTTCGCAAATCATCTTTAAACAATCCAAACTTTATTTTCGTGGGGTGACTGGAAATTGTTTACCATTTGTATGGACCGCGACCCAGCCTAATGTACATACGTGTGGATTGGTCCAACAATTGTGGCCAATGCAAATTGATAATTAATTATTCTTTAATTGCAGCTTTCAAGCGAAATCGGTGCAATTAATTGTTGGAATGTTTTCTTTAAAACTGAATTAATTTTGTTTTCAACGTTTATTTATCGAGAATACAAAAATTCAATCTCTCGATTTTGTCTGAAAAGGCACCTAAGTCTGGGGACGTTAATTTTCTATGTTGATGTAATTTCAAGGTTAATTTAAGATTTTCAAAAGAGGACGCTCCTTTGTGGCATTAAAAAGGAAATTTCCTTTTGTTCTTAAACAAAGCATGATATGAACTCCAGGACAGAAGGAGGATGAACTTGTTGTTCCTTTTTGCTTCGCCTAATTAAAGGATGAAGAAGAAATTGCGAAAGCTCTGGCCTGATTTACACAGATTCTTATCCTTTCCTTGTTATTACCATTATAAAATTTGACAGTTTTATGAGGCGGATCGTCACCAAAGGAACTCTAATCTGGCCTCAGCCACACTGCAAAATATTCAATAAGAAAAAGGATGAATTTTTAATGCGACCAATGTGTCGCAGTCTTAATGAAGTGTTGATGCATTCGTTTAGCAATGAATGGTCCGTGGAAATGTGACTCAATAAAATAGAGCTGCGAAACTTATACTCATGGAAGGGCTAAATATGTTCGAAGGAACGGTTATCCATTCTCCCACGAAATATTTTATCGATAAAAAGAGTGGGTGTAGTTGCTGCGTCATATTGGCAAAGTAGGAGCTTTTATATCATGTAGGATAGAAAAAGTGTAACGCATTGAAGGAGTGACTTAAGTAAAGGGTTTTCCAATAGGTACTTTGAATTTAATTTGTGAACGCACTCTTTCACTTTTTCTTTCCTTTTTTCAGTAAACTCAACATTTTCATCATAAATTTCATGTAAAACGAACAACGTATGCAAATTACAAAAATGTACTACCGAAATTCGGAATCGGTGACCGCAACTTTAAGAGCGTTAACTCTAATTTTCGGTCGTTATTCTCGCCCTAGTAGACAAGCAATAACAAGTTTAGTATAAAAATTTGAGTCTACATATTCATCATACCATATCATGCATTGTGTGATGCTGCCGTGCTAGTGACACAACGGGTTGGTCGAAGTGACGAAAATATAGCTGCCGTTCAGGCGTCCGTAGCAAACGATCCAAATCAATCGATTCCGCGGCGTTCTCAAGAACTGGGCTTCGCCAAGACCACTTTATGGCGAATTTTGCGTAAGGATCTTGGTTTACACTCATACAAGATCAAGATGACTCAAGATTTGAAGCCGATGGACAATTTGACTAGACGTAGTCGAGTTCCATTCATAAATGTTTTGATTGTATTTCAAGTCGATCATAAAGTTTTGGAAATATATCAAATGGTTTGCTTTTATTTAAAAAAAAGTTGTCAAGTCCTTATTGGAAAACCCTATATGTCCTACATTCTAGCTTCAGCAGTGTTGTTGCTACCTTTGAATCCCTATTTTCCTCGTTTAAAATTTCCTAAATTATTATGCATGGGGATGTACAAATCGAATTTCATGATTGGTACCATTAAACAATTTCACACCCAAAAAGTACGAATTTTGCACAAGTTAAACTTTATACATTTTAATCCCTTAAAAGTACAAATTTCGAAAAAGTCCGTCTTATCTCGCATCTAAGACGAATATACTCACCAATTTTCATGATTGTATCGTCAGCCTTGTTGTTGGTACCTTTTTATCCCCCTTTTCCAGTTTACCCTTTAAAAGTACCCATTTCAAACCAGTAAGGAAAGGCTAAAGTCGGGCCGGGCCGACTCTATGATACACTCCACTTTCAATCCGAATACAATTCAATACGGTGAAAAAGTGAAAACGGGAAGGTTTTTTATAACGGAAAGGACATTTTTATGAGGATATATTGAAACCTGGAACGAAATAGGTGAAATATAAAATGTATAGTTTGGCCAAAATCGGTTAAACTTATGGGAGCAACATTTGAGTTTGGGCTATATTTAAATCTGAACCGATCTTACCCACTTGGTGAAAGTGGGGTTTTGTTAGTTAGATTATAAGATGTTGTGCGAAATTTAAAGAAAATCGAGCACAATATGTGGCTTTTAAAGCGGCAAAAGTCAAATCGGGAGCGACATTTGTATGGGGGCTATATCTAAATCTGAACCGATCTTACCCAATTTCTGCATAGTGTTTCTAGTTGGATTATAAGATGTTGTCCCAAATTTAAAGAAAATCGGGTACAATATATGGTTTTTAGAGCGCAAAATTCAAATCGGGAGCGACATTTGTATGGGGCCTATATCTAAATCTGAACCGATCTAGCCCGCTTTAGCCACAGGTGTTTCTAGTTAGATTATAAGATATTGTGCCAAATTTAAAGAAAATCGATTAGAATATGTGGCATTTAAAGCGGAAAAAGTCAAACCGGAAGCGACATTTATATGGGAGCTATATATAAATCTGAACCGATCTGACCGATATTCACCATGGGTGTTTCTAGTGGAAATATAAGATGTTTTACCAAATCTGAAGACAATTTGATACATTATGTGGTCTCTAGAGCGGAAAAAGTCAATTCGGGAGAGAAATTTGTATGGGAGCTATATATAAATCTGAACCGATCTAACACATTTTTACCACAGGTGTTTCTAGTTACAATATAAGATGTTTTGCCAATTTTAAAGAAAATCTGTTGTAATATGTGGTATCTAGAGTGAAAAGAGTCAAATCGGGAGTGAAATTCGTATGGGGGCTATATCTAAATCTGATATAAATAGCGTTCGTCCTTATCCCGAAAAACATCGTTGTGCAAAGTTTCATTTGGTTCTGTCTACAATTGCGACCTGTATCGTGATTACAAGAATAGATGGACGGACGGACAGACAGACAGACGGACATTGCTAAATCGACTCAGAAAGTGATTCTAAGACGATCGGTATAATTAACAATGGGTCTATCTCGTTTCCTTTTGGGTGTTATAAACAAATGCACAAAGACATAATACTCTCGTGGAGTGTATAAAAATTCCTTCAGTTTGTGATTCTAAGTATGTTGAGGTATGTACTCTCCAACACAGGATGGGGGTATACTAACTTTGTCATTCCGTTTGTAACACCTTGAAATAGCGATCTGACACCCTATAAAGTATATATATTCTTGATTGTTATAAAATTCTAAGACGATCTAGCCATCTGCACTGAAAGAAAAAACGGTTGTTGTATGAACGAACGCGTTTCGTTGAAGTTCGTACGTTGATGCAACGAAAAATTACGTTCATGCAACGAAACCTGACGTTCATGCAACATTTGGTACGTTTATACTACGAAATGGATTTTTCGCACTTTTCGTAGTTTCGTTTATGCAACAACTCAGCATACGTTAATGTAACGAATTTTTTTTTGTGAAAATAAGAGCAAATAAGAAAAAAATTTAATATTTTATATCTTTAAATGCTTTCATTTGTCGACTCGAATACGTCTTTTAAACATTTGTTTTTATCTTGTGGTTTTATACAACATTTATAGTTAACGAAACACATACGTTGATGTAACCATCGATTCGTATATACAACTACTCATTCATATATCAAACGAAATAATTTGTTTATGATTTTATTCTAATTTTCAGGGAGGAAACCGCTTGAAAAATATTGTACACGACTTTTTTCACCGTTTGCAGTCTCACTATATCAATTCTCGTTTCAGGATTTATTTTAAGGCTGATTTTTCTAACACTTATAGCTAACCACATGTATACGTTGATGCTACAACGCAATGGTATGTGCAACAACCCATTCGTTCATTCAACGATATGATTTGTTTGGCTTATTTTGATCAGGAAGCGCGATTGTGCACATAAGTTATGCCTTAGACTTTAAATTTTACTATTTCAATATTTTTTTTCAACGGTGATTTGCCTAACTTAAAGTTAACGATATGCAACGCAATCGTAGATACAACAATCCATACGTTTATGCAACGAATTCCTGAAATGAACAAGTGTTTTAATTGTTTCAAACGACAAAAGCAAAGTGCAGTTATCATTACTTTAAAAATATATGTATGCACAAATACCTATCCATATACTACATGTACGAGCATATGTTAGTTTGTTTTGTTAGAATTTGGTATACGTTTGTATGTATGTATGTATAATAATATACATACAACAATCCTATAAACGCGTATCGCTGAGATGCAAAATAATACAGCCATCTAACAAAAACAAACTTTTTCGTTACAAAGCCACACATATAAAGAGTGATTTTTTTGAGGTTAGGATTTTCATGCATTAGTATTTGACAGATCACGTGGGATTTCAGACATGGTGTCAAAGAGAAAGATGCTCAGTATGCTTTGACATTTCATCATGAATCATCTTACAAACGAACAACGCTTGCAAATTATTGAATTTTATTATCAAAATGCGTGCTCTGTTAAGAAAGTTCATTGCGCGCTTCCATTTTATGGTCAGTTTAATCGACCCACTGAAGCGGCTATTCGGGCTATTGTGACTAAATTTCGCACCAAATTTACATTGTTGGACATTAAACCACCAACACGCTTACGTAGAGTGCGAACTGAAGAAAATATCGCAGCTGTATCGGCCAGTGTTAATGATGACCACCAATTTTCGATTCGTCGCCGTTCGCACCAATTGGGTCTCTGTTACTCAAAAACGTGGAAATGCCAAAATTGGACTAAGCGGATGGACCACCTAAGACGCAGCCGCGGTCAACATTTAAATGAAATTATCTTCAAAAAGTAAATGTCATGGACCAATCTAACGTTTCAAATAAAGAACCGATGAGATTTTGCAAATTTTATGCGTTTTTTTAAAAAAAAAGTTATCAAGCTCTTAAAAAATCACCCTTTACATACTATACTAATCATTATGTATTGGGTTACAAAATACAACAACAAATATTTACAGAACTTTAAAGCATACACAAAATATGATCTACAAGCTCGCCCAAGCAAAAATATGTATGTTTTGGTGTATCTACAAATGAGCAGATCCATGCGTGCTTGCGAGTTGGTTACAAAATTTTGAAAAACCATCATTGGTTGTATTTTCATTCGGAAGCAGTGTTGCCGCTATACTTTTTTTCGTCAAAAAGTTCCCCCAAAACCGGTTGCATCATCCGTCCAAATATAAGTAAATATATATCTTATATATCCAAATATATAATAAAAAATTGTTTTACCATGAAGGAAGACGAGTTGGGGGGAGGGGGATAATATTAAATTTGTCGTTCCGTTTGTAACTCTTAGAAATATTGATCTCCGACCCTATAAAGCATATACATATATTTTCAATCAGCGTAAAATTCTAAGGCGATTTTGGAATGTTCGTCCGTTGAAATTAAGTTTGGGGGCACGATAATGAAGTTAGATGGAAAATTGGCAGAGATGTCTTATGGTTGTACGTAGTTTGGGATTGATATTGGGCGAAATCGTTCCACAGGAAAAACATTTCCCCACACAAGAACTTAAACAACCTTTTTAAAAATCACATATTTTGGGGGTATTTTAGTAAGATCCCCTCAAACTACCAATTTTTCCGAATTCGGACGGAACCACGTAAAACGGCAACACTGTTCCAAGTCATATACATAAAAAATACGTTTGTGTGTGGGGTGTGCTTCGAGTGATGACAACACGCTGACATAAAAATCGCCGTAGTGTTAATAAATTTTTTTTGATTTAATAATAATCTCTTTTCGTATGTATACTAAGGCGGGTCACAAAAAAGTTGTACGAGTCACCCCCTAGTTTTGAAACCCATAGAGAAAGTATTTTAGAAAATTCATGAAATTTAAAAAAAAATCTAAAATTGCTATTTTTAAGTAGAAAACCTCAAACTAAACACAAAAAACTAAATTAAAAATTGTGATATCTCGCGCCGTTCTAGAGATATCGAAAAATTTTATTTTCCAAAATGGGCGATATTTTCAAAAAAATTAGAAAGAATATTTCGAAGGTTCAATTTTTAGAGAAAACGACAAAATAAGCACAAACAGTTTAATAAATTTTTTTGATATCTACTTTAGTTTTCGTGTAAATTGTGTTGGTGTAAATTGATGACATTTCGAAGGGGTAAAAAATTGTTACTTTTAAGCACGAATGCTTAAAATAAGCACAAAATATTAAATAAAAAGCTTTGGTATCTCGCAGATATTGACAATTTGTATATTTCGATGGGCGACATTTCCAAAAAATATAGAAAACTATTTTGCAATTTATATTTTTAGGAATAAAATGACCAAGGAAGCACAAAAAATTAAATAACAAATTTTGCAGTCTCGCACCGTTCTCGAGATATAAACAATTTTTATTTTCCGAAATTGGTGGTATTTCCAAAATATTTCGAAATCTTTAGATTTAAGTAAAAAACCACAAAATAAGCTCGAGCAGTTAAATAAATTACAAATATAAAGAAGCTTAACATATTTATATCAATAAAAACATTTGTCGCAAAATCGTCAAAACAAAACCAAAACGTTCCACTGTTGACAACATTGTGTGCGCACAAACCTCTTCTACCTCAGTTGTTCATAAAAAGCTGAATCAGAAGGTTGTCGCGTGCGCGTTGTTATTGTGAAATTTCAAGTGGTGTTTCGGTAGGTGTAAAATAAAAATGAAGTGTTTTTTGTGTGATTGTGCTTTTGAAGAAAACGAAAAATGTTTTAAGCATTTAAAAAATTATCATTTTCTTAAGCATAATGATGACTATAGATGTTGTGGAGTTATTTATAAAGACGGTTCGCTTTTTAAGAGACATGTTCGAATAAAACATACAAAAACACAATTGAATACAAATTCAAATACAAACTCGAATACAAATTTAAATACAAACTCTTCTTCGTATTGTGACACCGCACAGTCGGTAGAAAGTGAACAAGTGGAATTTTCAAGAGAAAAAGAAGTGACTGAAAAAAATATTCCTGGAAATGATACCATATTTGATGAAAAGTTTCATTTGAATTTACTTTTTAAAAATTTATTAAAGTTTCATACGGAAATGTATTCGAATTTTAATTTTGCTAGAAGTCATGCTGACGGCATCAATGAAAAATTTATGAAATTGATTATTGAACCACTTCTGGAATTATTTAAAAATTTCGGGAAACATCTTGATCCAGATTATTATATAAAAATTTGTAATTTTACAGGCCAATGCCAAGAAGTATTCGTTTCCGTGAAAAGTGAACATCTACTGAAAAAGAAGCTAATGGAGGAAGACTTATTTGCTCCTCTGAATGAGGTTGTTATAGATTCGAGTGGGACCCTTGCACATAAAAATGGTGAGTTGCAATTCATACAAGCTACTAAGAAGATTGCATATATGCCCATGGCATTTTGTTTTAAAAAAATGACACCTTAAAGGAAATGCAATTGTTCATGTCGGAAGTTTCACAGAGTAAAAATATGCAAAATATTACCCAAGGAGTTCTTTGGAAAAACAAGTGTGAAATGTACCCAAACAAGTTACTAATTCCCTATTACCTTTATTCGGATGAAGTAGAAATTAATAACCCATTGGGGTCGCATTCATCCAACTTAGTTTGCAATTGTTATTGTAGTTTTCCTTGTCTTCCAAATGACACTAAACTGAAAAATGTTTTTTTTATCGCCGGTATAAATTCCAATGATTTGAAGAAATTCGGAAAAAAAGAATGTGTAAAACCTATAATTGAGCAAATGAAATTTTTAGAAGAAAGCGGGGTATCCGTAGTCTTATCAGATGGTCAAACATATAATCCGCATTTTATCCCTATTTTGATTTTGGGGGATAATCTTGGGTTGAATGTCATGATGGGTTTTAGTAAATCATTTAATAGCAACTTTTGCCGCTTTTGCTCTATTTCCAAAAATACAAGCTGAACGGCAATTACACAAATTCCATCGTTACGACGCACTCGTGAAAACTATGAGTCAGATTTAGAGAAAAATAACTCTAGTGAAACTGGCATTGTCGAAAAATGTGTATTCAACGAAATTTCTTCTTTTCACGTCGATAATTTAAGTGTCGATGCGATGCACGACGTTTTAGAAGGCATCTGTCATTATGACATGTGTTTTGCAATTTTATATTTTGTACAAACTATGAAATATTTTTCTCTCAAAACATTGAATAAACGAAAACGGAATTTCGAATACGGAGAACTAGAAATAGGCAACATTTCGCAGGACATAACAATGGTTCATTTAAATAAAAAACATCTGAGAATGTCAGCTCGGGAAATGTTGAATTTCGTCATGTATTTCCCAATCATGGTTGGAGACTTAGTTCCCGACGACGATGAAGTCTGGGCATTTATTTTAGTTTTGATAGATATTATAGATAATATACTCCTATTCCAGATAACAAATGCAAGCATAAACGCATTTCAATTTACGATTGAAAAGCATAACAAATTGTTTTTAAATCTATTTAAAGAAAACTTGAAACCGAAATTCCATATTCTTACACATTACCCGGAAGTTATGAGGGCTTGTGGGCCTGTGAGAAAGTTTTGGAGCTTCCATTTCGAAGCTAGACATCGCGTTTTCAAACGTTATGGTCGTGCAATAACATCCAGAAGAAACGTAAGTGTTTCAATAGCAAAAAAGTATCAATTCTATTTTGCAAATTTCTTACTTCCTGACTCGGAATGTAATAATAAATTGATTTTTTCCGAAAAAGACAGTTCAGAGAGCCATTTAATCGATTTCATATGTGGTAAACTAAATCAATCAAAAGATTATATAACCTTGTATAACAAAGTAGTATATGATAATATTCTGTGCAAAAAAGGTTTTTTGTTGCAACGCGAAATGTGGATTACAATATATATAAAATCGTAAACGTTGTTCTTTTCGAAAGGTCGGTGTTCTTGTTCGTTCAAAAAATTCAAAATGTTTTATATATAAAACACTACACTGCTTTTCAAATTGACCCAAAAGATTTAGGTGAATTTGATGTTTTAGATATTAACAAAATCGTAGGACCTCCTACTACTATCATTAACACCTTTAGAGCAAAATTTATGATTCGCCTTAAAAAAACAAATTTAAATTCCATAGATGAAAAGGAGCCGACGGATGTTTCACTACACGATCTTTTAACCAGCTGGAAACTACCAAATTTGATTGATTTTTTCGAAGGTAAATAAATTTATATTTTAGTGGTGTTTTTGTGCAAGACTCGATATCTAGGCTGGATATTAAAAACGCAATTGCCGAGTCGTTTCATCACAAAAAAATAACAAAATTTATGGCTACGGAAAATGCCCTAAGTACTTGACGGCAACATAATTTTTTAAAAAAAATATTTTTTGTTGCCGTTCGAGTATACGTCAATTAAACTTCTACCCAGCTTCTACCCAGTATTAAAACGACAAGAAAAATTTATTTTTTATCTTCCAGTCAGGGCATTTTCCATAGCCATACATTTTGTTGGATTTTTTCTGAAGAAACGGCTCGGCAATTACGTTTTTGATATCCAGCCTTAGTTATCGAGTCTTGCGAAAAACCCAATAATATAGGTGTTACACACAAAATCTCTTACAGCTGAAAATATTACCGCATATGTTTTAACACTTATGAAAAAGGATGATTTAAACGATTTAACAAATAAAATGAAATTTGGGGACAGAATTGTTTTCAAATATCATTTTGAAAAATGGAGGAACGACAACACGAATGCCGCAACTTACCATCGTCTACCTCATCTAAGTCTAAGAGTCTAACAATATAAAGGAATCATTAAAACTATGGCCCCAATATAAACAACCAAATGGCTTTAAACTGGTATGTAGTAACAAAAGTAGTGCTTTGTAAAATTTTATTAACGTCTTTAATTTATGTAATCAAAAATTTTTTGTATTTAGATTGACAATGACTTCAACATAATTCACAAAACTGCTGATTTGATGAAAATTTACAAAACTATTTGATTTTTTAAAACTTCGAACCAATATTCGGGACATCGAGGTCAAACAAGTTTTGTCATCTTTGGAGAATAATCCGCTGAAAAATGGTGAGTAGTATTTGTGGTGTTTTTGCTATCCAGCAAAAACAGAATTGCTGAGTCTTACGTTTACAAAAAATTCCAATAAAATTTATGGCTATAGGTTTTGTCGTAAAGTACTTGGCTGCAAATGCAAATTTAAAAAAATAAAGTTTAGGTGCCGTTTTAATACTTAGCCTTGATAAATGTCGGATTGGCTTATACTCGATTGCTATCCAGTCTAAGTATTAAAACGGCATCAAGAAATTATTTTTAAAAAAAAGGACTTGCTCTACAGTCATAAATTTTGTTGAAAGAAACGACTCAGCAATTGTGTTCTTTATATATTCCGAAAGAAAAAATCATTAAAAACTAATTCATTTTTATTCTTATAGGTAGTGATGAGTTTTATCTCAAAATTTTATGGACCCTTCACTATCAGCTATTTCCAACGAAAAAAAAATATCCGGAAGGACGTTAATGGAAGGAAACAATGCGGCCGATTTTCAATAAAAGACTCACAGAAATCGTTCATATACATAAACGAAACAATCCAATCATTAGAAGAACACATCGAGTTTCTAAAAGGTAATGGTGATCCAATTCAGCCGTTTATCTTAGGACTTGGCGAGCCAAAAACTCTCAACGTTTCAAAGTTTTGTGTGTACTTGGACGGTCATCTTATGCCCTTCAACAACTTTAACAGATCACTTGATATTTGCTTCAAATCATTTCACCTATTTAATGTGGAGTACCCTTTACCATCCTGCACATTTTGGACATTCATAGAGCGCTACCTTTACAAAATTAACTCCAATAATAAACCTTTAAGCAAAGTTGCCGTCCTTATAGACGAACTAAAATGCAATTTAAATCAACGTTTAAATTTCCTTGCATAGCAAGCATGAAATTTAACAAAGAATTGTTTTACGTAGCCGTTTTGAAAAAGAAAAATAAAACAAATCGGTATAGTTTAAAAAAAATACTAAAAAATATATAAAATATATTTATTTTATATATTGTAATATACAAACATTTAAAACGTTCGTATTATTTATAACAAAAAAAGTTCCAACTGAAAACTAAATGCCAAAAAGTTATTTACAAATTTGTAATTATCAAAAAAAAATCTCATTTTAAAAAGTAAATTATTTTCAGAATGTACAAATTATTTTTTGTTTTGCGCATATTGATCTTTTCATTACTTTTCAACTGTAATTCAAAAACAAATGGCTTTGAATTTCAAAGAATTACACAATATGGATTTTTTAATGCTTTCAAGAATGAAAGCAGTAAACAAATTTTCTTTTAATACATTCGTATTTTTTTTGTATTAAATAATATTTTTTTTATAAAAATGAATAAGAAAAAAAAACGAGAAAAGTAAAACATGTGAAAAAAATAGTATTAAATAAAATAGCAACAAATAATTCCGATAATAAATATTTTTCTTTTATTTAAAAACAATATTTTTTTAAGAAATGCTGATTTATTTCTCAGTCAATTTATATGAACTTTTTTTTTGTAATAGAAATGGAATGCAATGTTATATGAATTATAAAATATATATGTAAACAAAAACATGTTCCTTCATATTTTTTTAAACTCTTGGTTACATATACAATTTATGATAAAATACATGAAACTTTAAATATACCAAATTGTAAAGAATAAATATCACAAAAAAAGTATAATAAAATGTATTCATTTGAAGTAAAAAGCTAAAAATTAGATTTTTTTATTATTGCTTCCAGTGCACAATATTGTATCAACGAAACAAGATTGTTGTATTAACGAAATAAGATTGTTGTATTAACGAAACAAGGTTGTTGCATCCACGAACCAAGATTGTTGTATCAACGAACCAAGATTGTTGTAACAACGAAACAAGATTGTTGTATCAAGAACTAGGTTGTTGCATCCACGAACCAAGATTGTTGTATCAACGAACCAATATTGTTGTATAAACGAAAAAAGGTAGGTGTATTAACGAAACAAGATTGTTGTAACAACGAAACAAGATTGTTGTATCAACGAACCAATATTGTTGTATAAACGAAAAAAGGTTGGTGTATTAACGAAACAAGATTGTTGTAACAACGAAACAAGATTGTTGTTTCAACAACAAGGTTGTTGTATCAAGGAAAAAAGATTGTTGTATCAACGAACCAAGGTTGTTGTATCAACGAAACAAAGTTGTTGTGTCAATGAAACTATATTGTTGTATCAACGATTTTTAATTTTACGTTGTATGAACGAAACTTTTCACTTTAACGAAACTATTTTCGTTAAATCAACGAAGCCCGACGTTGGTTGACTTTTAACGTCAGATTTCGTTGATGCAACGTAAAAAATCGTTCATGCTACGAAGCTTTTTCTTTCAGTGTGCGTCTGTCCGTTTATTGAAAGCACGCTACAATCAAAACGAAATTAGCTATGAGGTTCAAAATATGTTCATAAATGTGTCTAGTAGTCGTAGATCGTTTGGGATCGCAACTATGTAAAATCGATCCAAAGGGAATATGTGTACTTCACAAGGACGTGATTCTTATATAGTGAATCTTATTCGTAGGGGATGAAATGGAACAAAAATAGATAAAAATATTACCTATCAAAAGACAACAACTAAAAACACGAAATTCGGTGTATATATTCCTCTCATTGAATAGATACAGAATATAAAAGTATTTTGTTTCAATTCGTACTTTTATGGGGTTAAAAGGCAATACCAATACAATGGTACCAGCCAAACGGCTGCACCTAGAGTAATGAAATTCGGTGCATACATTCCTCTGATTGCGTAGAGACTAAAAATGAAAAGGTTTTTCCAAATTCGTACTTTCGAGGGCTACAATTGGAACAGAGGGATAAAAATGGTACCTACTAAACGGATACAGCTAGAATGATGAAATTGGGTGTGTACTTCCTCTAATTGCGTAGACACGTTTAATAAAGAGATTTTCGAAAGTCGTACTTTTAAGGGGATATCTTGGAAAAAGGAAATAAAAATGGTACCAACCAATGGCCGCATCCAACCAATACACGCTTGTCCGAAATCCATATTTATTGGCAGAAATTCAAAAATTAAAATTTGAAATTGTATATTTTCTTTATGGCCACTTGAGAAAATTATATGGCAACACTACAAATTAAATAAAATCAAGGCGTAAAAAGAAAATAATAAAGTTACTTTATTATTGAAATTGAAGGCCTGCGTAAGTAGTTGAAAAATAATATTTAACATTTTGTGATAACAATGGTCTTGTCAGTATTCATAGGTGTTGTCGTGGACAAGATGTTATACAATTCCAATTTTCGATTAGCCATAGACACAAATATGATCATATATCTGAATCAGTTTTGTCTACGAGACCCATCAAGATTGAGAGTACCTTTAAAATGGTATATAACACCATTCACCTTTCTGTACACATGCACATAGACATTTTATATTATTTCTTGAAATAATTAGTTAAATTGTAGTGTCAAGTATTTGTTTGCTATATTTTGTTTTTATAATAATGTTGGGAAAAACACATTTCGTTAAATTGACGAAATTAATTTAAAATATGAAGTTTTAATCAAGGATTTGATGGGGTATATGGATGTAATGGAGAAAATGTCGTGCTACACTGCATCGAAAATAAATTCACTGGCCACAATTACTTATGCTCTGTGTTGGAAACTACAGTTTCGTCAAGTTCGCATGCTGATAAAAGTTTCTACAGGCTAAACTACGATAAATTTGGCAAATATATTGATAGAAATCTTGAGTTCAATGTTAACATTGATGATCCGTCCGAGCAATGCGAACGTTTAGTAAATTGTCTGCAAATGTGATTAATTATAGTACTGAGTTGAAAAATGTTCATACAGATATTCATCATGAATTACGGCCGTGGATGAGTAGAGGATAACTTAATTTAATAATTTTCAAAATCGAATTGCTTAAAAAGTTAGTCAGATTAAGCGAATATCCAAAATCATCAAATATGCTAAAAACACTTTGATTGAGACGTACTATAAGGGAAATATTTCATCATGTGGTGGTGATCCAAAGAAAGTTTGGAGATTTTATAATAAAGAATCAGGAAAAACTAGTAAGAAATCCAGTCTTTTAAGTGACGAGCAAGGGAATTATTTTGTCTGATAAAGAGAAAGCAACTGCTCATAACAACTTTTTTTATGAAGCAGTTCAAAACATACGCAACAATATTGTCGAAAATGTCGATGGCCATTTTATTAACTTTCGAATGATGTCTTACAATATTGTGGCCTTAGATTTCCGAAAAGTTGATACTGCAACTATGGAATCTGTATTGAAATTATTACTATAAGTAATAAGTTTTTTACTAATAGTAAAAAAATTACTATAAAGGTCCAATAATTTGACTAATAAGTTACTCTAAGACAAGAATCAAAATTTATATTCTATTATTTCAGAAAAAAGATTTGGACAAAAATGCAACACAAAAAAGTACACGGGAAAACATGATTTTCAGAGGTGTTTTCAGGAGCGTTTTGCTCACAGATGGCTTGACCCAATGACGAAATATTTTGCAGTTCATCATTAAACAATCCTGTCTTCATTTCTGCGAGGTGACCGGTGCAATTTCTAGCAAATGTGCAAAATTACAAGAATGTATCTTTTTTTTTGAGTTTATGCCATTCATTCAATATTTGTACTTTAGGAATTAAAATAGGATGAAAATACAAACGGCTGTAGCTGAAAATGAAGATCGCTGCCTTACATTCAGATTTATATATAGCTTCTATACAAACGTATTTCCCGATTTGACTTTTTCTGCTCTAAAAGCCATATCTTTTAACCGATTTTCTTCAAATTTGGCACAATACCCTATATTACAACTAAAATCATCAATGTGGTGAAAGTGGGTCAGATCGGATAAGATTTATATCTTATGATTTTGGTTGCTTTACTTTTTCTGCTCTAGAAAACACATGTTGTATCAGATTTTGATCAGAACAAGTTATATTTCACCTGGAAACATACATTGTAAAAGACGGTATCATCGGTCTATGATATAGGACACTTTCCAAAATCCTCAACTAATTGAATTGCAATGGAGTAGAAAGTGAAGGGTATCATATAGTCGACCCCGCCCGTCCTTGGCCTTTCCTTACTTCTTTTTAATTATGTAATTTTTAAAACTAAATTAAATAATTTCGGTGCCAAGAGGGTTAAGGGCCGTGAATTTCATATGGAATCCGAAAGTTTCCATTTTTGGTTTAATTCATCACTAGTTAAATTTTCACAAGCTATTTCTATACATTTTTGTTAACACATTATCAGATTTCAAGTTCTATGACTTTTGACCCTTAATAAGCTTACTTTCCCATGACATTTATAATGTATTGTTTATTCGTTTTACTACAAAGCAGGCTAATAACAAAAATAAAATACTTCTGTCGTAGCGTATGAAAAAATACCAAAGTAAATAATAACAAGGGGCTGCCACCGCCACAACAAAATACGAGTTTGAAATGCATTTCACATAATCAAAGGAGTTAACATCTAACTTCAAACGAGCGACAATGCGATACCAAATACAAAACTTTATTCGTTGAAGAAATGTGGAAAACATTTCCATTTAATGTTCTCCAGTAATTTGCAACTAATTGTTTCGAGGCGAATACAGAAAAACTAGCAATTTGAATGAAAGCACCACCCACCAGAAACGGTTTTAACTACGACCAAAACGAATCGAATGTAGGCTACAAAATCATTGATGTTCAATTCTCTCATTACCAACAAAATCTTTTGGTCAAATGTCAAATCATTCTCTACAAATTATTTGCATGCACTGAAATGGCATTATAGGTAAGCACTTACTCGCTGTACAAAATGGTTCAATACGTCCCTGGTTGCGAATCAATTACAAATTGATAGAGTTAGGGTATTGTCATTTACACAATATTTGTATCACACAAATATCCTCTGAACATTCCATGATTTATTTATTATGAATTACAATACAAAGTAAATTTATAATCCAGGGATTGAGCCGTGGTGACTGAGACCATTCTAGCTAGTTATTGCAGCGACAGACCAGAGCCTCTGGTGGGAATCGAACCCACAACCCCCACGCTACCAACTCGACTACCGGGGAGCTCTGAACATTCCTTGATGTTACATATGTTATTTCAAACTCAATACATACGACATATCTCCCACGTTGAAGGGCATATAAATATTTCAATTTTCTTTATAATTAACACTACTGCAGAATAAATTAAAAACATTTATCACATTTGATTTATTTGTATGTGTATGTTCATAATTACACTGCAATGTGTGTTTATTAGGGTGGATTGCAGAATGCTAATTGTGGAATAGTGACAACAGAATATTAATAAATAAGTAAAACGTCACTATGATCAGCCGGGACCAATCACATATACCCTCCACCACGGAGTGCATTCCAAAGCATCTCTTCATTTTTCGAGTCTGCAGAGTCAGAGCGAGATATTCACCAATTTCCATGATTCTATCTACTTTCTAACCGTTTGGTTGTTACTATCTTTATCCCCTTTCGATCCGATCACCCCTTAAAGTACGAAGTTCGATTGTTACCATTTTTATACGTTTTTGTCCCATTACGTCCTCTAGTATGCGTTTTGCAAAAATAAGTCTCCGATGAATATTTAAAGGTTTTGCAAACGGAATGACCTAAGGTTGAGGGTATAAAAATGTGTTGTGTGTCAAGTCTAATTGTGTGAACTTTAATGGTGTCGTATGGTGAAGGACATGAAAACTGCAATATACAAAGTACTTCAATTTCACATTTTCAAACTGAAATTTGCGAAAATTGTGACTCGCATCAAGCGAATTAAATACATTTCAAATACAAATAAATACATTTGTGAAAACACCACGTCAGAATGCACCATGTGACAATTAATTTTTACTTATTTCAATTAAATTTTACTTATTAAAAACATGATCAAATTTGAAGTCATAGTGGATTCCGCGTACGCAATAGGATTTAAATTTTTTTTTTAATTTAATTTTACCTCAGATGGAGTCAATTATATGGGAGGTACAAGATGGGGCATGACTAAAAGCGTACATATTTTTATACCCCTCACCTCCAGGATGGGGGTGTATACCTCAATTGTCATTTCGTTTGTAACACCTTGAAATATCGACCTGAGACCCTATAAAGTATATATATTCTTGATCGTCATAAAATTCGAAGACGATCTAGCCATGTCCGTCCATCCGTCTGTTGAAAGCACGAAACATCTAAACGGAAAGAGCTAGGACGTCCAAATTTTCCATAAATACGTATATATTATAGTAGATCGGTTGGGATTGCAACTGGGCGAAATTGGTCCAAAAGGAAAACATTTTTGCCTCACAAGGACTGAAAATACCCATAATAACACCTAATATTTTAGAGTAATTAAGCATATTTTTTCAAAATGTCTGCTTGACCTTACTTAATATTGGGTATACACATTCTCCCTATAGCAAAACCCCCCACGAATAAGAACCACTTTAGTGCACCATAAATGGAATGGGAAATGAATAAACGACAACATCTAGAAACATGAAGTTCGGTGTATACATCCATCTAATTGAGTAGGTACATAATATTAAACTATCTTTTCCAAATTCGTACTTTGGAAATAGAGGGATAAAAAGGTATCAACCAAACGGTTGCATATAAAATAATGAAATTTTTTTTAAATTCGTACTTTTTGGGACTATAATGGAAAATAGGTACAAAAATTGTAATTGTATGAATTGAAGTTATTATGCTTGCACTGCACACTGGTCCCAAATCCATTTTTTATGGCATAAAGTCGAAAAATAAACATACAGTCTTGTAATTCTGCACATTTGCTAGACATATCATACGTAAAATATAAAAATAAAATTGGGCCGATCGGACCACGCCCACTACCACCTCCCATATAAACTCAGTATATAACCAACATAATTATCACCCTGTATTGGTACAGGGTGACCAAAAACAAAATTTTATGAAAGCTTAAAAGAATGAAGAGTTGTTTATTTTGACGAAATGTGTTTTTCTAAACATTATTACAAAAGCTATATGCATATACAAATAGTATACTTTAAACGGCAATTTAAATATTTATTTCAAGAAATAAAGTAAAATGTATACGTGTGTACAAAAAGGTGATTGATGTTGTATGCCATTTTAAAGGTACTTTCAATACCTTTTAAATAAAATATTGATGGGTCTCGTACACAAAACTAATTCATAGATATAATCATATATATGTCTATGGCTAATCAAAAACTGTGCTAAAATAAAACAAGTAAGGAAAGGCTAAAGTCGGGCGGGGCCGACTATATAATACCCTACACCACTCCCTGCGTATATACCTCGCTTTGATTACTAAACCCAGGTATTTCATGGGAGCAATTTTATATAGTTCATATAAACTATACCATAAATTCATCTTTAGTCAAATTTAATGAATATGGTTAATAATATGGTAATTGATCCAATTATCCGACAGACAAATACAAATTATACAGTAGTAATAGGATGAATCGGACCGACATTTCAAAAGGGGGCCTATAACTACTACCGCTTTCACCATGTATGTTTATTGGTGAAATATAATATGTAAAGTTTGGCCAAAATCGGTTAAACATTCGGGAGCAACATTTGTATGAGGGCGATATCTAAATCTGAACCGATCTTACCCAATTTCACCATAGGTTGGATTATAAGATGTTGTGCCAATTTTAAAGAAAAACGGGTACAATATGTGGATTTTAGAGCGGAAAACGTCAAATCGGGAGCGACATTTGTATGTGGGCTATATCTAAATCTGTACCGATCATACCAACTTTCAGCATAGGTGTTTCTAGTTAGATTACACTAGTCAACAGTCAAAATGTACTCGGGATGCGATAATTTTTTCTGTGTAGATAACCTTGACATGAGCTCGAAAAACGCAATAAAAAATTTTTTTTTTCGTTTGGTTTTTTTTTATTATTTTTTTTTAAATTTAAAAATTTTTTTTTGGTTAATTTGTTTCGTCCGGCATAACTCGGGAATTAAATTTTAAAAAATTTAAAATTACAATTCCCTTAATCTGTTCATATATTGTTTTCCTATACAAGCAACAGTTTCCAAGTTAAAAATTAATATATAAAGGAAAAAACTTATTTTTTGCCTAAAGATTTAATTTTTTTTTTTTAAAATCCATAAAAAATCCAAAATGAAAAAAAATGTCAAATCTTATTACTTTTACGTAAAGTCACATAACCTATGAGCAAAATGAGACAAAGATCATGAAAATCGATGCACGCGTTTCGCTTTTATTCGCAATTGAGTAAAGGTATGAATTTCAAAAATTTAAAAAAAATTTTTTGGTTAATTTGTTTCGCCCGGCATAACTCGGGAACCACTAGCCCGATTTAATTGAATTAAATTTTAAAAAATTTAAAATTACAATTCCCTTAATCTGTTCATATATTGTTTTCCTATACAAGCAACAGTTTCCAAGTTAAAAATGAATATATAAAGGAAAAAACTTATTTTTTGCCTAAAGATTTAATTTTTTTTTTTTTAAATCCATAAAAAATCCAAAATGAAAAAAAATGTCAAATCTTATTACTTTTACGTAAAGTCACATAACCTATGAGCAAAATGAGACAAAGATCATGAAAATCGATGCACGCGTTTCGCTTTTATTCGCAATTGAGTAAAGGTATGAATTTCAAAAATTTGCTCGACATATGCACAACTTTGTCTATGGTAAGGTTTTTTCTTTTTTTGTTGATTCTCAGAATTAACAAAACGGAATAAACAAAGGGTTATTTAATTTTTATGATTGCGTAAGCAAAGTAATAAACGCTAATAAATGTGCGTGAACAATTAAAAGGAAAAAAGGAAAGGGGACTTTTTTAATTATTTGGGTTTTCCGTTGGCTACCTGTATGATTTTTTTACAGAAATGCAACCCACATTTAAGGGTGGTCATTATTCGGAAAATTTAAGACTCACACATGGTGAAACAGGTATGTAGCCCTGTGACCCATTTCACAATAGGTTCTTCCAGTTCTCAATTTGAAGCAATTCGGTGAAAATACTTTGTTTCTGGGACGGAAAAATCAAGCCGGAAGCGAAATTTTTATTGGAGCTATATATAAATCTGAACCGATCTGACTCATTTGCATCCTGGGTGTTTCTCATGGAAATATAAGATATTCTGCCAAATTTGAAGAAAATCTGTTAAAATATGTGTTTTCTGGAGCGGAAAAACTCAAATCTGGAGTGAAATTCGTATGTGGGCTAAATCTAAATCTGAACCGATCTGGCTCATTTTCACCGTGGTTGTTTCTAGTTGAAATATACGATGTTTTGCCAATTTTGAAGAAGATCTGTTAAAATATGTGGTTTCTACAGCAGAAAAAGTCAAATCGGGAGTGAAATTCGTATGGGGGCTATATCTAAATCTGAACCGATCTGAGCTATTTTCACCATTGGTGTTTCTAGTTGCAATGTAAAATGTTTTGTCAATTTTGAAGAACATCTGTTAAAATATGTGGTTTGTACAGCAGAAAAAGTCAAATCGGGAGTGAAATTCGTATGGGGACTATATCTGAATTTGAACCGATCTGACATACTTTCACCATTGGTGTTCCTAGTTGAAATGTAAGATGTTTTGCCAATTTTGAAGAAAATCTGTTAAAATATGTGGTTTCTACAGCAGAAAAAGTCAAATCGGGAGTGAAATTCGTATGGGGGCTATATCTAAATCTGAACCGATTTTCTTCAAATTAAATAGCGTTCGTCCTTATCCCGAAAAACTTTGTTGTGCAAGGTTTCATTTAGTTCTGCCTACAATTGCGACCTGTACTTTCGATTCTGTTAAATCGATTCAAAAAGTGATTCTACGTCGATCGGTATAATTAACAATAGGTCTATCTCGCTTCCTTTTGGGTGTTACAAACAAATGCACAGAGACATAATACTCTCGTGGAGTATTCATGAGATAATTGATTTTCAAAATTTGTATTTTTATACACTCCACGAGATTACTATGTCTTTGTGTATTTGTTTGTAACACCCAAAGGAAGCGAGATAGACCCATTGTTAATTATAAATACCAATCGACTTAGAATCACTTTTTGAATGGATTTAGCAATGTCCGTCTGCCCATCTATTCTTGTAATCAAAGTTCAGGTTGCAATTGTAGCCAGAACCAAGTGAAACTTTGCACAACGAAGTATTTCTAGATCAGACGAACGCTATTTAATTTGAAGAAAATCGGTTCAGATTTGGATATGGCCCCCATACGAATTTCACTGCCGATTTCACTCGTTTCACTCTAGATACCACATATCTTAACAGATTTTCTTCAAAATTGGCAAAACATCTTATATTTCAACTAGAAACACCAGTGGTGAAAATATGTTAGATCGGTTCAGATTTATATATTCTCCTATACAAATTTCGTTCCCAATTTGACTTTTTCCACTCTATATACCACATATTTGATCGGATTGTCTTCAAATTTTGCAATACATCTTATATTTAAACTAGGAACACCTATTGTGAAAATAGATCAGATCGCTTCAGCAATATATAAATTGCTTCAATTCAAATTTCGCCCCCGATTTGACTTATTCTGCTCGAGTATCCGCATATTTAAGCAGATATTCTTCAAATTTGGCAACATACATTTCAACTAGAAACACTCATGGTGCAAATGGGTCAGATCGGTTCAGATTTATATATAGCTCCCATACAAATTGCACTCCCGATTCTACTTTTTTCACTCTATAAACAACGTATTTCAACCGAATTTCTTCTCGATTTGGCAAATTGAGTCCGGTCATATTAGCCTATGATTAGGAAACATACAAAAATCCTTTCCATTTTCACTTTTTTACTGAATTGAATTGCATTCGGATAGAAAGTGGAGTGTATCATATAGCTGGCCCATCCCACTTTAGCCTTTCCTTACTTGTTTAATTTGAAATAATTATTTCAGTTTTTAATAATAAAAGTCTTCATATTATAGACATTGGGCTACTTCTAGAGAAAAAAACTATATATTTCGAACTAACATAACATCTAAATTGTGCAGAAAAACGGAAGAAAATGTTTACTTTTTGATCCGATCAACATTTCAACCGATTCCGATTAGGAACGGATTATCAGTGGATGTAATCAGATGTCAAGTGGATGTAATCAGAAATGTTCAATAAAATTGTTTAAATATTCTAAATATTGGGGGTATTTTCAATCCTTGTTAGGGGATTTTTCCCTTTAGGCCGATTTTTTTTTACTTTTTAAGGGGGATAACCTCAAATGATTGTATATTCTAAACTAATACAGATGTAAGTATTCTCCTTTTAATTTAACATTTCTCTCGGTATAGTTGGGAGTGAATAAGCATTCAAAATAATTTATCCTAACGTTTGAAGTGCAAAGTTGGCGATTTTGTTTTCCTTTTATTCAAATTAAAATACTTATCCATTATCTCTTTTAACACGTTTGTGCTTTCCACACCTTTTCACACTTAAAATGCTTTAACTAGTCAACCAATTTTCAGTTTCTCATCGGAATTGAAAAAAGAAAGAGTAGACAAGTTTTCGTAAATCCTGTTCACATCTCTCAAAATTTTACGAATTTGGGGTCCAACAAAAGTACATAAAAATCAAACAAGACAGAAAAAACATTTTTCAGGATAATTTCACTTTAAATAAGGTTAAATTGTCAGAATAAGATTTGTATGCAAATAATAATTATAATTTTTTTTGTTCGCGGATTGTTGTTCCCATTTTGGCCCGGCATTGATTTTACCCTGCTAAAAATCATTGCAGTGGTTTTCCGCCGCTAATTATATTTTCCTTGACCAATGTGAGAAAAAAAGACAAATGTGAGAACGACACATGGGTGTTCTCTACACCGAAGTTTTTGTTTACTCGCAGTCCTAATCACGTCCAATTTGCACAGTGCACTATGGTCACGCGGACCACATTTATTGGCCAAAATTATTAAAGCAGCTTTATTTAAAATTTAATTAAATTTACTTCAATTTTAATCAAATGTAGCGCTTCATGACATGTTTAGTAAAAAGTGATATAGATGATTTTTAAAACTATTTTGTCTACATATAGCAAGAAAACTAACTTTTCGTGATCCGCAAATGCCCTACGAGAAGTATTTACATCGGTCGTGGTGCAACATTCACCAATTCCTCGAATATCAAAACGGAGACCAAGTTCTGTCCACAACGTTTGCATCCTTGTTATAATGTTATCGTATTTACCATTTTTAAGAACACAGATATATACTGATTTAGATATAGCCCCAATACGAATTTAACTCCCGATTTGACTCGTTTCACTCTAGATGCCACATATTTTCACAGATCTTCTTCAAATCTTGCAAAATATCTTATATTTCAACTAAAACAAGTAAGGAAAGACTAAAGTCGGGCGGCGCCGACTATATGATACACTCCACTTTCTATCCTATTACAATTCAATTCGGTAAAAAGGTGAAATCGGGAAGGACTTTTGTATCCTGTAAATGTATGTGTATGACAAAAAATGATAAATCGGAAAGAACATCTTGTATGTTTATAGGTGAAATATAATATGTAAAGTTTGGCCAAAATCGGTTAAACATTTGGGAGCAACATTTGTATATATAAATAAATGTATATCTAAATCTAACCCGATCTTACCCACTTTCACCATAGATGTTTTAGTTAGATTATTAGATATTGTGCCAATTTTAAAGAAACTGGATACAATATGTGGTTTCTAGAGCGGAAAAAGTCAAAGCCGTACCGACATTTGTATGGGGGCTATACCTAAATCTGAACCGATTTGCTTCAAATTAAATAGCGTTCGTTCTTGATCCACAAAACTTACTTGTGCCAATTTTTGTTAAGATCGGACTATAATTGTGACCTCTAATTTGATTACAACAATAGATGGACAGACAGACGGACATTGCTAAATCGACTCAGAAAGTGATTCTAAGCCGATCTGTATAATAAACGATGGGTCTATCTCGTTTCCTTTTTGGTGTTACAAACAAATGCACAAAGACATAATACTCTCGTGGAGTGTATAAAAATTGCACGGGGAAAACATGATTTTTATGGGCATTTTCAGCCGTATTCGCAGACGGCTTGATCTAGGGACGAAATATTGTGCAAATCATCATACGGCAGAAAATGCGACTAAAAATTGGAGGTTTATAATAATTTTTGTGGTTTTCACAGTGGCAACTGAAAACTTTTTCGTATTTGGTGGTAGTATTTAATTAAAACGTATTAGCTTCAGTCAATACCTTTCGAATGATGCTTAAATGATGAACATCGGAGTGAAATTGAAGCCGCAGCGCTCATTTTTGGCTCTGAGAACCATCTCCTGCATTAAATTATTTCACAAAAATACAGTCAGCGACATAGTTTTTCGTCCGATATTATCATATAGGCATCATTCTAAAGGAATAGATTCCTTCTATTTATTTTTGATAACAAATCTTACAAAATGTTTCCAAGAAATATGAGCTTGAAAAACACAAAAAATCTATATAAACGTTCAATAATACGGCCAATGAGTTATTCTAAGACAAGAATAACAAGTAAGGAAAGGCTATAGTCGGGCGGGGCCGACTCTACGATACACTCCACCTTCTATCCGAATACAATTCAACTCAGTAAAAAAGTGTAAACGGGAAGAATTTTTGAATGTTTCCTAATCATAGGCTAATATGACCTGGGCCAATTTGTCAAATCGATAAGACTATTTGTATCGGGGCTATATCCAAACATGGAATAAAGAAATTCGGTTAACATTCGTGGTTTCTGGGACGGAAAAAGTCTATCCGGGAGAGAAATTTGTATGGGAGCTATTTGTAAATCTTAACCGATCTGACCCATTTTCACCATGGCTCTTTCTAGTTGCAATATAAGATGTTTTGAAAAATTTGAAGAAGATCTGTCAAAATATGTGGTGTCTAGAGTGAAACGAGTCAAATCGGGAATGAAATTCGTATGGGGGCTTCGGATGGCAGAACCGATTTTCTTCAAATTAAATAGCGTTTGTCCTTGTACCGAAAAACTTTGTTGTGCAAAGTTTTATTTGGTTCTGTCTACAATTGCAACCTATATCGTGATTACAAGAATAGATGGACAGACAGACGGACTTTGCTAAATCGATTCAAAAAGCGATTCTAAGTCGATCGATATAACTATAATTATCTCCCTTCCTTCTGGGTGGTACAAAGAAATGAGGAATGTATACAAAATTGTATTTAAAGCTCTTCCAAGGGTTTATTAATTCAGAAAACAATTTTAGACAAAAATCCAACATAAAAAATTACACTGCCAAAACATGATTTTTAGATGTGTTTTCAGGAGAGTTTAACTCACAGATGGCTTGACCCAGTGACGTAGTATTTTGAAGATCATTATTAGATTTTCCAATCTTCATTTCTGGGTGGTGACCGCAGCAATTAATTTTCGCGACCCAGCTTAATGTACATACATCCAATTAATATTAAAGAATTCGACTGCTTTTCATCCCATAAGTGTCACTTCCACCTGCTACTAAAGAATATTTCAGGCAACTTTTTCACCCAATATAATTGACAAGCCTGTTTTTAGTTATTATGAACGATTGGTTGGGTTACCTTTGAAATTTAACCCCTATTTGACATTTCTCACAGCCAGGTAAGAATCTTTAAATTTCTATGACCTGTTGGAATGTCATTACTGTTGTTAGGTTGAAATGGATGTCCTTCATTTCCGGAATCCCTAATAAACGTCTAACAAAAAGCTTGTCAAATTTGATTTCTATATTTCTTTTCTATTTATATAGAACAGAAATATAAAAATAAAATTTGACTTAAATTCCATTGAATTTCTATTTTCCCCTTTTCGTCATTCTGCTACTTCGCAGTTTCTCAATACTATCGCAACAGCGGCAGTGGTGTGGTTGGTGGTTCTGGTGGCGTCAGCGGTGGAGGACAACCAACAGGAGCAGGAGGTAGTAAACGACACAACACATCGTTGCGCAATGACCCAACATTGTTGGAAGAGGAAAAGATGCCGATGATGTAATCCTTTTTCATTCTTTCTTCCCTCTCTCTAATTTTTGCATAGAAAAGGAATATTTATAAAATCTTATTGCTCGTTCATATACTTAACCGTAAATAAAATAAATAATACAGAAAATTGAAAAGCCATAGTAGATTTTAAACTACAGATGTTACGCAGAAATATACATTGCATGGCTAAAGGAGTTGGATGGAGGAAAGAGAAGAAGTATTTGTTGACTTCCATTTTGAACCTCAGGATGTCATAATTGGCGGGAAAAATATTTGCTGG
This sequence comes from Polietes domitor, assembly GCA_947397865.1. NCBI lineage: Eukaryota > Metazoa > Arthropoda > Insecta > Diptera > Muscidae > Polietes > Polietes domitor. Next base: position 105,027,354 of record OX377621.1, on the reverse strand, counting down.
AAGTCGATTCCATATGCGAATTTTTTCTGTAATGTGAAGTGCGGCCAGCTGACCAATCGACAACAAATAGATGCGAATTCCTTGAAACGCCCTCACGTCCGGTATGAGATCACGAATATCCAAAAAAACACCATAAAAATATTGAAAGAAGAGCGACACACATCCCACATTACGACGGTGATCAAGTAGTCAAGACGGTCAAGTAGCTCCAAGGAAAGAGTGAAATATTTCTTACACCGCTTTAATAAGACTAGACACTCGAAGTCCGATCCCATAGGTTGTCGATGAAAATACGAAAACGGGAGGGGGAGGACAGAGCCCTGTGGAACTCCTGCGATTAACCTAGGCTCGTCGGATGAAAGCTCATCTACAATAACACGTATAGTGCGACCTCTGAGGAAGCTCCATATAAATCGAGAGAAGTTACTACCAACGCCAAAAGCGATGAGCTTTGATATGAGTGCGCCGTGCCAGACTCTGTCAAAGGCCTTGGATATATCTAGAGCAACGACCTTACTTTCACCAAACTGGGGGAACAATTCCACTTTTCGGACAGCAGCGTCATCAGGTACCCAGTAGATCGATTCCTACGGAAGCCGTACTGTCGATCATTGAGTAAGTTATTGGTCTCTAAATAACTCACAAGATGGTGGTTAACCATACCCTCCATAACCTTCGGGCTGTATTTTCGCAATCTTCCAACGCGCTGTTAAAACCACTGCACTGTACGCAAGGTTGAAAAAATGGGAAATTAACGGGCAAGCGTCGAAGAGTACTTACGTAGGACAAGCGCTAAAACATCATCCGGGCCCGGACATTTATTTACGTTGAGATTTGCGAGAACCCTTTTAACTTCACATGTTCGAAAAAATATCTGAGTCATGGGACTAGAGACATTTTCAATCACGGGGAGTGGTTGATTGCTTTCAAGCAAGGACGAATTTCTTGAAAACTTTTCTGCCAATTGGTTAGCTTTGGCAACCGGGTTAGTGAATGTCTTGTCATCTTTAACAAGAGTTGGGATAGGTGACGAGTAGCCCTTTACTCTTCTTAGAAATGACCAAAAAGGTCGCACTTCCCCTGGAAGAAGAAAGATCTTTGACACGAAGACGTTGTTCTTGTATGCAGCTGTCATTTTTGTCCAAACGCAATTTTCTGTACACTTCCTCTTTGGATTTGACAGCATGTCGGGTTAAATCAACTTTTAAAAATGTCTTAATTTCAATCTGTTCAGAATCAGAATCCATTGGCAAAAAATTCAATAACTTTTGTTCTAGTAGACATTTTTAAATTCTGTAAAAATCAAATTAGACAAGGACCCAAGGATTATTTTGAGATATTAACATTAAAAATGGGACAGTTAAAGTTAACTACTTTTCGTATTTTTCGATTTTAAAGAAAATTATTTTTTTTATTTATTTGTTTTTTAACATATATTTACGTATTTGTTCATCATGCGAAAAAAAAATTTTTTTTTTTTTGTATTACAGATTTTCACCTTTTTAAGATTTTGAAAATTGTTTTAGCAGGAAAATCGAATCACGGCATGAAAACTGCACACAGGTAGTACAGCAATTCATTCAGGAGTAAATATTGACATTGTATTATTGATCGTATACCTGAATAGCAATTAAATTATCCTCAATGTGTACATCCACACTTAATAAGCATTTATTTTTTATTTATATACATTTGAAGTTATTTTCATTGTAATTGAGCAAATTCGGTCATTTCTATTTTTATATTTTCAGGTAAATAACAACATTACAAGAGAATTTCGCTAAAACAAGAATTCAAATTCAAAAGATATTTTTCCAAATGCAATTGTAATTTTCCAATTAATTAATTAATTTCAGTTGGAATTTTCAATTTCAATTGGAATTTTCTACAATTTTTGACTTCTGATATTCGATCAAAATTAAGGAATAACTGTTATTTTTCAAAAAGAATCACATTTTTGGGAATTCTCTCCCCGTTTCGGAATTGCCGGATTTTTATATGCGCTGTATCTATGCAATCGGTGCATAATTGTACTTTTGGCAATCATTTCGAAATTTGGCATGGCCGAGGCGATCAATATTGGAAGGTCACCCATACAAAGAATAGAATGAAATATGGAGTTTATGAAATCATCCTGATAATATGGATTACACCATGCGACTCTCCAAAAACTCTGGTAAGCGATGTTATTATATACTCCACTAGGGTATTATGTCTTTGTGCATTATATGCATAACACCCAAAATGACACGAGATAGACCTATCGTTTATTATACAGATCGCTTAGAATCACTGACTGATTTGATTTGTCCGTCTGTCTCTCCATCTGCCTGTCTGTCCGTCTGGCCATCTATTCTTGCAATCAAAGTACAGGTCACAATTATTGTCCTATTCTAACAAAAATTGGCACATGTAAGTTTTTTCGGCCAAGGACGAACGCTATACCATTTGAAGTAAATCGGTTCCGATTTAGATATATCACTCTTATAAATGTCACTCCCTAACTGACTTGTTCAGCTCTAGAAACCACATATTCCAATTTGGCACAACACTTTACACTTCAACTGGAAACATCTATTGTGAAATGGGCCAGATCGGTTCAATTTTAGATATAATTCCCATACAAATTTCGCTCCCGATTTGACTTTTTCACCTCTAAGACCATTTTATAATTAAAAGAGCAACATCTGAGGTGAAAGTGTGTCAGTTCGGTTCAGATTTATATAGCTCCCATACAAATTTCACTCCCGATTTGTTTTTTTTCCTCTCTAGAAACCACATGTTGCAACAAATTTCATTCAAATTTGGTGAAAAATTAGATCGGTTTATATTTATATGTATATAGCTCACATACAAATGCCTTTACAGATTTAACTATTTCTGCTGTAGAGAACACATGTCAGACACCTCCAAAAGCTTGAATTATGGATGAACATTTTCGTACATTTGCACACTTATAAGCCTGTAACTAAGTTGGTTATCAACTTATTTTCTCAACGGATTCGAAAGGAAGAAAACTGGAGCTTTCAATATATATACTGTTGTATGCAAAAAACATTATTTTGGCTTCCAAGTTGAAATTATTTACTGGACACTTTTTGTATTATAAGCCATTAATAAAACTTCATATCGAGGGCTTATATTCAAAAGTGGCTATGAAACATTTTCTCGAAAATGAGTTTGAATAAATTTTGGAGATTTTTTTTTTCTAAAGTCTTTTTTTCAAATTTTCTGATTTGGCTATCCACTCACACGTTAGTTTGTGACTGCAAAAGTGGTTATGAACATACAAATCTATATATATAAAAATCAATGTGTGTCTGTATGTCTGTATGTTCCGTATAGGACGCCAAACCGGTGGACCGATTCGCCTGAAAATTTTACTGTATCTATCTTTTGGACAGAGGATGGTTACTGGATAGTCTAGGTCACGATAGGACAAAGGGGGGTGGTACCTCCCACACAAAAATATTTTAAAACTATCACAACATGCATACCGATGGGTGGATTCGCTCGATAATTTTACTGCAGCTAACTTCTGGGCAAGGGATGGTTCCAGGATATACTAGGTCATTATACGAAAAAGAGGCGTGGCACCGCCCACACAAACTATATTTTAAAACTTTCATAAAACATGTTCCGAAGTGCGGATTCTCTTGAAAATTTTATTGTGACTAACTTCTGAACAGAGGATAGTTTCTGAATGGTGACTATACAATGGTGATGATACAAATGGCTGCCCACACGAACAATATATTAAAATTATCACAAAACAAGTAACGAATAACGGATTCTCTTGAAAATTTTACTGTATCTAGCCTGTGGAAAGGGGACGTTTTCTGGCTATAATAGGGGAAGGCACGACAAATGGGCATCACAAACACTATATTTTAAAACTATACCAAAATACATTGATTCACTTCAATATTTTTTTTGTAACGAACAGAGGATGACCCTTGACTATAAAAAGGTCATGCTACAAAAAGGGACTATAAAGTAACACGATTTTTTTCTGCCGCTACGTTCAGGTAAAGGTTTGGTTCTTGAATATAAGAGGTCATGGTATGAACAACTGGCGCGTTTCCTCATACTCGAACCAAACAAGGTGTTCCGGTAGATGGGTATCAAATTGTTTACGCTTCATATGCATTGGGCCGTGTTTATACCGTACACCCAAACAACGCAGAATGTTATTATTTGGGAATGTTATAAATTAACGTGAGAGGACCCACTTCAGTTTAAAATTTAAGAGCAGTTGAGAGAGGCGTGTCAGAAACTGGGGGACCACATTAATGTATGCTTCTGTCAGCTGTCATCATCTCCAGATACGAACTTTGTTTGCGACAATATTAAGAACTTGCTCGCCATCTAACCCAAAAGACATGTGGGAAAAATTCAAAGAGGGTATGAGTGAGGACATTTTGCAACATTATCGGACCGTTACGATTCTATATCATTTGCGATTAACATTTTCAACGATACGCTGATAAAAATTTAAGACATATTCCTAGCCATCAGCAACAAAACTCTTAATCAACTTGGATTGATGGTGCCTAAACGTTCTATCGTTGACATTATTGATTGGGATTTGCTAAGAGAACGGCAATTCAATGTTGAAGACTTGCGTTTGTTTGTCGCAACAAAAAAACTCTATTAATTGCAAATTGTGGCCTTTGATAAAATTATAACTGCAGTAACAAATGACAGCGGCGGCCTTTTTTCTCGATGCACCAGGAGGCACAGTTATAACCTTTCTCATCACTTTGGTATTAGCGCACATCCGCACTCAAAATGGGATAGCTTTAGATATTGCTTCCCCCGGTATTGCTGCTACATTATTGGATTTAGGACGAACGGCACATTCAGCGTTGAAATTACCATGTATTATGGAATTTGTTGATTCTCCAACCTGTAATATTGCAAAAGTTCAGGCATGCCGAAAATGCTGAAAACATACAAGCTGAATGTGTGGGATGACTGCACCATGGCACATAAGAAATCCCTACAAGCGCTTAATCGGACACTTCAAGATTTTAGATCAAATACACAACCATTATGTGGAACTCTTATTTTACTATCTGGAGACTTCCGACAGACCCTTCCATTATTTAAATTTTCATGAAGTTTTTACATTTTAAAAATGCAACTTATGAATTTAAATAAATAAGTATTAATTTAAACTAATTTACAGAAGTAAAAATATACAAAACAAAAATTGCGAGCATACAAAGTTATATACATAAGGAAGACGAAAACCCGTGCAACGCCGGGTACAAAAAGCTAGTAGTATAAATAAAATAGCTCAAAAATTGAGAAGCATACAACCGAAAGTTGTAATTCGCCATAACGATTTTGTTTAAAGCTTGTTTCTAGATTTAGGGCATATCGTACTATCGCATTCCATCATTTCGCCGTTAATAGCATTTTGATTCCGAAGTTATCTGGCTAAAATGTGATAAATAGTGGCTGTAAAGTCAACAATTGTGAAAAGCATCTTTAGAAAAACCCGCGTAACTTTTTATCCTATTGAGAATATCAAAATATTTTTATGGTATATGTTGGCTTCATGGGGAATATTTGTGCCAGAAAAGTTTCAGAATCCTGGAATAAGAAAGTTAAAATATAAGCAATTGCAACGGCGAATTTTTGATTTTTCAACAATTGCAGCGATTTTCGCGACTGTCTATATATATATTACAAGCTGCCTTGGTTCTTGGTTGGCTAGATCGCGAGAAAATCAAAAATTTCTCACGAAAATGAAAATTTTCCAAAAAATATCTAATTTGTATTTTTTGCTTATCGTGCACTACCGCAATATCCACTTTTTATAAAAAATTTGGAAAAAGGGATAAACATGGTACCAATCTGACGGATGAAGCTGGAATCTTTAATTTCGCTGTGTACATTCCAGAAAATGCATTTTTTACACAACATTGCCAACATTTCATAAAAAATGTTATTGAGTTTACAATAAGTCTTATTTATATATGTGAGCATTATGTGCTTAATTCAACATTCATAGTGCTCAATTTTAAACGTGCAAAAGTGGCTATGAACCATAAAACCGCGAATAATAGGAAATTTCGAAAACTTTTTAATTGTAGCAATTAGCAATTAGTAATCCTCTTTAGATTAATCTGTAGAAGAATGATTCATAATTACTCTTAAAATTAAGCAGAAAACCAGTTTTTTCGCTCTCCTCAAATGTTGTGTTTTTGTTCATAGACACATATGAATATAAGCCCTCGATATGCAAAAACGTACATTAAAAGTTTCTGTAGTTTTCTATTTGTATATGGCATATACAAATATTGTTAGTGTTACAATGAATCGGTTTCCGACTACAAAGTAATCGAATATAAAGTAAGGTAAATCAAATTTTTCTCCAAAAATAATAATTCAGTCAACTAAAATTATACTATCTGTGGTCTAGAAATAAGTAACTAAACAAAATTGTATAATATTTTTCATTACACGCGATTTTGGCATAGACATAACTAAGAGTATTCGAATCACGAATATTTTTACATTTTATGTACTTCACTATTATGTTTTGTCAAAGGCAATAGAATTTAAAATTCTTTCGTATGTATATTACTACATTTGCCAGTGTTATATAAATTTATTTAGGAACTCTGCTTGTTTTTGTCCAACAAACACATTTTTCAAACAATTTTTAGCCGTTTTTACAATTTGGCAATGTTTTTCACATTATTTTGTTTGGTAACCGTAGTGCTTGTAAATTAATTTGAATAGCACATTTTTAGTTATTTTTATTAAATTATTCATCAGTTTTTTAAATTAAGAGATTTGGCTTAGAATAACCTTACATATATAACAATGCTCGCATATAAGAAAATAAAAAGTAATTTATTGAAAAATATAGATAAACCTCCATTATCTATATATATAAAAATGAATCTGTGTTTGTTTGTTTGTTCTTTATAGCAGACTAAACTACTGGACCGATCTTCTTGAAATTTTCACAGTATGTTCATGTTGAACCGGTGGTGAAAATAGGCTATATAAATTTTTGATATTTTCAGTGGGCGTGGCACCTCCCACACAAATTGGGGATTTATTCGTTTTTTATAAATTAGCATATTCGGAGTACTGTTGCAGCTAGAGTCTTGAATTTTTGTGAAAGTCCACTAATTGTTAGCCTGCACAGTTTTGCAAAAAATGGGCGGTATTGGAAAAGTGGGCGTGGCACCTCCCATACGAAGCTAACACCTATTATTGAATATTGTCAGTTCTATGACACCTAGAGTGCTGAAATTTTGTGTAAGTGCATATAGCATCAAGTTGCGTAGTTGTGCCAAAAATGGGCGGGATTGGACAAATGGGCGCGGCACCTCCCATGCGAAGTTAAAACCTATTATTGAATATTGTCAGTTCTATGACACCTAGAGTGCTGAAATTTTATGTAAGTGTATCTAGCATCAATCTGCGTAGTTGTGTCAAAAATGGGCGGGATTTGACAAATGGGCGTGGCACCTCCCATACGAAGTTAAAACCTATTATTGAATATTGTCAGTTCTATGACACCTAGAGTGCTGAAATTTTGTGTAAGTGCATATAGCATCAGTTGCGTAGTTGTGCCAAAAATGGGCGGTATTGGAAAAGTGGGCGTGGCACCTCCCACACAAAGTTAAAACCTATTATTGAATATTGTCAGTTCTATGACACCTAGAGTGCTGAAATTTTATGTAAGTGTATCTAGCATCAATGTGCGTAGTTGTGCCAAAAATGGGCGGGATTGGACAAATGGGCGTGGCACCTCCCATACGAAGTTAAAACCTATTATTGAATATTGTTAGTTCTATGACACATAGAGTGCTGAAATTTTATGTAAGTGCATATAGCATCAATGTGCGTAGTTGTGCAATGGGTGGTATTGGTAAAGTGGGTGTGGCACCTCCCACACGAAGTTATAACCCATTTTCGAATATATTCAATTCTATGACAGATACAATACTGAAATTTTGTGTAAGTGCATCTATCATCAATGTGCGTAGTTGTGGCAAAAATGGGCGGTATTGGAAAATTGGGTGTGGCACCTCACATACGAAGTTAAAACCTATTATTGAATATTGTCAGTTCTATGACATCTAAAGTGCTGAAATGTTGTGCAAGTGCATTGCAAAAGTGGGTGTGGCACCTCCCATACGAAGTTATAACCCATTTTCTAATATATCCAGTTCTATGACAGATACAATACTGACATTTTGTGTGTTTTGTGGGTAGTTATGTCAAAAATTTGCGGTATTGAAAAAGTGGGCGTGCTACCTCACATATAAATTTAAAACATAGATTTAGAGATTAGATTTTCTTTATTAATTCATATTTGTTTTCTTATATATATATGTGTACATTATTCAGTATAATATAATGAGTAGTTGAATTACAAAGAACGTTAATTGACAATGTTTTATTATAAAACGTCTGTCTTAAAACATATTATTGAATATATTTTTATAACAGCTACAATACTGCATTTTTTGTGAGTGCATCTAGCATAAACCTTCGTAGTTGTACCAAAAATGGGCGGTAGTGGGATAGTGGGCATTGTACTTCACATACGAAGTTAAAACCTATTATTGAACATTATCAGTTCTATAAAACCTAGAGTGCTGAACAATTGTCTGAATAGATCCAGTGTAAATAGTTGTGCAAATATGGGCGGAAAGTGGGCGTGGCCCTTCCCATATGAAATTAAAACCGGTTTTAGAGTATATTCGACACCGAGATGGGCGGAGAGTATCCGTGACCCTTCGCATACGAAATTAAAACCTGTTTTAGAGTATATTCGACACCGAGATTCCTATATTGTTATACAAATGGGCGGGATTTGAATGAATGGGAATTTTTGATTTGAATTTTGTAAAATTACTCATTTTCTTTGGATTTTCTTAGCATAATAGCAAAGAAAGTTTACTAAAAAGAAATATCGCCAAAATCCGACTTAAGTCAAGAAAACGGAAATTATATTAATTTTTTAGTTTTTGTGTTGTTTGATTAGTGAACACTTTGATTGACTTTCTATGTGTTTTGAATATAGTACATTCGAATTCCAGCTATTCGATTTAGTAAGTTCTTCTTACGTAGGAAGTTTTTTGTTTGGGTAATGGAAAGGAGGAGAATCACACTCAACCTAAAATCAATTTGATTTTTGACATTTCTTCCTTTATTCGCCGTACTTCAATATTTTCCATGGAACATATCCATTTCTTTTGTATGTCAGGGAAATACCTTGATTATAAGTGGTACATATAATACCGATCACAAGAAAAAACAATATGATTTTTATTTCCGTTTGTTTTTCTGCCTGGCGAAGCGGGCGGGGGTTCAGCTAGTATAACATAAAAACAAGTAAAAAGGCGTTAAATTCGGCCGGGCCGCCACAGTGGATTACATTCATTAGTATTACCGGCGGAATAGAGGGTGTCGACTTCACGTATAATATTAGGAAAATTATGATTTTTTGCTGATATCGATATTTGTTAAATAAATCTTAATGTTTCATAATTATAATTTTGAAAAAAAAATTAATTGATTTAAAGACCATGCCCACTTAGGGGCGTGTCTACAAATATGCGTTTTATTGCTTGATAACCCTTGCCTATCTATATATTTGTTATAACTAGGCAAGTAATTATTCAGAAAGTCAGAGTACGATTTTAGAATTTCCATTATCTTTCGGGTTCACAATGTATTTGTATCTGTTGTTGTCTCCCTAAAAGTACGAATTTGGAGATAATCTTTTGGTTTGTGCGTCTACGAAGTCATAGAAATTTTTAGATAGAATTTCTGATTCATGATTCTAGCTGATTGGTACAATTTTGCTCCGTTTTTCCTAAAAGTACAAAATTCTACAAATCCCTTTATGTTGCGCGTCCACACAATTATAACGCCGAACTTTAACGAACAATTATCTATATGCTGCCATTTACTCGGTACTAATTTTATCTCTTTTACGAGTACCGAAAGATAACATTATATTTCGAATCTATGCAACCTCTGCGAAATATGCACCTTTTATAATTATTTGATTAGTTCCAATGTTATGAATTTTCTTACCGTTTCCCCATAAAAGTAAAGATTTTGATTTTTTTCCTTTTTCCACACATCCCCCCTTAAAAATATTAATTTAGAAATCACTTTATTTTACGTGGACATGCTATTAGAGTGATGTACACACTGAATTTCATTATTTAAGCTGCAGTCGTTTAATGCCTTTTCTCACCGTTTACCCATAAAAGTAAAAATTGATTTTGCACTCCCAGGATTGTACATATAGAATTTCGTTATTATAGCTGCAGCCATTTGGTCGGTACTAATTTAATCCCTTTGTCCACATTTCCCCTCTTAAAAGTAAAAATTTTCAATTTGTACCATTTTTATTCCTCTATTCCCATTTTAACCCCTTAAAAGTATAAATTGGAAAATTAGAGGAATGTAGACACCGAACTTCGCTCTTCTATCTGCTGTCGTTAGATAAGTACCACCTTTATTCCTTTTTGCCCCCACAGATAAGAATCGTTTTTTTATAAAAACCTTTTAGTAATTGACCATTCCAGTTAATATCTCTCACTATTTTACGAATTGAAGGCCAATAAATATCTAGAATTCGTCAAAACAGATAAAAACAGTTAATATTGTCATGGATTTAGGAAATAACAAGTAAGGAAAGGTTAAAGTCGGGCGGGGCCGACTATGTAATACCCTACACCACTCCCTGATTATATACCTCGCTTTAAATACTAAATCCAGGTGTTTCATGAGAGCAATTTTTGTGGATCATATAAATTATACAGTGTACTATAAATGCATCTTTAGTCAAATTTAACGAATATGGCAAATAATATGGCAATAGATCTAATTTTTCGGAAGATATTCTGAGTAAAGTAAATATAACATGATCTTGAAAAATTGATCAATATCTAAAGACAAATACAGATTATACAACGGTAATTGGATGAATCGGGCGGACATTTGAACGGGGTCTATAACAACACTTGGAGCCTGTGAAAAAAACATCATTCACGTAGGTATTCCTAGTTGAAATATATCAGGATCTGCAACATTTGATCAAGATCCGATGTAAGATCTAGTATAACACTTTGGGATATACCAAAGTATGGACACATATATTTGACTATCGTAGTATGTATTCTTAGTTGAAATATAATAAAATCTGCAAAATTTGAAAAACTTTCGATGTGAAATGTGGGTCCTAGAGGGGTAATAATAAAAATGGGGACCATTTCTAAGGGCGCTACATTAAAAACTGGGCCTTTATAGATCACTTTCAAAGTAGGTATTCTCAGTTGAAATATAACACGATCTGCAAAATTGTATCGAGATCCCAAGCAGAATATGGCTTATAGAGCTATAATGGAGTAGAAATTGGGCCCAATTTGTATACCATAATATGGACCCATATATTTGACTTTCGTAGTATGTATTCTTAGTTGAAATATAATAAAATCTGCAAAATTTGATAAACTTCCGATGTAAAACGTGTGTCGTAGAGGGGTAATAATAAAAGTGGGTGCTACATTAAAAAGTGGGCCCTTACAGATCACTTTCAAAGTAAGTATTCTTTATTGAAATTTAACATGATCTCCAAAATTGTATCAAGATCAAATGTAAGAAGTGGGGCCCATTTGTATGGGGCTATATCAAAAAATTGACCTATATAGCTGGCTTACAAAGTAGGTCTTTCTAGTCTAAATGTAACATTATGTGGCAAATTTTTTCAAGATCCGATGTAAAATGTATATTCTAGAGTAGTAATAGTGCAAATTATAGAAAAAAGTAACTTCTGCCAAATTTCATGACAATCGGGCCACAGACATCGTTAAATCGATTCAGCTGGTGATTCTAAGCCGATCCGTATGCTTAAAGGTGGGTCTAGCTCGATTATTTATTGGTGTTACAAACATTTGGCGCGAAACTAACTTAACGTATAATAATAATATTAAATTGAATTAAGTTTATCGAGACTTTAACATTAGTCAACCCCTCAACCCCAACCCCTCATGGACGCAAATTTTATATCGGATTTTTTTCAAAGGGTATTATATAGTCAGCCCGCCCGACTTTAGCCTTTCCTTACTTGTTTTTCTATTATATATTTTCTAGATTTGAACATAATGTGGTATACGATGCCACTATGGAAATTTTCTCGAGCGCAATAGCTTTTTAATAAAGTTGATACTAATAGATTATTTTATATATTTAAGTATTTAGTTTACTGATTTAACCAATTGTTTAACTTAATCACTATTTTTCACACTGATGTTTATGACGACTGATTGACTTCTTCCACAGTAATTTCAAGTTGTCCTCATGACACTACTGACTGTACTAAGTAAGACGTGTTGTTACACGCATTGAAATCTGGTTGTAATAATGACAGTTGTTACTTTTTTTCAATTCTGCTTTGAATTCTTTATGATATTTGGCGTAGTGGAGATTTGCTCTGATATTTTTTTAATCCATGAGTTTGGTCAGTTAGAAATTGGTTGGTCAGTTATTCATCTTTCGAGCACAAACAGGCTTAATGATCATTCAAGGATTGTACGCTTTTGATAGCCTGCAGTTGATCTAACCAAGCAACAAAAGCCAAGTATTTTTTGGTAATAATTTGTAGCTGCTGATTATCAAAAGGGAATTGGCTACGACCAGCATAGACAAAGAAACGTTGATGAGTCGTTGCATTAACACTTGGGAACATAGATTATTCCGAATCCACATTATTGTTCGTATGAATAAATATAATATATATCACACCCCTTCTGGTACTTTCCACGCAAATTAACGTAGGCTTTGGTCAAAATACAACTGATATAACTTCCACACGTGTAGTGGAAATCAGTTGCAATTTTAGATTTAAAAAAGTTTCTATATTTTCTTTAAGTCTATAAAATATGTATGCTTGTGCCACGTTTTTTTTTATAAAATTAAATCATTTACATACAAATTCTATATCGGTGCATGACTTGAAATCTGAACTTATAACAAGAACAAACATTTTTTATATATTGTTTATTTTGGGGGGCCTACTGTCTATAATTTTCAAACAGAAAATTGATTATTCTAAAATGAAAATAAAACTTTCCCAGTATTAATGGAATCCTCGCCGCTATAACGTTTGATGTGTATCGTGCCCTTTTCCTCTTTAAAATCCTCGAATCATTAATACAACCAACAGGTTGTCCAATAAATGTTTAGAACAGCTTGAGCAAACAGATGAAACAGCAGTTAAATATTGCAATGGTTCGATTAAACATCATGAACAGCGTTCCAATCATATCAACAATCCTAATGACGCCAATAAAACTTGCCAAATTACAAATATCCTTTTTGGGTTTGTTGGTAGAATAATTTAATACACGTATCAAACAAGCATGAATAGCCAGGACACACTTTGGCTTCTTCTTTTGGCGCCGGTTGGCAATAGCTAACAATTGTTTGACTTTTACTGCCCTTGCACTTCTGCTATACCGAAATGCGTAATTATTAACCGTCGTCGATTTTTGCTACAATAAGATCAAATATCAATTTTAACCATGCTGTCGTTGTTGATTTGGTTAGATTTTATTGGTTAACTGTCGACTGACTCGTCATACTGTTTCGCAAATATTTACTCCAAACTAACAGTGTCCCCACTCGGTTAATACATCACCAGGTCGTGGACGATAGGATTTCATATAGATAAATATAATAAAAAACAAGTAAGGAAAGGTCAAAGTCGGGCGGAGCCGACTATATGATATACTCCACTTTCTATCCTATTACAATTCAATTCGGTAAAAAGGTGAAATCGGGAAGAATTTTTGTATTCTGTAAATGTATGTGTTTGACAAAAAATGATAAATCGGAAAGAACATCTGTATGGGGGTAAATTGAAACATGGAACGATGTGACCCACTTGCATGTTTATAGGTGAAATATAATATGTAAAGTTTGGCCCAAATCGGTTAAACATTTGGGAGCAACATTTGTATATATATAAATAAATGTATATCTAAATCTGAACCGATCTTACCCACTTTCACCATAGATGTTTTAGTTAGATTATTATATTGTGCCAATTTTACAGAAAACCGGGTATAATATGTAGTTTCTAGAGCGGAAAAGGTGAAATCGGGAGCGACATTTGTATGGGGGCTATATCTAAATCTGAACCGATTTGCTTAAAATTAAATAGCGTTCGTTCTTGATCCACAAAACTTACTTGTGCCAATTATTGTTAAGATCGGAGTATAATTGCGACCTGTAATTTGATTACAACAATAGATGGACAGACGGACGGACAGACAGACGGATATTGCTAAATCGACTCAGAAAGTGATTCTAAGCCGATCTGTATAATAACGATGGGTCTAACTCCTTTCCTTTTGGGTCTTACAAACAAATGCACATAGTCATAATACTCTCGAGTTTGCTTCAGCTTTGACTCAGTAGCCTCTGATTGAGGCGGAAACAGCTTTGGTGAAAAGCGGTCAGATCGGTTCAGATTTAGATATAGCCCCCATACAAATATAGCACCCGATTTGATTTTTTCCGCAATAGAAACCACATATTTCAATCGATTTGCATCAAATTTGCCACAGTACCCTATAATTGAACTGGAAACAGCTATGGTGAAGGTAGGTAAAATCGGTTCCGAATTATATATATATATTAGACCGGTCCTTATTTCTTTTTTTGAATTCGTATGACGCAAGCGCTAAAACTACTCTATTTGAACCTAAAAATACACAAAAAAATTTGAGCTTGATTGGACAATTTTTAGGCGTGCCCCCGCCAACAATTGTTTGTCATTAAAGTTAGTTACTATCATATAGGGGAAATTATCACCTTTGGTGCTCTTTTTTTTTGACATAACTCGAGAACCACTAGTCCGATTTTGTTTAAATAAATTGAAAAATAATTAAGAATTAGAATTCCTTTAAAATGTGTATATATAGCGTTTTTCTATATAATCAACAGTTTAGCCGGTAAAAATAAATGTATGAAGAAAATAAATATTTTTTGCCTAAAATATTAATATTTTTTATTTTTTAAATTCATAGAAAATCCAAAACGAACAAATACATTTTAAAATTAAAATTCTAAAGCGATGACAACCAAAAGACTTCGATCGGATGATGACATTATGTTAATTGGCGTAATGGACCACCAAATTACTGGAGCTAAATTACCAGGAAGAAAACAAGTGCTACAAGTTTTATTTTATAATTTAAGAATAGTTGGCTTAAATTTAAGAGAAAGTTCTAGATTAGTTGTTGCTGAGGTCAGCACGTTTTGGCAAAAAGCACGAATTCCAACACACCATGAAAAACACTGCATTGAGGAGCTGGAAAAATTATACAACAAGTGGAGAGATATTACAAAGCATCATGGTCGAAAAACAGAATGTCAAAACAGGAAAGAAACTGAATTTCAAGATAAATTAGATGATTTATTCGATATCGCACATGCAAACGCGTTTGAATTAATTAAATCACAAGAAGACAAAGAGTTCTTAAAAAAGCAACGAGAAAAAGGAAGACCAGGTTGTATGCTAGGAACGGATAAAATTGTAATGCAGAAAGAAAAGCGAAAGGCAGTCCAGAAAGAACAAGAAAACCAGCGTCGAATAAAAGAAGATGAACGAAAAGAGTTATATGAACAACAGATTCAAAGAGGTATACAATTAAATATTCTATCTTTTAAGCAAATCAGAATTATTGTTGTAAAACAGGTATGATTGACATTGACGACGAAAACGATATTGAAGTTGTAGCATCAACATCAATATCTGTATCAAATCCAAATCCAGGTATATCAGGTACCTCCAGAGGTAAAACAATTTTTTTTACACCAAGACTGCTTTCAACTTTGGATAAGTGAAAAATCACTGATGGTGCTGCAGTTTATATCCTAAGCGCAACTGCTGACGCGTTGGGCTATGATATCGAAGATCTTATACTAAATAGATCATCAATTCGTCGAAAGCGCCAGAAGCATCGTGCAACAACAGCACAAAACATTGCAGCAAACTTTGATGTAAGTACTGTAATGTGGGTTTTCCCTATGCTTCTTTTTTTATGTTTTGAGTATAAATTAAGAAACTTGAGTTTTTATTTCCAGATTCCACGTAGTTTTGTTTTGCACTGGGATGGTACAATGTTACCAGAAATTAGTGGCAGGGAAAAAGTTGACCGCTTGCCAATCATAGTCTCATCTCAAGGTATCGATAAACTACTTGGCATTCCAAAGTTAAAATCTTCGAGTGGAAAAGAAATATCAGATGCCGTGTTTAATTCAATAAATGAATATGAAATGCTTGATCTAGTTCAAATAATCTGCTTCGACACAACTGCTCATAATACAGCAGTTTAAAGCGGTGCTGCTGCTCTGCTTGAAGGAAAACTAGGTCGCGATTTATTATATTTTCCCTGCAGACACCATATTTACGAGTTGTTGATCCGTAAAGTGTTTGAAATTAGAGTGGCTACTACAGCCGGTCCAGAAGTGCTAATTTTTAATCGCTTTAGCAAATACTGGATTAATATTGACAAATTAAATTACAAGAGTTGTTTAGAAGATGAACACATTATTACAGTATTGACTGCTGAAGAACGTGGAACAATTTTAAATTACTGTCTAGATAACTTAAAACAAGCTCATAGCAGACGCGACTACAATCAATTATTGCAATTAGTTGTCACTTTTCTTGGTGGTACGGTGCCGAATTTTAACACCTTTCGTATACCTGGTGCAACTTCTCATGCTCGATGGATGTCAAAATGTATTTATGCACTTAAAATGTATTTGTTTCGTAATGAATTCAATATGACCAACCAAGAGTTAAACGGTATACTAGTGTCTGTCTGTTCGTAGTTCGTATTTATGTAAAAGCCTGGTTTGGATGCACTAAAGCAATTGAAGCACCAAATCAAGACTTAAATTTAATTAAAAATATTATGGCTTAACCTGAAAGGGATACAGCTCTTGCTTTGCTACAAAAAATCAGCAATCATTTGTGGTATTTGTCGGAAGAAGCAGTCGGTCTTTCATTCTTCGATCCTAATGTAAGTGTTGCAATTAAAAAAAAATGGTTCAGGCAATTAATGTTGAAGCAAATACAGAAAAATGTAAGCGAATAATAACTAATCCAACAAATATCGGCACATTTGCGCAAAAAGATTTAAGCGATTTTGTAAATTGCAATACACACGCATTCTTTGATCGTTTAGAAATTTCAAAAGAATTTTTGCAAGTCGATCCATCGGATTGGAATGAAAGATTTGACTACGCTCACGGATCACAAATTTGTAAAAACCTATCTGTAGTGAATGATGCAGCTGAAAGAGGCGCCAAATTCATTACAGATTATAATAATAAATTAACCCACAACGAAGAGGAGAAACAATTCATTTTTCAGGTGGTTAAAGAATATAACATGAATTATCCCACTTTTAAAAAGACTTCACTATTAAATTAAAATAATATTAATGTTACTATGAGTATGAAATTAATAAAAATATTTAAGTTTATTCTTAATTTTCAAATAAATGTAAATAAAATAAAAAAATATATATATTTTTGCCTTATTTCTCATAATAAAAACAAAAAGGTGCTTGGGGCACGGCTAAAAATTATCCAATCGTTGTCAAATTTTTTTTATGCTTTTTGGGACTAAAACGAATATTTTTAGCGCTTGCCGTAACATATATTCGAGAAAATAAATTTGTCCCTATAAATAAGGACCGGTCTAATATATATATACAAATGTTGCTCCCAAATGTTTAACCGATTTTGGCCAAACTTTACATACTATATTTCGTCTATAAACATACATGGTGAATACCCCCATACAGATGTCCTTTCCGATTTAAAATTTTTACAGAATTGAATTGTAATTGGATAGAAAGTGGAGTGATCATATAGTCGGAGCCGTCCGACTTTAGCTTTCCTGCATTTTTGTCATTTTTTTCTGAAATAATAGACTCTTGAAAGCACTTCAAATATCAATTTTAATTCTTGTCTTAGAGTTACTTATTAGTTGATTATTGGACCTTTTTTGTGGAAACAGAAAAAAATCTTGGTGTTAGTATTTTTATACACTCCACGAGAGTATTATGTCTTTGTGCATTTGTTTGTAACACCCAAAAGGAAACGAGATAGACCCATTGTTAATTATACCGATCGTCTTAGAATCACTTTCTGACTCGATTTAGCAATGTCCGTCTGTCCGTCCGTCCGTCCATCTATTCTTGTAATCACGATACAGGTCGCAATTGTAGACAGAACCAAATGAAACTTTGCACAACGATGTTTTTCGGGATAAGGACGAACGCTATTTATATCAGATTTAGATATAGCCCCCATACGAATTTCACTCCCGATTTGACTCTTTTCACTCTAGATACCACATATTACAACAGATTTTCTTTAAAATTGGCAAAACATCTTATATTGTAACTAGAAACACCTGTGGTAAAAATGTGTTAGATCGGTTCAGATTTATATATAGCTCCCATACAAATTTCTCTCCCGATTTTACTTTTTCCGCTCTAGAGACCACATAATGTATCAGATTGTCTTCAGATTTGGTAAAACATATTATATTTCCACTAGAAACATCCATGGTGAATATCGGTCAGATCGGTTCAGATTTATATATAGCTCCCATACAAATTTCGCTCCCGATTTGACTTTTTCCGCTCTAGAAACCACATATTGCATCACATTGTCTTCAGATTTGGTAAAACATATTATATTTCCACTAAAAACATCCATGGTGAATATCGGTCAGATCGGTTCAGATTTATATATAGCCCCCGCACAAATGTCGTTCCCGATTTGACATTTTCCTCTGTAGAAACCAAATATTGTACTCGATTTTCTTTAAATTTGGCACAACATCTTATAGTCTAACTAGAAACACTTGTGGCTAAAGCGGGCTAGATCGGTTCAGATTTAGATATAGGTCCCATACAAATGTCGCTCCCGATTTGAATTTTGCGCTCTAAAAACCATATATTGTACCCGATTTTCTTTAAATTTGGGACAACATCTTATAATCCAACTAGAAACACTATGCAGAAATTGGGTAAGATCGGTTCAGATTTAGATATATCCCCCACACAAATGTCGCTCCCTATTTGACTTCTGCCGCTTTAAAAGCCACATATTGTACTCGATTTTCTTTAAATTTCGCACAACATCTTATAATCTAACTAAACAAAACTATGGTGAAAGTGGGTAAGATCGGTTCAGATTTAAATATAGTCCAAATTCAAATGTTGCTCCCATAAGTTTAACCGATTTTGGCCAAACTATACATTTTATATTTCACCTATTTCGTTCCAGGTTTCAATATATCCTCATACAAATGTCCTTTCCGATATAAAATTCTTTGTCAAACACATAGATTTACAGGATACAAAAAACCTTCCCGTTTTCTCTTTTTCACCGAATTGAATTGTATTCTTATTGAAAGTGGAGTGTATCATATAGTCGGCCCCGCCCGACTTTAGCCTTTCCTTACTGGTTTTTAAATAAATTGCTACAGTCAATACCTTTCGAATGATGCATAAATGATGAACATCGCACGGAAATTGATATCGCAGCGCTCATTTTTGTACAAAGAGTTTGAAAATTTTGGCTCTGGAATCTATTCCCTGTTTAAATTATTTTACAAACACGGAGTCAGTGACGTCGTTTTTCGTCCGATTTTCTTTCATTTGGCATCATCAGTTATTGATTCCTTCTATTTTTCATAACACTTCTTACAAAATGTTTCCAAGAAATATGAGTGTTTAGCTGTCACGTTGAAAAACTACAGAAAATCAATATAAACGTCCAATAATACGACCAAAGAGTCATTCTAAGATAAGAAAAAGTGAAAACGGGAAGAATTTTTGTATGTTTCCTAATCATAGGCTAATATGACCTGGTTCGATTTGTCAAATCGATAAGAATATTTGTTTGGGGCTATATCCAAACATGTAACTAACTTTCACAATAAGTTCTTTCAGTTCAAATATATGCTCACTTTGTAGAAATTCGGTGAAAATTCGTGGTTTATGGGGCGGAAAAAGTTAAATCGAGCGAAATTTGTGTGGGAGCTATATATAAATCTGAACCGATCTGACCGATATTCACCATGGATGTTTCTAGTGGAAATATAATATGTTTTACCAAATCTGATATGTTTATATAAATCTAAACCGATCTAACACATTTTTACAACAGGTGTTTCTAGTTGAAATATAAGATGTTTTGCCAATTTTGAAGAAAATCTCTTGTAATATATGGTATCTAGAGTGAAAAGAGTCAAATCGGGAGTGAAATTCGTATGGGAGCTATATGTAAATCTGAACCGATCTGGCCCATTTTTACCGCAGGTGTTTATAGTTGAAATATAAGAAGTTTTGCCAATTCTGAAGACAATCTGATACAATATGTGGTTTCTAGAGCAGAAAAAGTCAAATCGGGAGCGAAATTTGTATGGGAGCTGTATATAAATCTGAACCGATCTGACCCATTTTTACCACAGGTGTTTCTAGTTGGAATATAAGATGTTTTGCCAATTTTGAAGAAAATCTGTTGTAATATGTGGTCTCCAGAGTGAAAAGTGTCAAATCGGGAGTGAAATTCGTATGGGGGCTATATCTAAATCTGAACCGATTTTCTTCAAATTAAATAGCGTTCGTTCTTATCCCGAAAAACTTCGTTGTGCAAAGTTTCATTTGGTTCTGTCTACAATTGCGACCTGTATCGTGATTACAAGAATAGATGGACGGACAGACAGACAGACAGACAGACAGACAGACGGACGGACATTGCTAAATCGATTCATAAAGTGATTCTAAGTCGATCGGTATAATTAACAATGGGTCTATCTCTCTTCCTTTTGGGTGTTACAAACAAATGCACAAAGAAATAATACTCTCGTGGAGTGTATAATAACGTGGAAGAAACATTGCAAATATTAAATTCATTCAATAGACAAATTCATCATGGAGAAAGAACAGGACGAAAAACTACCATATTTGGACGCGGTAGTAATAAGACAAGGAAATCGGCTAAAATTAGATTGGTACCAAAAACCAACATCATCAGGACGATTAATCAATTTCACATCTAAGCACCCCAGACGAATTATTATCAACACCGCGACCAATTTTATAAACAGGGTCTTAGATATAAGCGATGAAGAATTCCATAATGCTAATTTAAGTAAAATCAGAAAAATTTTAAAGAAAAATGACTTTTCAAGAAAAACTATAGAGGACTTAATAAGACATAGGAATAAAAAGATAACAATAGGCGAGATTGACAGGACACAGAAAATATACAAATCTATGACATACACTCCTGGTTTCTCAGAAAGACTTAAACAATCAAATTTGTATGACAAAGATAAATATAACTTAGCATTTTAGACTGACAATACTGTCAACCACTTATTCAGTAGGACGAAGACAAAATTAGAAAATGGGGAAAAATCTAATGTGGTCTATAAAATCAAATGTAATGGGGACAAAACCAACGTATGCCAGAAGGTATATGTTGGCACTACTAAGACAAAATTAAAGACTAGAATATCATCTCACAAATCTGACCATAAAGCTATTAACAGACCATTAGAGCAGAAGACAGCTCTTGCAGCGCACTGTACCATCACAGGCCATACACCAAATTTTGACAATGTAGAGATACTGACAGAGGAGAGAAATTATAATATAAGATACACTCCTGAGATGTTACATATTATTGACGTTCCTACCAACAAAAGACTTAACTACAAAACTGACACAGATAAATGCGCCAAAATCTATCGTTACACAGTAGACAAATACAGACGATCAAAACTGTCATCAGTAGACGAAAGCACGCAAATATATAAAAATGTAATTATCCATAAATTTGTTTAACTTTTTGAAAAAAAAAATTGTAATGTAAATGTGTAATTATTTTTTGTGTATAGTCACCCCTGAAGATGATTGAAGATTTCAATCGAAATATTGGGATTAAATAAATGATCAAAAACAACAACACCTGTTTTTCAAATAAAGCCTACAGCCGAACAAAACAAAAAGAAAATATCCCTAATATTTAGACTATTTAAGCATGTTTTTATACCCTCCACCTCCAGGATGGGGGTATACTAACTTTGTCATTCCATTTCTAAAAACTTGAAATATCGACCTGAGACCCCATAAAGTTTATATATATTCTTGATCGTCATGAAATTCCGTCTGCTGAAAGCACGCTAGTATCTAAACGAAAGGAGCTAGGGTGTCCAAATTTTCCATAAATATGTTGTAGATCGGTTGAGATTCCAACTTTGCGAAATCCGTTTAAAGGGGAAAATTTTTCACTCACAAGGACTGAAAATACCCATAATAACCCCTAATATTTTAGAGTATTTAAGCATGTCTCAGGAATGTCTGCTTGTACTTCCTTGATATTGGGAATGTAATTTTCAATCGATCCTTGGTTGCGATATTTAAATTGTTTTTTTTTTTGCGTCATGGCTAAGACCGTGAAAGTGGGTACTTGTAATTTGAAGAAGGAAGAAAGTAACGTATTTCTAGTTTAGCAATCGATAAATATACATTCAGAGGGAATCCATAAACGTCGGAGAAATAATTTGAATGAAAAGAAAGGACTAATAATGGGATTTTTTTAGAAAATTGGTTTTATGAAAAATTTGTTTTGGTGGAGAAAAATATTTGGAAGATCTCATAGAGTTATTTATGTTTTGTTATTAATTTTTATAGAATTATAAATAGATCTTTTAGTTCCATTAAATACAAAATGGTACGGGCATTATTTAAATTCATTTTATTAAATTGATTTTTTGTCCGAAATTTATAAATGTATGTCACAATAATACGTCTTTGCCAATATGCCCCAGCAACTCCCACTGTTTTTATCGTTCGTATTGGAAAACGACAAAATATGTCTTGGGAAAATGGATAACCTTTCCTTCGAACATATTTAGCCATTCCATGAGTATAAGCGAATCTGTTTTATTGAGTCACATTTCCACGGACCATTCATTGCTAACCGAATGTCATTGAAATGGGTGGTCTATCGGCAGCCAATAGCTAAAGATGCATCAACACATCGTTAAGACTGCGACACATTGGCCGCATTAAAAATGCATCCTTTTCCTTATTGAATATTTTGCAGTGTGACTAAGGCCAGATTAGAGTTCCTTTGGTGACGATCCGCCTCATAAAAATGTCAAATTTTATAATGGTAATAACAAGGAAAGGACAACAATCTGTGTAAATCACGCCGGAGCTTTCACAATTTCTGCTTCATCCTGTAATTAGGCGAATCAAAAAGGAACAACAAGTTCATCCTCCTTCTGTCCTAGAGTTCATATCGAACATTTCCTTTGAACAAAAGGAAATTTCCTTTTTAATGCCACAAAGGAGCGACCTCTTTTGAAAATCTTAAATTAACCTTGAAATTACATCAACATAGAAAATTAACATCCTCAGACTTTGGTGGACAAAAATAAATCTGACAAAAGCGAGAGATTGAATTTTTGTATTCTCGAAAAATAAATGTTGAAAACACAATTAATTAAATAATTGCATCGATTTCGATTGAAATAAGCAGCAATTAGAGAATAATTAATTATCAATTTGCATTGACCACAATTGTTGGACCAGTCCACACGTACATAATATTACCTTAAAGGTGTGCAATTATTCATCCTTACCAGATTTTCTTGATGTGGCTGCACAAATTGCAGTGCCACTCTTGCCACTACAACCTGGACTTCTTCGAGTGGTATGATGATGATTGTGGTGGTGGTGATGACTATGATGCTTTATCATCGTGCCACGATGCGGGTGTGTATGTTGGAGTAGCTCATGTGTGGTTAAATCACTCTCGTGTCCATTCAGGTATGTTGTGCCCCAAGCATTTGACTTTTGTCGCTTCAGTGACGTTTTCACAGACACACCCTCTTGGGTGTCTGCTGTTTTTGCTATTGCAACAGCTGTTGCTGTCAAGGATGTTGTCGTCGTTGTTGCTGCTGGTGTTGTATTGACGGTAAAAGCACATGTTGCTGCTGAAGGTCATATCATGCATCGTCGACAAATGATTAGTTTTCCTAAAGAGGTAAAAGAAAGGAACAAATACATGTGTTTCGCAGGTGATGTAAAGTGCTCTAATTAAACCATAAACCATGATGATTGAGGAATCATAAATAATCTAAGACTATTAAATGTGGCATTTATCGCTAACAGAGACTTATTTAATACGAACGGTATCTAACCGCGATTAATTAATTTGTTTGGACTAATTTGGGGGGCATTTTTTCACCTCTTTGGACCATTTATTAATTTAAAATTTTAAAATTTTACGAAAATCGACAAAAGGAAAATGTTATTATACCCTCCACCTCTACGATGGGGGTATACTAACTATGTCATTCCGTTTGTAACACCTTGAAATATTGACCTGAGACCCTATAAAGTATATATATTATTGATCGTCATAAAATTCTAAGACGATCCAAGCCCGTCCGTCCGTCTGTTGAAATTTTCAATAAATACGTCTTATAGTCGTAGATCGGGTTTGATTGAAACTGGGCGAAATCGGCCCAAAGGAAAAATTTTTCCGTCACAAGGACTAAAAATACCCACAATAACCCCTATTTTTTAGAGTATTTAAGCATATTTTTTCAATATGTCTGCTTGTACTTACTTGATATTCCCTCTATAACAAAAAGGTGCACCATAAAGTGATTTTTATTCGTAATATAGAAATATTTTTTCGAAATTCGTACTTCTAAGGGGTAAATGGGAATAGAGGGATAAAAATGGTACCAACCACTGCAAACCAAACAGCTGCACCTAGAATAATGAAATTCGGTGTATACATTCCTCTGATTGCATAGGCACGTAAAATAAAATAAAAATAGTACCAACTAAACGACTACAGCTAGAATGTTGAAATTCAGTGTATACATCCCTCTAATTGCGTAGACACGTAAACTAAACAGATTTTAGAAAGTCGTACTCTTAAGGGAGTAAAATAGGAAAAAGGGGATAAAAATCGTACCAACCAAATGGCTACAGCTAGAATAATAGAATTCGTATACATTCTCTGACTGCATAGACACGCAAAATGAAAAGATTTTTCCAAAATCGTACATTTTACTTTTACGGCAAAAATGGGTTGCACTATGTACGTGAGATAATGGATTTGTACTTTGGGAATTAAAATAGAATGGAAATACAACCAACTGAAGCACCCACTATATACCAATATTTATGGTATTTAACCTTTTTGAAAATATAAATATAAGAATATTTATTTTTTGAATTGACTTGAAGTATTATTTCGATATGTAAACGTATTGGAAGCTTTGACTTATAAGCGTTGTTTGAAATAATAAAAATATTATATTTATTTTAGTTTATTCCGTTTTTATTTTTTGGTCTATAATCAATATGTGAGTTGAACTGGGATATTGTCCTGGCTCAAGACCATTTTGCATCTATATTTAATGGAATGCAAATTTATGTACAAATGGCATGGTGACATTTATTAATTGGCTGCAGACTACTTCTATCATGAGGCCGGTCGCTTTGATGTGAAAAGTCGCTGCGAAGCCACCTGAACGAAATCTTTAGACAGGGTGAAAATAATTCTTAATATTAATAAAATCGGAATCTTTGCCAGAAGATGGATTTGAAGTGGCAAATATCTTATAGACTTCTTAAAACTTTCAATTCGCAAAATGAGTCTAGTTCGTATCACTCAGATTCCGAAATTATTTGGTGGTGGAAGAAATTGAGAAAGAGAGCGAATTTCCATTTTCGCGCTCGCCTGAACGTAATAAAAGAAGAGAAGCGACAGAACTTTCAATGTCTGCAGAAAATGAAACAGAGCTGTTAAAGCACGCCCCTTGAATGGCAACTCGGAAGCAAGGAAAAAAGATTTACCAGTTGTTCTTAAAAAACAATGGAAAGTCCTACAATGTCACAATTTGGAGGTCCTAAGAGGTCCATTTTCAAAATGTGTTTCTGAGCCAAATGTAGTACCACATGTCAAATTGTATCCCCTACAAACACATATAAAGCATCCTTTTTAGTTTTGGCAAAAGAAAGTGGTTCGTCAGACCTAGGTCGGTTATTCCACAAAATGTTGTCGTATTGTACATATTCGTTCGCTGGAACAGGACAATCTGATGCCATGTACTCCAAACATTCCTGCCTGTCTTAGCTTGCGGAAAATTTTGGTCCTTTGTCAAACAATTCATTTGGTGATTTTTCAAATTTAAGTTCAACTATTTTCATTTTGAAAAACAGCTGAACAAATTACCCCATTCTACAAAAGAAACAAGTAAGGGAAGGCTAAAGTCGGGCGGGCCAACTATATGATACACTCCACTTTCTTCCGAATACAATTCAATTCGGTAGAAAAGTGAAAACGGGAAGGATTTTTGTATGTTTCCTAATCATAGGATAATATGACTTGACCCAATTTGTCAAATCGATTAGAATATTTGTATTGGAATGAAATGACTCAAGTGAAGAAATTGAAATTCGGCGAAAATACGTGGTTAATTGGGTGGAAAAAGTTAAATCGGACGCGAAATTTTTATGGGAGCTATATATAAATCTAGTTTAAATATAAGATATTTTGTCAAATTTGAAGAAAATCTATTAAAATATGTGGATTCTAGAGCAGAAAAAGTCAAATCGGGAGCGAAATTTGAATAGGAGCAATATATAAATCTGAACCGATCTCACCTATTTTCACCACAGCAGTTCCTAGTTTAAATACAAGATGTTTTACACAATTTGAAGACAATCGGATAAAACATATGGTTTCTAGGGCGGAAAAATTAAAATTGGGAGCGAAATTTGCATGGGGGCTATATCTAAATCTGAACCTTACCCACTTTCAGCATAGATGTTTCCAGTTGGATTAAAATATGTTGTGCAAAATTTAAAGAAAATCAGGTACAATATGTGGTTCCTAGAGCGGAAAATGTCAAGTCGGGAGCGACATTTTTATGAGGGCTATATCTAAATCTGAACCGATCTTACCCACTTTCTTCATAGGAGTTTATAGTTGGATTATAATAAGAAAAGTATAATAAGACAAGTAAGGAAAGGCTAAAGTCGGACGGGGCCGACTATATAATACCCTACACCACTCCCTGCGTATGTACCTCGCTTTGATTACTAAACCCAGGTATTTCATGGGAGCAATTTTATGTAGTTCATACAAATTATATAAATTATATTCATATAATTTATATGCTATAAATTAATCTTTAGTCAAATTTAACGAGTATAATAAATAATATGGTAATTGATCTAATTGTCCGACAGACAAATACAAATTATACAGCAGTATACCAAAGTCATTTCAAAGTATGGACATATGGACATCACCCAAACAATTCTCATTGCAATTCAATTCGGTAAAAAATTGAAATCGGGAAGGATTTTTGCATCCTGTAAATGTATGTGTTTGACAAAAAATGTTAAATCGGAAAGGACATTTGTACGGGGGTATATTGAAACCAGTAACGATGTGACGCGCTTTCGCCATGTTTGTTTATTGGTGAAATATAATATGTAAAATTTGGCCAAAATCGGTTAAACATTCGGGAGCAACATTTGTATGAGGGCTATATCTAAATCTGAACCGATCTTACCCACTTTCACCATTGGTTCTTAGTTGGATTATAAGATGTTGTGCCAATTTTAAAGAAAAACGGGTACAATATGTGGATTTTAGAGCGGAAAAAGTCAAATCGGGAGCGACATTTGTATGGGGGGTATATCTAAATCTCAACTTATCATACCCACTTTCAGCATAGGTGTTTCTAGTTCGAATATAAAATGTTGTGCCAATTTTAAAGAAAATCGGGTACAATATGTGGTTTCTAAAGCGGAAAAGGTGAATTCGGGAGCGACATTTGTATGGGGCTATATCTAAATCTGAACCGATCTTACCCAATTTTTGCATACGTGTTTCTAGTTCGATTATAAGATGTTCTGCAAAATTTGAAGAAAATCGGTTACAATATGTATGTGGATTTTAGAGCGGAAAATGTCAAATCGGGAGCGGCATTTGTATGGGGGCTATATCAAAATCTGAACCGATCTTACCCAATTTTTGCATACGTATTTCTAGTTCGATTATAAGATGTTCTGCAAAATTTAAAGAAAACCGAGTACAATATGTCGTTTCTAGAGCGGAAAATGTCAAATCGGGAGCGACATTTGTATGGGGGCTATATCTAAATCTGAATCGATCTTACCCAATTTTTGCATACGTGTTTCTAGTTCGATTATAAGATGTTCTGCCAAATTTAAAGAAAATCGGGTACAATATGTAGTTTCTAGAACGGAAAATGTCAAATCGGGAGCGACATTTGTATGGGGGCTATATCTAAATCTGAACCGATCTTACCCAATTTTTGCATACGTGTTTCTCGTTCGATTATAAGATGTTCTGCAAAATTTAAAGAAAATCGGGTACAATATGTCGTTTCTAGAGCGGAAAATGTCAAATCGGGAGCGACATTTGTATGGGGGCTATATCTAAATTTGAACCGATCTTACCCAATTTCGGCGTTGGTGTTTCTAGTTGGATTATAAGATGTTGTACCAAATTTGAAGAAAATCGGGTACAATATGTGGTTTCTAGAGCGGAAAATGTCAAATCGGGACCGACATTTGTATGGGGGCTATATCTAAATCTGAACCGATTTCCTCCAAATTCAATGCCGATAGTCCTTGGCCAGAAAAAATAACTTCTGCCGATCGGTATACTTAAAGGTGGGTCTAGCTCGATTATTTCTTGGTGTTACAAACATTTGGCGCGAAACTAACTTATAATACCCTAGACCACGAAGTGGAGTAGGGTATAAAAATGAATCATTGAAATAAAATTCAAAGATTGTGAGCGCCCCGGTAGTCGAGTTGGTAGCGTGCTCGGCTATCAGCGTGGGGGTCGTGGGTTCGATTCCCACCAGAGGCTCTGGTCTGTCGCTGCATTAACTAGCTACAATGGTCTTAGTCACCCCGGCTCAATCCCTGGACCCAAAATTAGAATATAAATTTACTTTGTATTGTAATTCATAATAAATAAATAAATAAATAAATTCAAAGATTTTTCTTATTTTTAGACTACTTAAAATACAAGGACCTTTCACTTTTCTCTTATATTCGCAAAGAGGAGTTCATCAATCTTTCGGATGATACCAACGACATCAATGCGCTTTCCAAAGCTATCTCCTCACAAAAACCGCCAAAAGTACCAACTTTGGATCTGTTCAAAACTAGAACAACGTACAAATTTGACCTAATCCAAACGTCATATTACCTAGAAGGACGAGTATAATATACGTATAAGACCGGATCGCGATAACACCTCTAGACTAATCAATTTCCTTCCAAACTTCGTCATTTTAGATTCACAGTTTTGCAGTGTTCGTAAAGTTTTTTAGTTAATTTGCTGTCCCGATCTGTGAGACTCGTGATAATATTAAAAGTTGCATATTATAAACAAATTCTCACCGAAAAAAGTGTTTTTTTCACCTACGAAAAACCGGTTGAGACTGACATAAAAAACCCGGGTTTCCCGGTTTGGCAGAAGTTACTTTTTTGGCCAAGGACGATTGGTATTGTATTTGGAGAAAAACGGTTCAGATTTAGATATAGTCTTTATATCACTATAATTTACACTATCACTATATCACTATTTTATATCACTATAATTTACACTATTACTGCTCTAGAATACACATTTTACATGCGATCATGACCAAATTTTCAGGATCGTGTTATATTTGAACTAGAAATAGCTCACGGGAAAGTGGACCACATAGGTCTATGTTTTGATATAGCCCCCATACAAATGTACCACCGATTTACACTATTACTGCTCTAAAATGCATATTTTACATAGGATCTTGATTAAATTTTCCACACAATGTTATATTTGTACTAGAAACACATATTTTGCGCACATGGACATATAAGTCCATGTTTTGGTATAGCCCCCATACAAATGGGCCCCCAGTTCACACTTTTATCACTCTAAAACCCACATCTTACATTGGATCTTGATAAAATTTTTCAAATCATGTCATATTGTCAACTAAGAATGCCTATTTTGAAAGTGATCTATAAGGCCCACTTTTAAATCAACGCCCCTACAAATGGGCTCCCATTTTAATTATTATCTTTCCAGGTCCCACAATTTACATCGGAAGTTTATCAAATTTTGCATTTTGTGTTTTATTTCAACTAAGATGACATACTATGAAAGTCAAATATATGGGTCCATATTATGGTGTAACCCCCATACAAATTGAGCCCCATTCAACTATATTACATCTCTAGAACCCACATCGTGCATTGGATCTCGATACAATTTTGCATATCATGTCATATTTCAACTAAGAATACCTACTTTGAAAGTGATCTATATGAAACCACTTTTTAATGTAGCGCCCTTAAAAATTGCCCCTTTTAATTTTTACCCCTGAAGGAAGCAAATTTTACACCGGTTTTTTTCAAAGTTTGCAGATTATATTATATTTCAACTAAGAATATATAGTATGAAAGTCAAACTAAAATGTCCATACTTTGGAATAACCCAAATGAGGCCCTATTCGGTTTACATCATTCCAGGTTGCAACATACCCCCATACAAATGTCATTTCCGATTTAACATTTTTTGTTAAACAAATGGGCCCCCCATTCTACTCTATTACAACTCTAGAAACTACGTCTTACATCGGATCATGATACATTTCAGCTAGGAATATCTACCGTGAATGAGAAATATATAGACCCATGTTTTGGACCAGGCCCCAAGTGTATAATTTATATGAACTACATAAAATTGCTCTCATGAAACACATGGGTTTAGTAATAAAAGCGAGATATATACTCAGGGAGTGGTGTAGGGTATTATACAGTCGACCCCGCCCGACTTTAGCCTTTCCTTACTTGTTTTTGAAATCTTTCTTTTGGAAAATTTGACTTGTTTAATTTTTGTTTTACTGTAAGAAGATATAAGAAAGTTTCTATAATTAACGAATAATATGGGATCCTTAACCACCACATTATGTACATTACAAGTTAAATTTAATACAATTTGCCTAATGGTTTTGATATTTTTGTATATATTTAAAGGCAAATACTGCAAATGTTTCCTTGAACAAGTTTTATTATTCACGAATATTTTCGAAGACGTATATGAGAAATATGTGTGCAATCCTTGTTTCTGCATCTTTAACCAAAGTATTATATTCAAAAACAAAAGTACCTTTAACAAGTAAGTAAGAATCAGTCGGTTAAACCGACTTATATACCCTTACTATCAGAATCAAAATTCAATTTCAATTTCGCCCATCTTCGAACTTAAACTAAGTTTGGCAAAAATATTATCATGAGCAAAGTTCATATTGATTCCTTAGCTCCTTTCTAGAGTTATCGTGTAAATTAAAACTATTAATTTTTTTTAAGAACCGAAGATCTGACATTATTAATTGAATGCAAGATTAACACTGAACTTAGAAACTATTCATTGATTGACGTGCATCCATTTTTATCCCATATTCGTCATTGTTTCTCACGTCAAGAAAACACGAGTAAGCATAAATACAAATGCAGGCGATTGCTTAGTGAAACAAATATTTGAAAATTTCATCGGAACTTGAATATGGGAAACAATTACATGTGCTGAGAAAAAGCATTTTCAATATTGGCCGTGTTAACCTGTATACCAGCCAGCCATGCCGCAAACAACTTAATAAAGGTTCTCACGCAATATAATAATATAATTATATCACACTATCCCGTAAAAGTTTTTAAGTACAACAACATATGCTACGCATTTTATTATAACTGCAGCACTAAAGTATGCTATATAAATTGTGCATTCATTACTTAAATACCACAGACAGACAGTGTACAACGAAAACAACAGTTAAGAACATACATTAAGGACATGAAATTAATAGCAGTCACTTTAGGCGAAAACTTTGTATATCCTACAAACTTTTCCAGGAAAATGCAGGAGAACAAATTGTATAAGGATTTATAGCAAAAATAAAGTGGAACGATTGAGACGACCTAGGGTAAAACAAGGTAACAACTTTATTTTTGTGCTGGTCAAACAGACGTAGCTAAATCGATTCATAGAAGTGATTCGTAGCCGAATGTTTTTGTTGATATGTTTACCATTAAATTTATTAAAAAAGAATAATTTCAATTCCAAAAATTGAAAACGGAAAGGATTTTTGTATGCTTCCTAATCATAGGCCGGACCGGACCCAATTCGTCAAATCGAGAAGAATATTTGTATCGGGGCTATGTAAAAACATGGAATGATGTGACCCACTTACACAATAGGTAAGGCAAATAAAAGTCAAGCCTGGACCGAAATTTCTATGGGAGCTATATATAAATCTGAACCGATTTGACCCATTTTCTCCATTTCTAGTGGAAACATAAGATATTTTGCCAAAATTGAAGAGGGTGTGTTAAAATAAGAGGTTTCTAAAGCAGAAAAAGTCAAATCGGAATCGAAATGTGAATGGGAGCTGTATATAAATCTGAACCGATATGACCCATTTTCTCCATGTGTGTTTCTAGTGGATACATAAGATGTTTTGCCAATTTTGAAGACAATCTAATAAAATATGTGGTTTCTAGAGCGGAAAAAGCCAAATTGGGAGCGATATTTGTATGGGAGCTGTATATAAATCTGAACCGATCTGGCCAATTTTCACCTTGGGTGTTTCTAGTGGAAACATGAGACGTTTTGCCATATTTGACGAAAATCTGTTAAATTATGTGTTATCTAGCGTAAATAGAGTTAAAGCGGGAGTGAAATTCGTATGGGGACTATATCTAAATCTGAATCGATTTTCTTCAAATTAAATAGCTTTCGTCCTTATCCCGAAAAACTTCGTTGTGCAAAGTTACGTATGTCACGTATAATCTTCAGTTTTATATCTTTTTGTACAATGTTTTAATAGTATCCCTTTTAATACGTAAAGTAACGTATGTGACGTACTGTCTTTTACATAGAATTTGTATTTTGTTTTGTTTGACGTTTATTGATTTCTTTTTGTGAATTGTTACCAACACGCTCTCATTGTATGTGTTGATCGAAGAGTTTAAGTTTAGCGCTCAATCGAATCAGACGTGGAAAATTTAAATAAAAGTTCGATTTTATATTTTAGCACATGAACAAAAGTGTTTTTATTCTCGAAAGCTATCCTGTGACAACTTCAGAAGTGCGATAAGCCCGTTCCTAACGAAAAAGGAAAATCGCGTCGTGAAATAATAATTTATTTGGTATTAGAACAAGTAATTTTCTATTGTTCATGTGCTCGTGTGACTGCGTGTGTAACACGACGAATTACATACACGAACGAGTCAGTGGAAAAAGACAAAAATTTCGAGAAAATGGAGTCGTTAAACAAATTGAAATTGGACGATTTAAAGAAAAAGTGCGAAGGCCTAGGTTTGCCGACGAGTGGCAAGAAAATAGACCTAATCGAAAGAATATACTTGTACGGTTTAAAAGAAAAAGATCAAGTAATACGCGAAATGTCACAAAATTCGATTCACGATAATTCTTTTCGGAGCGTAAATGGACAAGACGAGGAAAGTCCATTGAGTGCATCATCGCCGGATTTTGTTGGATTTGACAATGCGACGAGTAATACTTCATTAATAGCGACATCAGCGGAAAGCATTGTGGGAGTTTCTACGACGGTGTGTAGCATTCCCAGTACTTCGACTTATGGTGTTCGACGACAAGTTTCTGTTCCAGTATCGACGGTGTCCAGCGGTGTAGGACGCAATGTTTACTGGGCAGATGAACGAGTAACTTCAGAACTTCGACAAGCAACGAGAGAAAACACGAATTCCATCTATACAAATTGTATTCCAATTCCGTCAACAATTCGACAAAATAATGTACAGCATAATTTTGTACCATTTTCAACGAGTGTATCCCAACAGTTTGATCAACCGTTACCTTACGTGCAAAGTCATGTTCCATACCAACAACAATATGTTCCAACAACGTTTAACGTACAACAACAATTCGTACCAACACAACCGTCGTTTCAGCAGTGCATGTACGCACCAATACAACCACAACAAAGCTTTGTAACGAATAATGTGAAGGACGTAATTTCGATATTACCATCATTTGATCCAGCAGATAAGTCGATAACTTCAGTGAAGTTTATCGGTCGTACCGAACATTTACGTCAATCGTACGGCTGGGATGATAAGGTACTCTTGTTTGCAGTACAGACCAAATTGCAGGGTGTTGCAAAATTGTGGATAGATTCTGGGGCTGATATTTTTACATCTTGGCAGCAATCCGTCGAAGCGTTCCTAAAAGAATTTCCATCAACTGTGAACGTTGCAGAAATTCACATTCAGCTAATGAATATGCGTCGCTCTTTCGGTGAATCGCCTGAGATGTTTTATTACAAGATTTTGTCAATCGCGAGAAACGGATGTTTGGACGACCAGTCCATAATAAAATATGTCATAAATGGAGTGAATGACAATGATATGAGACGCGTTTTATCGGTTATGAATTTCTCATCGTGTTGTGAACTTTTAAAGGCTATAACGAACTATAGTAGCTACAATAGTAGTTATAATCCGAAAGCGAATAGCTTGAACAAGAAAGGTTTTGATCGGGTTAAAGACAATTTATCCGCGAGTGCAAACAATACTGTGGTCAAACCGGGAGCCGATATAACTTGTTATAACTGTAGGAAAACTGGACATATATCTCGTAATTGTCCCGAACCGCAAAAACGTGCTCGTTGTGAAATATGTTCGCGTACAGGACATACCTCGGCAATGTGTAAAAATAATGTGACCCAAAACGCGACGTGTAATCAAATAGATGACCCAACAGGGGGGTTAAGCTACAAAACTGTAAAGATTGGAGATATACTTGTGAATGCTTTGATAGACAGTGGAAGTGCCCGTAGCTTAATCAGAAAATCTATTGTGGTTGAACATGATGAGAAAGAAAAGTGTTATATTCGTCTGATCGGATTTGGTGGCGGTCAGTATGAATGT
Source organism: Polietes domitor (assembly GCA_947397865.1). NCBI lineage: Eukaryota > Metazoa > Arthropoda > Insecta > Diptera > Muscidae > Polietes > Polietes domitor. The sequence goes on along the minus strand of OX377621.1, from coordinate 104,992,213 downwards.
TTCGAGAAGATAAAATTGAAAATGAAAATTGACGACGTCGATATGGAAGAATATGTTTTGATAATCGAAGATGATAAACTTGTATACGATATGTTGCTCGGTAGAGATATTTTGTGCTCGAAGAATATACGGTTCGTGATGGACGGCGATAATTGTTACATCCAGACGAAAATAGTGAATAACATAAATGATACATTATCGACCGAAATAACCGACAACTTAAACGATGTTCTTAAACGATTTGAAGGCCGTTTCGGAAAAGACATAAAGACAATTGGAAAGTGTAATATCGTTAAAATGGACATCAAACTTACAACCGAAGAATCCATAAGTATGAAACCTTATCGATTGCCGTTCGCCCGTAGACCAATTGTACGTGAAATGATTAAAGACATGCTTGACGCGAATATCATCCGACCATCATCTTCACCATTTGCTTCGCCCATAGTCATGAATGAAAAGAAAAACGGAGAGTTCAGAATGTGCGTTGACTACAGACGACTAAATAAAGTGACGGTAAAACAACCATTTCCAATGCCCATTATCGAGGATATTTTGGCACAGCTCTCGGGAAACAAATATTTCACGGTATTGGACCTGAAAATGGGTTACCACCAAATTGAAGTAGAGGAGGCAGCGAAACCAATCACCGCGTTTATAACTCAAGATGGTCACTACGAGTTCAACAGGATGCCGTTTGGGCTAGTAAATGCTCCATCCGTGTTCCAGGAAACGATGAATAAAATAATTGACATGGCCAAACCGGATGTAGTAATAGCCTACCTAGATGATATTATTATACCAAGCAGAACAGCGGACGAAGGTGTTAGGATATTGGAAAGATTTTTGAAAATTTTGGAACGATGTGGATTAACATTACGATATGACAAGTGCAACTTTTTGGGAAACGCGATTGATTTTCTTGGCCATCGAATAGACGAACGAGGAATAACACCTGGCAGAGCCAAATTGCTTGCAATAGAAAAATACAAGGTGCCAGAGAATGCAACTGAAGTCCGAAGATTCACGGGTTTGTGTGGATTTTTCCGGAAATTCGTAAGGGAATTCCAAATTATTGCAAAGCCGCTCACTCAGTTGACAACGAAAGCAGCCCAGGGGAATTTCAAGTGGGGACCCGAGCAGGAAAGTGCATTTTGTATATTGAAGAGCAAACTTTGTGAAGAACCGGTACTGACCTTGTATGATTTCAATGCCCTACACGAAGTTCACACGGATGCTAGTAGCGTTGGACTAGCCGGTATTCTACTCCAATCGACCGACGAGGGACGTTCGTGGAGAGCGGTAATATATTTCAGCAGAGTGTGTAGTGAAGCGGAATCACGTTACCATAGCTACGAACTTGAGGTCCTCGCTGTTGTTGAGTCGCTTTCAAGATTCAGGATCTATTTGCTGGGAAAACCATTTAGAGTTGTTACCGACTGTGCAGCGATTTCGACAATAAGGGCTAAGACACAACTAATTCCGCGAATTGCCAGATGGTGGATGAGTTTAATGGAGAACGATTTCGAATGCACCCATCGAGCTGGAAGCCGTATGTCTCATGTTGATGCCATTAGTAGAGCACCGAGGGAGGAACAGGTTGCACAGATTTCCATCGACACCGCAGACTGGCTATTGACAATGCAGTTACAAGATGAAAATTTGGCGAACATAATAATGGTATTGAGAGGAGAGCGTAAGTCTGAGCAGGAGAATCAATTTCGAAACGACTACGAACTGGAAAAGGAACGGCTCTATAGAAAGGTAAATCGGAAATTATTATTTGTCGTACCTAAAGCAGCCCGCTGGCGTGTTGTTAAACATTACCATGATGACATGGGTCATTTTGGCCTTGAGAAATCTATCCAGCGGTTATCACAACATTTTTGGTTCCCTCGTATACGCAAATATGTTAAGGAATATATTGCTGCTTGCGTCGAGTGTTGTTTCAATAAAGGGAAGACTGGGAGACCCAAAGGAGAAATGCAGATCAGCGAAGGTAGTCCCGTCCCGTTCCAAACCCTTCATATAGACCATTTGGGACCATTTATACGCAGTAAGAAAGGGTACGTTTATATTCTTGCTATCAGCGATGCATTTACCAAGTTTTTGATTGTGAAACCTGTCCGAAATACCTCCACGTCTCCGGTACTACAGATATTGACGGAAGTTTTTGGATATTTTGGTTTACCGGAACGGATAGTGTCAGATCGAGGTACCGCTTTCACTTCCAAGCAATTTGAAGCATTCTGTTCTGAGTTTGACATCTACCATATAAAAACAGCCGTGAGAACCCCTAGGGCAAATGGACAAGTTGAAAGGTCCAACAACCTAATCTTGAATTATTTGCGAACGTCTACGACAGATCCGAGAGATTGGGATTCTTATCTTCTTCGTGTTCAATGGACTGTGAATTCTCAAAAGAACAGTACCACTGGATTTAGTCCACATGAGTTGGTGTATAATTTTAAACTAAGAGATGTTATAAGAAACCGTTTATTAGCAGCGATTATCGAATCCAACGTAGAAGTACCAGTTGAAGAGAATCAGAAGGAGGCTCTACAGAATATGCAAAAGTGCAGACAACAGTGGAAAGAACGTTTTGATCGACGGCATGATAAGCCCCAGGTGTACCAAATAAACGATTTGGTCGTTATAGAGAGTGAACTCCAATCGACTGGCGAATCACGAAAACTGGCTCCACGTTTCAGAGGGCCCTATGTAGTTGCTAAGGTTCTCGGTAAAGATCGATATCTTCTGGAAGATATTAAAGGCATGCGTATCAGTCAGAAACCATTCAGTTCCGTCTATACAGCTGAGAAGATGAAAAGATGGTGTGTGTTACCCCCAGATGACGAATTGACTAACGAAGATGACATCGAGGCGATGTCAGGTCAGGAGAGGCCGAGCTGTCACGTATAATCTTCAGTTTTATATCTTTTTGTACAATGTTTTAATAGTATCCCTTTTAATACGTAAAGTAACGTATGTGACGTACTGTCTTTTACATAGAATTTGTATTTTGTTTTGTTTGACGTTTATTGATTTCTTTTTGTGAATTGTTACCAACACGCTCTCATTGTATGTGTTGATCGAAGAGTTTAAGTTTAGCGCTCAATCGAATCAGACGTGGAAAATTTAAATAAAAGTTCGATTTTATATTTTAGCACATGAACAAAAGTGTTTTTATTCTCGAAAGCTATCCTGTGACACGTACTTGTTTTTGTTGTTTATGTTGATGTTTATAAATTAAGATTTATTGTGTAACTTGGAATCTCATTCATCTTCTGTGAATGATTTTCATGAGAAATGATTGCTTCATTTAAGTTTTAGGTAAATAAAAAGACTTATTTTTATTACAAAATGCCTAAATATTAAGTTTTCCTCATATTTTAAATTCCAGTTGTACAATAAAACTTACTGTATAAGCACCCATAAAGAGTGACTATTTTCACAATTTATTTATTAAAATAAATTGGCGGTAAAATGCGCAACATGTAATTGCGGAATATTGAACCTAATACATGGTAATTTAATAAAAAATTCACCATCTGGCGGTATGTTACAGAATTCACATTTAAAACTCCACATATATTATGAAAATTTTTTGTAAAAATAGTCTTAAATAACTGAACTTGAAGATTCCAAATCAAAGTGTTACTTTTTATCAATGGACAAAAAGTTATTAACCTTTAGAATATGCCAATTTGAACTTTTCACAACTGATCGAGTAAATCTCAAAATATTCTTGAATTTAAAGCAGTGCAACTTCGAAAGTAAACAACACATGCCATTGATATTTTCGGTGGTGATGTATAATTTTATATTCTTTAATCGTATAATAAAAATTTTTCAAAAAAATGAATTTTGATTTTTGAATTTTGTCCATCATAGTAGTAAAATTTAGTCAATACGTTTCAGAAAAAAACCCCATAAATCATCGAAACAGTCAAACTGAAGGCATGATGTATCTGTATTCCAGTATGTAATTGTAATTTGCGTTAATCTTTTAGGAAGGATAAACGCATTACATGTGTACATTTCGAATTAAGCCAAAAGCATCTTAAGAGGTTTCTATGGAATACACACATGCGACTGAATCCGCATGTGCTGATATCTTATTAAGTATTTATTTGTTTTCTTAAAAAATGCCAAATTCTCAAACTTTGTTTACAAATAAAATGTTCACTTAGATGAAGCGCTGTCGTGGCGGCATATTTTTGGGAGGCATGGCCACAGCAAATGTGTAACATGCTTTGCGTGGACTACTTACACAATGTTCCTGTACTATTATCTCAGTTGAAGCGGAAGATAAATAATTTATTGTTCTGCTTTATGTTGTCTTCAAATCAGTCTGGTGGCATATTATTTGTATGGATGTTTTAGTTCGTGATTATTTGCGGATGGTTGGATGGCTGTTGCGTGCCAGCTAAGTAGCCATCATATATGATGTTTATGGCGAAAAGATAAAACGCAAACATAAATGTTCCTTAATTAATTTCTAGAAGAGACGGTTGGGAGAACTAATTTCATTCCAAGACGGGAGAACTAATTTCATTCCAAGACGGGAAAACTAATTTCATTCTAAGAAAACAGTGCGTCATGGCTGGGGAAAACTAACGAGGGTTCACTACAATATGAGCAATTTTCCTAGAAATTAAGTTCAGGAATTCCAAAGCACAACTTACAATAGTAAAGATTTTTTTCCATGGACAAAGCCGCTAATAAAATATTTATACACTCCACAAGAGTATTATGACTTTGTGCATTTGTTTGTAACACCCAAAAGGAAGCGAGATAGACCCATTGTTAATTATACAGATCGACTTAGAATCACTTTTTGAATCGATTTAACGATGTCCGTCCGTCTGTCCATCTATTCTTGTAATCAAAGTACAGGTCGCAATTGTAGCCAGAACCAAACGAAACTTTGCACAACAAAGTTTTTCGGGATAAGGACGAACGCTATTTAATTTGAAGAAAATCGGATCAGATTTAGATATAGCCCCCATACGAATTTCACTCCCGATTTGACTCTTTTCACGCTAGATACCACATATTAAAACAGATTTTCCTCAAACTTGGCAAAACATCTTACATTTCAACTAGAAACACCTATTGTGAAAATTGGTCAGATCGATTTAGATATAGCCCCCATACGAATTTCACTCCCGATTTGACTTTTTCTGCTGTAGAAACGACATATTGTATCAGATTCAGATTTGGCAAAACATCGTATATTTAAACTAGGAACACCTACATTGAAAATTGGTCAGATCGGTTCAGATTTGTATTTAGCTCCCATACAAATTTCGCGTTCGACTTAACTTTTTCTGCCCTAGAAACCACGTATTTTCGCCGAATTTCCTCAATTTCTTCACATGGGGGATTTCATTCCATGTTTGGATATAGCCCGATACAAATATTCTAATCGATTTGACAAATTGGGTCAGGTCATATTAGCCTATGATTAGGAAACATACAAAAATCCTTCCCGTTTTCACTTTTCTACCGAATTTAATTGTATTCGGATTGAAAGTGGAGTGTGTCATATAGTCGGCCCCGCTCGACTTTAGCCTTTCCTAAACTAAGCCATTCCTAACAAAGTGGCATAATCTTTGGAATAATAAAACCGACAAAACATCTATTCTGGTAGTCAAAATCATTTGAAACTTTAAACCTATCATTTAATCATTTGAAACATTTATTACTTGGCTGCAGACTACCACGCCATTTGTAAATAAATTTGCATTCTATTAAATATAGAAGCAAAATGGTCTTGAGCCAGGACAATATCCCAGTTCAAATCAAATATTGATTACAGGCCAAAAAAATGCAAACGAAAAAACTAAAACAAATGAGCGTTGGCACGGCAGAAGTATTGCTGGGTAACTATACCTGCATGTACACATACTTACATATGCAACTCAATGAGATGCTTGTAAGATGGCATGTGTACTTTATTACTTGGTGCGATTTTTTAAACGCAAATTCGGCAAGTGAGTTGTGATTCTCGTTCGTTTGTGAGAATCATCTCCTTATAGAGGCCGGGTTTGATGTTGAAAAGTCGCTGCGAAGCCACTTGAAATGACTTTTGACATGGTCGAAATCATGATCGTGGTAGTCTGCAGCCAAGTAATAAATGTCACCATGCCATTTGCATTCTATTAAATATAGAAGCAAAATGGTCTTGAGCCAGGACAATATCCCAGTTCAAATCAAATATTGATTACAGACCAAAAAAATGCAAACGAAAAAGCTAAATATAAAATTTTTAATATTTCAAGCCGCGAAATAGCAGTCAATTCAAAAAATAAATATTGTTATATTTATATTTTCAAAAAAGATTAAATATCATAAATATTGTTAGATAGTGGGTGTAGTTGGGTGTATTTCTATTCTATTTTAATTCCAAAAGTACTAATTTTGAAAATCCATTATATCACGTACGTAGTGCAAAATAATCTAACTTCATGATTCTACCAATTTTTGTGGTAAAAGTAAAAGGTACGAATTTTGAAAAATCTTTTAATTTTACGTGTCTATGCAGTCAAACAACATCTTACACTAGGGTTTGCATCCCGGGATTTCCCGCGGGAAAATTCCCGGGAATTCGCGCATTTTTCATTTCCCGTATCCCGGGAAATTCGTACAGGTATCCCGCAGGAATTCAGTAGAAAATTTACATATTTCTTAGCATATTTTTGTTCCATCATTTCCACAATAAAATTAAAAATGTTGTATAAAAATTAGGTTTCAATCAGGTATGTCAAATATTGCAGGTGGATGACAAAATATTGCGTTCGGATGTAGATGTAGACTCAAAATTCACTTTTTTGGATTTTTCCTGTCAAGCCCCATATGAAACAATTGAAATCCGGGAAAAATAGATTGTGGGCGTGTATCCGAACGCCAGAAATAAAGAATTTAAAGTTTTTGAAGCGACAGGACAAAGAACAAACATTTCATTTAATGCTCTACTCACTATAAATGTGAACGATCGTTCTCCGTCGCGTCCACATTTTCCAATAAAATAAGAAATATCTGATCTTTAATTAATTTTGAAACTTGAAAAGATGTTTGAGTTGATCTCGCAATGCGCTTTATTATTTGAATTCTGTAACAGTTTCGTTGTGAAATATATATTTATTTTACTTCAATAAAATGTGAATGTTTCATTGGAAAAAATAAGCTTAACTCATGGTAAACAGTATGTTGACGATTTCCCGTGCTGTCCCGGGATCCCGGGAAATTGAAAAAATAATTCCCGTTTCCCGGGAAAGTATACACCGAATTCTATGATTCTAGCTGCGGCCATTTGGTTGGTACCATTTTTATTCCCTTTTCCTAGTATACCCCTTTATCAGTACGACTTTCTAAAATCTCTTTATTTTACGTGTCTACGCATTAAGAGGGGTGTACACACTGAATTTCACATTCTAGCTGTAGTCGTTAAGTTGGTACTATTTTTAGCCCTCTATTCCAATTTTATCTCTTAAAAGTACGAATTTGGAAAAACTATTATTATATTATGTATCTTCTCAATCAAACGGCAACCCCATTTGCCCCATTTCACCCTACGAATAAAACTCATTTTGTAGTGCACGTTTTTGTTATAGGGGGAATGCGCACACCCAATATCAGGTAAGTACAAGCACACATATTGAAAAAAATGGGCTTAAATACTCTTAAATATTAGGGAATATTAGGGTATTTTTAGTCCTAGTTCTCTCAATTTTTCCCTTAAAACCGGTTTCTCCCAGTTGCAATCCCAACCGATCTACGACTATAAGACGTATTTATGCAAAATTTGGATGTCTTAGCTCCTTTCGTTTAGATGCTAGCGTGCTTTCAACAGACGGACGGACTGGATCGTCTTAGAATTTTATGACGATAAAGAATATATATACTTTATAGGGTCTCAGGTCGATATTTCAAGGTGTTACAACCGGATTGACAAAGTTAGTATACCCCCATCCTGGAGGTGGAGGGTATAAAAATATTTACGATTTAGTCAATCCCCTTATTGTACCTCCCACACAATTGTCTATATACTAGTGCACGGAGTCCACTATGACTTGCTATTTCATCAAGTTTTTGAATTGATTTTTTTTTTCAAATATCAATCCTGGGACCATGTGCCACGAGCGTTCTACTACCTTCCACACAAATTATCCTTCCCTAAATAAAATTTATTTCCTTATAACTTCCGTACATATGTATACCCTTGAGAGGGTATACATAAGTCGGTTTAGCCGACTGAAGCTTACTTACTTGTTTTTAGTCCGCGATAGGGAAAAGTTTAAAGCCTCTTGATAAATTTTATCTATTTACTAACCAAACAGTCCACACAATCAGGGGAACCTGAACTTCATGATTCCAGATAGAACCGTTTTATTGGTATCATCTGTCTCTTTTTGCAAATGTAAGTCTAAAAGTACGAATTAGGAATTTTTTTTTCAGTTTTGTACACCCACAGAGAGAGTCCGCCATGAATATTTTAAACACTGACATTTTATTTTATAATACATGATATAAAGGGTGTTTTTTATTGAGGTATAGAACTTCGAATTGAAATAAAACACAAGAAAATCCTTTTAATGTCCATCAATTTGGCTTTATTGGAAGGATAATTTTATGCCATTAATGTTTAAATATGATTTCGGGCATGTGGCTGCTGCGTCTGGCTCGAATATAGCCAATTCTACAGGTCCAATTTTCAGCCACTTTTTCGAGCATATGGGGCCGTATGTTGGCAATAACGCCACGAATGTTGGCTTCCAAGTCCCCTAACGTTTCTGGTTTGTTGGCGTAGACGAGCGACTTCACATATCCCAAAAGAAAATAATCCAATTATGTCAAATCACACGATCTTGGTGGCCAATTGACAGGTCCATTCCGCGAAATTATGTCGACCATAAAATGGACGGAGCTTGCGGTGAACTTCGCGAACTGAACCATTACTTTCGAAATAAATTTGCACGATTTGCAAGCGTTGTTCTTTTGTCAACCTGTTCATGATGAAATGGCAAACCAAACTAAATATTAATCACTTGACAGCTGACAAAATGGCCGCCAGTTAAAAAAGTGATGCCAACTTAAAGTTCTATACCCCAATAAAAAAACACCCTTTAGTTAATTTTTTTTTATGTATACGTTTTTGGTAAAATTTTCACGATCCCGCTTTTTTCCCATAAAACCGCAAAATCCCACTTTTTGATTTCTTGAGTCCGGCTTTTTGCCCCATAAGAGATGTCCACGTTAGTGATACCTCACCTAAAGATCCCACAATTCTTAACATCAAAATTCTCAATTTCAAATGGAATTTTCACAATTCGAAATGGAAACTCTTAATTTCAATTGGAATTTTGTCATTTCGAAATGAAAATTCTCAATTTCATTTTGAATTTTCTCATTATGGAAATTCTTATTTTCAATTGGGATTTCTCATTTTGGAATGGAAAACCATAATTTCAAATGGGATTTTCTCAATATGAAATGGAAATGCTCAATTTCAAGGGGTATTTTCTCAACTTCAATTGGAAATGGTGTAGAAACACGTACTGTGAAAGCGAGCTATATGGGTCGATTGTCCCTATATTTTCACTATTACTGGTTAGTATCCACATTTTACGTTGGATCTTCATATTTGCCACTATTCCCTTTGTACCGCTGAGCGTATGAATAATTATATTAAAAACATATTACTTATACGCCACGAATAACTATCATCTTTATACCGTCCACTATTCTGTCTTTGTGCATTTGTTTGTAACATCCAAAAGATGTTATAAACATTTTGTTAAATATACCGATCTACTTAGAATCACTTTTTAAATCGATTTATCCATGTCCGTTTGTCTATCTTTCCGTCCATCCATCTATTCTATTCATCTATTTTAATCAAAGTACAGGTCGCAATTATTGTCCGATCCTAACAAACATTGGTACAAGTTATTTTTGCCGCCCAAGGACGAACCCTATTTAATTTGAAGAAAATTGGTTCAGATTTAGATATAGCCCCGATACAAATGTCGCTCCCGATTTTACTATTTCCGCTCTTGAAACCACACATTTTACTCGATTTGCTCTGAATTTGGCACAGTGTCTTATAATTTCAGATTTAGATATAGCTCCCATACAAATTTCGTTCCCCAATTAACTTTTTGCGCTCTAGAGATAACATATTTTAACTGATTACCCGCAAATTTGGAACCTTATATGCAACAAGAGGTGTTATTTTGGTATTCAAATAAAAATGCAATTTTTTGAGATAAACGATCGCATGTTTATTTCATAATGAAGAGGAAGGTATGCTGTTAATAATGAAAAACAACATCAGCCAAATGGCCAGCACTACCACGCTTACAGGAACATATCCTTTTCATGAAATTGACCATAACCAAATCGCAAAGTGGCTGCCCTATGTCCTTGATAGCCTCACGAATTCTATCTTTCCAGATCAATACCATCCAACTTCGACCATAAAAAATCATTTATCATCTCTCGATAGCGCAATCCATTCAACGTAACTGTTGATCCAACCTCATTTTCGCAAAAATAAGGTCCAATTTCCCCACCGGACCATAAACCGCACCAAACAGTCACACGATGAGGATGGAGAGGCTTCTCTACAATAACTCTTGGGTTTTCCTAGCCCCAGATGCGACAATGTTGCGTGTTGACGTAGCCACCGAGGTGGAAATGGGCCTCATCAGTCAAGATGATTTATTTTTGTAGTGAATTTTAATAATTTCAATGCGTTGTTGAAGTGTGTATCGTTCCATTTTTAGAAATGGCGTAGTTTCTACTTGTCAAATGTCAAAGAATAAAAGCTTCAAAAGTGACAGCTACCGAAATACCGGGTGATTCAAAATAATATCTCTTGTTGGAAAACCCTGTAGAAAAGTGTTTGACTTTTTCTGCTCTAGAAACCACATAATTTAACAGATTTCAATAAAATTTGGCATATCACCTCATATTTCAACTATATTCACTAGAGATCTCGGTTCAAATCTTTTAATAGGTTTTGATCAGAACACGTTATATTTCATATGGAAATATACATGGTGAATGTTGGTCTCATCAGTCCATGATGTAAGACACCTGCCAAAATCCTAACCGAATTGAATTGTAATGGCTTAAAAGTGGATGGTATCATATAGCCGGCCCGCACCACTTTAGCCTTTTCTTTCCCCTGTTTTAATCAGGGGAAGGGTGGAACAATTTTATTTTGCCTTCATCTACTTTTTTCTGTCTTTCAGTCATTCGCTATATTCTCTTTTTGTTAATTTTAATTGATTATTATTGTGGAATAGAGAATTAAATAATAATTCGTATTTTCCGAGATTTTCCTAAAACAGAGTGATTCAATCAATTATAAGTTTAATTTCCAGCATATGGCAAAACTTAACGATGTAGGCATAAACATCCGCATTAGCAGGAAAATGCTGGCGTTAAAAATAAGTCATGTCTGTTATTTGCTATAAAAATAATTTTAATAGCAGATATTATGCATACATAGTTACTCAGATTTTGCAGGTCATCTTTAGATCTCTGTTGACCATGATTTGCTGGCAACTGCAGGACATGAAGACATAGATAGCGTGTGTGTTGTATGGTGACAAGTTTTTATGGCATTTCAAATTATTTGTATGTGCATACAAATACTATGAATCCGTAACCCCCTTCCGCCACCGAAGCAAGGACTCGAGACCAGTCGCTTATTTCAACAACACTAATGATACACAATAGCGAAGGGAGAGAAAACCTGATTGAGGGTGACAAGTTTGATAAAGACCAAAAGAGAATAGGAAACAGTTTCGAGATCCCCTCCCACAAAATGCTTAGAAATGCAAAATGAAAGAATTTTTCGAAATTCGTATTTTTATACCCTACACCACTTCGTGGTCTAGGGTATTATAAGTTAGTTTCGGGCCAAATGTTTGTAACACCAAGAAATAATCGAGCTAGACCCACCTTTAAGTATACCGATCGGCTTAGAATCACTAGCTGAGTCGATTTATCGATGTCTGTCTGTCCGTCCGTCCGTCTGTCCGTCTGCTGTCCATCTTAGCTTGTTCGCACTCTACAGGTCGCAATTGTTGTCCGATTGTCATGAAACTTGGCAGCAGTTATTTTTTCTGGCTAAGGACCATCGGTATTGAATTTGGAGGAAATCGGTTCAGATTTAGATATAGGTCCCATACAAATGTCGCTCCCGATTTGACATTTTCCACTTTAGAAAACACATATTGTACCCGATTTTCTTTACATTTGGTACAACATCTTATAATCCAACTAGAAACACCTATGCTGAAATTGGGTAAGATCGGTTCAGATTTAGATATAGCCCCCATACAAATGTCGCTCCCTATTTCAGTTTTTCCGCTTAAGAAACCACATATTGTACCCGATTTTCATTAAAATTGGCACAACATCTTATAATCCAACTAGAAACACCTATGCAAAAATTGGGTAAGATCGGTTCAGATTTAGATATAGGCCCCATACAAATGTCGTTCCGATTTGACATTTTCCGCTCTAGAAACGACATATTGTACCCGATTTTCTTTAAATTTTGCAGAACATCTTATAATCGACCTAGAAACTCGTATGCAGAAATTGGGTAAGATCGGTTCAGATTTAGATATAGCCCCAATATAAATGTCGCTCCCGACAACATTTTATAATCGAACTAGAAACACCTATGCTGAAACTGGGTAAGATCGGCTCATATTTAGATACAGACCCAAAGAAATGTCACCCTTGGCACAACATCTTATAATCTAACTAGAAACACCTATGCTGAAAGTGGGTATGATCGGTACAGATTTAGATATAGCCCACATACAAATGCCGCTCCCGATTTGACGTTTTCCGCTCTAAAATCCACATATAGTACCCGTTTTTCTTTAAAATTTGGAACAACATCTTATAATCCAACCTATGGTGAAAGTGGGTAAGATCGGTTCAGATTTAGTTATCGCCCTCATACAAATGTTGCTCCCGAATGTTTAACCGATTTCGGCCAAACTTTACATATTATATTTCACCAATACACATACATGGTGAAAGCGGGTCACATCGTTCCAGGTTTCAATATACCCCCATACAAATGTCCTTTCCGATTTAACATTTTTTGTCAAACACATACATTTACAGGATGCAAAAATCCTTCCCGATTTCACTTTTTTACCAAATTGAATTGTAATGAAATAGAAAGTCCGTCCGTCTTTAGCATTTCCTTACTTGTTTGGGAGATGCCCATATCTCCATACTTTGGTATAACACAAATGGGGTCCCATTCTGTTCTATTACAGCTCTAGAAACTACATCTTACATCGGATCTTCATCAAACATTGCAGATCATGGTATTTTTCAACCAGGAATACCTACCGTGAATGAGAAATATATAGGCCCATGTTTTGGACCAGGCCCAAAATGTAGTTATAGGCCCCCTTTTGAAATGTCGATCCGATTCATCCTATTACTACTGTATAATTTGTATTTGTCTATCGGATAATTGGATCAATTACCATATTATTAACCATATTCGTTAAATATGACTAAAGATTAATTTATAGTATAATTTATATGAACTACATAAAATTGCTCCCATGAAATAAATGGGTTTAGTAATCATAGCGAGGTACATACGCAGGGAGTGGTGTAGGGTATTATATAGTCGACCCCGCCCGACTTTAGCCTTAACCTTACTAGTTAAAAGGTATATTCGTTTTACAACACAGATCACAGATAAAAAGGCATTTTTCGAAATTTGTACTTTTAAGGATAAACTTTTTAAATAGGATAAAAATTGTACCAAGCCCAGACCAAACGGTATTACATATTTCATCCTGCAGACAAGCCGTTGTTGGCTTCGCGGGACAATCCACAAATGTAAATAAATCAATAAATAGCATGAATGCGACCAAGAACATTATTTGCAAAATTTGTACTTTTTATGGGTGAAATTGGGTAAAAAGGTATAAAAATTGTACCAATGGAACAGACGTAGCTGGAATCACGAAATTCGTATGTGTGCATCCCCGAAAATGCTTAGATACGGAAAATGAAGTAATTTTTCGAAATTAGTTCTTTTAAAGGGTAAACGAGAAAAGGGGATATAAAAGGTACCAAAAACACGGCTGACGCTGCAATCATTAAATTCGGTGTGTATATTCGCCTAACAGTGTAGATGAATGATAACAAGGAATTTTCCAAAATTAGTACTCTTTAGGGGTTAAAAATTGTACCACCGCCCTGACCAAACGGTTTGGCCTACAATCTTGAAATTGTTAACGGACATTACTCTTAGAGCACTAAAGCGTATTATTGGGGTTGAATTTGAGCAAAAAGAAATAAAAATGATACCAATCAAACAGACGGAGCTGGAATCATGGCATTCATTCTTCATTCATTTTCATAATGCTTAGAAACGCAAAATAAAGGAATTTTTCAAAAAAAGGCAAATGTATCATGAAATTGGTGTGTATATTCATCTTACGGCGTAGATGCGAGATAAGAAGGGATTTATTGAAATTTGTACTTTTAAGTAGAAATGGGAACAAAAAGCGATTAAAATGGTATCCACCAATGTATCGAATAAGGTATATTCATAATTACTCTGACTTGCAGTACAAATGTATTGTATACAAATTGGTGGAAGAGGATCAAAAGTGATACAAATCAAAGAGTGTGACAAAAGCATACAAAACAAAAGCAAAATGAAACTGATTTCAACTATCCGTTTGAAAGTTATATCAGTTTTTATACCAAAGCTGATGACAATTAGTGTGGCAGCATATATGGAAATATTGGCAAAGATCAAATTTCACAATATTCCGATCATCCGTATAGATGTTATAAAAGGTTTAATTTTAAGTATGTAATGGTGATTTGTGTGGGAGGCACAAGAAGGGCAACTCAGAGTGATTTAGGACCCTAAGTATGTCCTAAATCCCTTTCAACTCCGTCTGGCTGGCTGGTGTAACCGATAACTCTCGAGAGGAGTTAAGGAATCAATTTAAAATTTGCCCATGGAAATATTTTTCCCAAACTTAGTTTAAGTTCGAAGACAAAGTGACATAAACTTTGAAATAAAAGCTATATGACATTCATACGGTTAAACAAAATCATTTGCAATTTGATACTTGAAAATGTTTTTGTAATCACTTTCAACCTAAAAAATATGTACGCTTTAGCCAAGCCTATTTTTATACCTCTCACACAATTGTTTATATCCTAGGAAAAATTAAATCCTTCATAATTTCTATACTGGTGTATGGAATCCTCTAAGACTTGATATAAGATCATGTTGTATTTTTCAAATGTGGAAGCTGGGACCACATGCCATCAAGCTCCAAGTTCATTTTGTACGAAAGCTAGCGTGCTTTCAAAATACGGACGGACAGACGGTAAGATGTTAGATCGTCTTAGAATTTTACCACGATCCAGAATATATAGACTTCATGAATATTTCCCTCCATCCTAAGGTATACAAATGTTTGATAATTGATTTTAAGGTAGTGGCTGGGAAAGTCTCATAACTCTGAAAAAAAACACAGACTCCTACCTCGCTTTCTTTCTAACGCCAGAGTATTTTCAACAGACATCGTCGCAGAATTGCATGGTTATTGAAGACGAAGAGGCTATACAAAGCAGTGATACCTTTTTCATACTCAAAAATACCACTAAAGAGAATAGCATAAATTTCAATTTTCGTCGAAGGTGATATTTGTTTAATACTGGGAAAAATGAAACATACTGCATTCTTACGACTTGGTATCCACAAAGTGTATATAGGGTGGACCATTTAACATTTTAAATTTGAACTACATATTACTTCGACTTTGAAAGGTAGAATAACATTCATTTTTATTTTCAGGTTTATGTTTGACATTTTCAAAATGGGGCCTATACGCTCGAAAAAAAAAACACTCACTACTCCCAAAGTAGTGAAATTTACGTGGAAAATTTTCGAATTTTCAGATGAATCTCATTTTCATCTCGGTGGCTTGTCAGTAAGCACAATTGCCGCATATGGGGTCAGAGAACCCACACTTGACTATTGAGAAGCCAATGCATCCACAACGAGTCACTTTTGGTGTGGACTTTGGGCTGTACTGACAAATTGGGTTGATTGGATGAGGTATTGCCGAGCCAGTCGTAATAGTCATATAAATGAAATTGTGTTCCATTATTAAATGACAAAGTTCAACCTTTCCAATCAAACCAGAATTTTTTATAGCCTATTCTAATTTAAAAATTTAAATGGTCCACACTAATAAAAAGATTATGGAGGAAGTTTTGTAGCAGATAATACACTGTGTCACTGTGTGTACTGTCACCAACAACTATTCAACCTTTCAACGTTGAAGAATTCATGCGGTTGCATAAATATTTCAAAAGATAAGCGAAATATATTCCAGAATTCCATAAAATGTATAAACAAAACTCAAAAGATGCCACAGAAAGTAGTTTAGTTAAGAAAAGTTACAATACAAAATAATCTGTCAAAACCAATTATATGCATAAAGTTGAATAAATTTTGCATTTTCTGTCAATTAAATTTTGCATGAAGGCAAATGTGGCTAAATGCAATATTTAAGTAAGTAATTGCACACAAAAATATGGCAATGTAAAACCAAAGTGAAGTGAACTGTTGATTTAAAATTGAGGGAAATTCATGTAAGGTATAATTTTTCATTTCGATTCAAATTTGTTTCATGTTGAAACTAAATTTTAAAATGTTGAATTAATTTTTTTTATGATTGATTCAAGTAGACGACAACAATAATACTTTCATGTTAAAATAAAATTTGGCGACTTTTAATTACATTCTAAACTACTAAAATAAAATGTTTTCTCTATGATTTAAAAATTACATTTCGTCGCCGTCCTAGCAAAAGTAGCTATGTGTAATTTTTCGAAAAAAAGTTATTGTTGCATTCGAAATCTATTTTCGTTATACATTCAGCCACCAAAGCAATTTGTGATATCTTGATTGGATCAGATTTTACCAAAATTAGGTATGGGTTTCAGGTAAACTCTTAACAAAAGTAGCTATGTGTTCTCGAGCACTTAGCTAATTTTTTTCGAACAAATTTCAAGTGGAAGTATAAACATTTTTATTAACTCCTTAAAATTTGGTATGAAACCGAAGGATACTTTTGATCGATTTGATAGTGGTTTACGGTACATTCAAGCATAGACCACTAGTTTAGAGTTTTGTATCAAAACGGATGTAGAAAAAGTTATTTTGAATGACGAAGATAAGATGTAATCACGGCATTCGTTAACGTAAGTATGGTATGGTAAGAATTGTCGAAGGTACGACTTTCATTTTTTAATCGGTGCTTTGCAATTTGAGAATTTTTGCAAATATTTTTTGTATTGTAAATTTTGGAATGATTCAAGAAAGATATTAACTACATCTAAATTATGATCTAATCTCTAAATTAAAATCAATTTGCAGTTGCGAAATAATGTTGTCGCATTTTTGGTAACCAACGATTTAAAATGGTATATTTCTTGGATGTTTTTTTAGAAGCGTGTAACGCCATCGATGCTCCGCAAGGATTTAAATTGAAAATTATGATGATCACTGTGCAACATCTGGGAAATACATTTGATCTGGCCATGTGAAATTTCGTCATGATATCATTTTCCATTTATAAGTTAAAGAACAATCTCTGTTGGAAAGATTTTATCATACCAAAACATGGACCTAAATTGTATCACCTGTTCCACTTTTACTGTAGGTATTTCTTAGCCGAAATGTAACATGATATGGGAAACTAACTAATAATACCCTATTCCAAGATGTGGTTTAGCATGGATTGGCAATTGGTATATTAATCTTACTAAATAATTTTTAGATCGACTACTATATTTGTCCATTCTGACGATCGGACAGTAAGATCTGATAAAAAGTGCATAAAATAAAAAGATTTGTTGCCTTTTGTTCGAAATTTCTGACTTTTCTTTATAATTAACTGAATTTTTTGTCTCCCAAAAAAGTTTCGCAGAATCATAACATAACATAAAAGAATTTCTTATATCCATTGCTTGAATTGAGACTAATAGCCTTGAGTTCAATCAAAAATTCTATAGAAAAAGGCACTTTCAGTTGTTTAAAAATATTCCTATTTTGCGGTCAACTATCCAAAAGTTTTTTGATCTTAAAACCAAGTTCAGACTACCAAGAACAGTTTGTAACAAAGATCAGCCAAATCTGTTCAGCCGTTCTCAAACTATGCGATTACCAACGAACATCATTTCATTTTTATTATATAGATTCCAACATCTCACCTTAAAACGTTAGAATTCAAGAATATTATATAAACAAGTAAGGAAAGGCTAAAGTCGGGCGGGGCCGACTCTATGATCCACTCCACTTCCTATCCGAATACAATTCAATTCGGTGAAAAAGTGAAAACGGGAAGGTTTTTTGTATCCTGTAAATGTATGTGTTTGACAAAAAATGTTAAATCGGAAAGTACATTTGTATGAGGATATATTGAAACCTGGAACGAAATAGGTGAAATATAAAATGTATAGTTTGGCCAAAATCGGTTAAACTTATGGGAGCAACATTTGAATTTGGGCTATATTTAAATCTGAACCGATCTTACCCACTTTCACAATAGTTTTGTTTA
This sequence comes from Polietes domitor, assembly GCA_947397865.1. Lineage (NCBI taxonomy): Eukaryota > Metazoa > Arthropoda > Insecta > Diptera > Muscidae > Polietes > Polietes domitor. The sequence goes on along the minus strand of OX377621.1, from coordinate 104,973,551 downwards.
GTTAGATTATAAGATGTTGTGCCAAATATAAAGAAAATCGAGCACAACATGTGGCTTTTGAAGCGGCAAAAGTCAAATCGGGATCTTACCCAATTTCTGCATAGGTGTTTCTAGTAAGGTTATAAGATGTTGTGCCAAATTTAAAGAAAATCGAGTAAAATATGTGGCTTTTGAAGCGGCAAAAGTCAAATTTCACTATAGATGTTCCTAGTGTAAATATAAGATGTTTTGCCAAATCTGAAGACAATCTGATACAATATGTGGTGTCTAGAGCGGAAAAACTCAAATCAGGAGCGAAATTTGTATGGGAGCTATATATAAATCTGAACCGATCTGACCTATATTCACCATGGGTGTTTCTAGTGGAAATATAAGATGTTTTACCAAATCTGAATAGAGTACAATATGTGGTTTCTAGAGCGGAAAATGTCAAATCGGGAGCGACATTTGTATGGTGGCTATATCTAAATCTGAACCGATCTTACCCAATTTCTGCATAGGTGTGTCTAGTTGGATTATAAGATGTTGTGCCAAATCTAAAGAACATCGAGTACAATATGTGGTTTCTAGAGCGGAAAATGTCAAATCGGGAGCGACATTTGTTTGGGGGCTATATCTAAATCTGATCCGATCTTACCCAATTTCTGCATAGGTGTTTCTAGTTCGATTATAAAATGTTGTGTCCATTTTAAAGAAAATCGGGTACAATATGTGGTTTCTAAAGCGGAAATGTGAAATCGGGAGCCACATTTGTATGGGGGCTATATCTAACTCTGAACCGATCTTACCCACTTTCAGCATAGGTGTTTCTAGTTCTATTATAAAATGTTGTGCCAATTTTAAAGAAAATCGTTTCTAGTCGGTTTATAAGATGTTGTGCCAAATTTAAAGAAAATCGAGTACAATACGTGGTTTCTAGAGCGGAAAATGTCAAATCGGGAGCGACATTTGTATGGGGGCTATATCTAAATCAGAACCGATTTGACCTATTTTCACCATAGATGTTCCTAGTGTAAATATAAGATGTTTTGCCAAATCTGAAGACAATCTGATACAATATGTGGTTTCAAGAGCGGAAAACTCAAATCAGGAGCGAAATTTATATGGGAGCTATATACAAATCTGAACCGATCTGACCTATATTCACCATGGGTGTTTCTAGTGAAAATATAAGATGTTTTCCCAAATCTGAAGACAATCTGATACATTATGTGGTTTCTAGAGCGGAAAAAGTCAAATCGGGAGCGAAATTTGTATGGGGGCTATATCTAAATCTGAACCGATTTTACCTATTTTTACCACAGGTGTTTTTAGTTGAAATATAAGATGTTTTGCAAATTTTAAAGAAAATCTGTTGTAATATATGGTATCTAGAGTGAAAAGAGTCAAATCGGGAGTGAAATTCGTATGGGGGCTATATCTAAATCTGAACCGATTTTCTTCAAATTAAATAGCGTTCGTCCTTGTCCCGAAAACCTTCATTGTGCAAAGTTTCACTTAGTTATGTCTACAATTGCGACCTGTATCGTGATTACAAGAATAGCTGGACAGGCGGACGGACGGACATTGCTAAATCGACTCAAAAAGTGATTCTAAGTCGATCGGTATAATTAACAATGGGTCTATCTCGTTTCCTTTTGGGTGTTACAAACAAATGCACAAAGACATAATACTCTCGTGGAGTGTATAAAAATGTATTAACTAAAGACATTTTTATTAAAGAAATGGGAAATGGGTGTAGGAAAAAACCAAAAATCAATCATATCAAAATTATCGCGAAAGGAAAAAACTAGACAGTTTTATTGCTCTCGTAAACAATTGGGTAAAAACTCATAGCTACTTTTGCTACGATACCGACGATTTCTCTATTTAAAATAAAATAATTGCATATGGGCATCTCCCAAAAAAGGTCTACCAAAAAACCAGTAAGGAAAGGCTAAAGTCGGGCGGGGCCGACTCTATGATACACTCCACTTTCAATCTGGATACAATTCGGTGAAAAAGCGAAAACGGGTAGGTTTTTTGTATCCTGTAAATGTATGTGTTTGACAAAAAATTTTATATCGGAAAGGACATTTGTATGAGGATATATTGAAAACTGGAACGAAATAGGTGAAATATAAAATGTATAGTTTGGCAAAAATCGGTTAAACTTATGGGAGCAACATTTGAATTTGGGCTATATTTAAATCTGAACCGATCTTACCCACTTTCACCATAGTTTTGTTTAGTTAGATTATAAGATGTTGTGCGAAATTTAAAGAAAATCGAGCACAATATGTGGCTTTTAAAGCGGCAAAAGTCAAATCGGGAGCGACATTTGTATGGGAGCTATATCTAAATCTGAACCGATCTGACCCAATTTCTGCATAGTGTTTCTAGTTGGATTATAAGATGTTGTCCCAAATTTAAAGAAAACAATATATAGTTTTTAGAGCGCAAAATTCAAATCGGGAGCGACATTTGTATGGGGGCTATATCTAAATCTGAACCGATCTTACCCAATTTCTGCATAGGTGTTTCTAGTAAGATATCTTATAATCTTACTAGAAACACCTATGTGCAAAATTTAAAGAAAATCGAGTATATTATGTGGTTTCTACAGAGGAAAATGTCAAATCGGGAACGACATTTGTATGGGGGCTATATCTAAATCTGAACCGATTTGACCTATTTTCACCATAGATGTTCTTAGTTTAAATATAAGATGTTTTGCCAAATCTGAAGACAATCTGATACAATATGTGGTTTCTAGAGCGGAAAAAGTCAAATCGGGAGCTATATATAAATCTGAACCGATCTGTCCGATATTCACCATGGGAGTTTCTAGTGGATATATGTGATGTTTTACCAAACCTGAAGACAATCTGATACAATATGAGGTCTCTAGAGCGGAAAAAGTCAAATCGGGAGCGAAATTTGTATGGGAGCTATATATAAATCTGAACCGATCTTTCCGATATTCACCATGGGAGTTTCTAGTGGGAATATATGATGTTTTACCATACCTGAAGACAATCTGATACAATATGAGGTTTCTAGAGCGGAAAAAGTCAAATCGGGAGCGAAATTTGTATGGGAGCTATATATAAATCTGAACCGATCTGACCGATATTCACCATGGGTGTTTCTAGTGGGAATGTAAGATGTTTTACCAAATCTGAAGACAATCTGATACAATATGTGGTTTTAGAGCGGAAAAAGTCAAATCGGGAGCGAAATTTGTATGGGAGCTATATATAAATCTGAACCGATCTGACCTATATTCACCATGGGTGTTTCTAGTGGAAATATAGGATGTTTTACCAAATCTGAAGATAATCTGATGCATTATGTGGTCTCTAGAGCGGAAAAAGTCAAATCGGGAGAGAAATTTGTATGGGAGCTATATATAAATCTGAACCGGTCTAACACATTTTTACCACAGGTGTTTCTAGTTACAATATAAGATGTTTTGCCATTTTTAAAGAAAATCTGTTGTAATATGTGGTATCTAGAGTGAAAATAGTCAAATCGGGAGTGAAATTCGTATGGGGGCTATATCTAAATCTGAACCGATTTTCTTCAAATTAAATAGCGTTCGTCCTTATCCCGAAAAACATCGTTGTGCAAAGTTTCATTTGGTTCTGTCTACAATTGCGACCTGTATCGTGATTACAAGAATAGATGGACGGACGGACAGACGGACGGACGGACGGACGGACAGACAGACAGACGGACATTGCTAAATCGACTCAGAAAGTGATTCTAAGACGATCGGTATAATTAACAATGGGTCTATCTCGTTTCCTTTTGGGTGTTACAAACAAATGCACAAAGACATAATACTCTCGTGGAGTGTATAGTGAAGTCAGACCACACTAATTGTTTTTAACTTTATTTTCTCCTTATTTCGACAACTTATTTTATTATGAAACTTCTCTCTTATAACGAAAACTACTAAATTTTTTTACTACGAGTGGATATTTTTGTCCCGTCCGTTTTGTCGCGTCCGTATTTCTGCTGTACCTAATTAAAACAAGTAAAAACGGCGTTAAGTTCGACCGGGCCAAACTTTATATACCCTCCACCATGGATTGCATTCCACAGAGGCTGTCCATTTTCGTAGAAGTGCAGTAATATTACAGGAAAGTATATATAGCCGTTTGGTTGGTACTATTTTTATCCCTCTATCCCCATTTAACACCTTAAATGTACGAATTTGGAAAAAATACATTTATATTATGTATCTACTCGATTAGAGGAATATACACATCAAATTTCGTGTTTCTATCTGTTGTCGTTTAATATGTACCATTTGTATCCCTTTTTGACCCATTTCACCCCCTACTAATAAAAATCACCTTATACGGTGTACGATTTTGCTATAAATGGAATGCACATACCAAATATCAAGTAAATATAGTCAGGCATATACAAAAAACATGCTTAAATACCGAAAATTTGTTTCCCTCTGGACCGATTTCGTCCACTTTCAATCCCCACCGATCTACAACTATTAGAAGTATTCAAGGAAAATTTGGAAGTCCTGGCTCCTTTCGTTTAGATCGTCTTAGAATTTTATGACGATCAAGAATATAAATTTATATGAGTCATTCCATGTCAAGCGGTACGGTAAAATATTGTATACGTATTTTTGGAAAAAAAATTGAAAATTTTGTTTACGAGTATGACCAATTTAACAGTGAAAAAAAGTATGGAGGGTTAAATTCGGGCGTGGTCGACTATATGATACCCTACACCTAGTCACTCTGTGGTGTAGAATATAAAATGGACGTTACATTTGAACGGGTGATGTACGAAACAGCTATAAGAGTAGAATGTACTATAAATGTCATACTTCTATCCGTATTTGTAAGAAAATTTGAATACAAACTATGAATTGAAGCTATATATAAATCTGAACCGACCTGACCAATTTTTAGCATAGGTATTCTCGTTGAAATATAAGACGCTTTCCCAAATTTGATGGAAATCTGTTATATATGTGTTTGTTAAAACGGAATGGGGGAGTCATTTATATGGGACCTATATATAAATCTGAACCGATATAAACCAGATACGCCATGGATGCATATATTTAAAATATTAGCTGATGTACCGAATTAGAAGAAAATCTGTCCAAATATGCTATTTCTAGAGCGGAAATAATCAATTCTCAAATCAATTCTGTGGCGAAATTGGTATTGGAGTTATATATATCTGAACCGATCTGGTCCATTTTCACCAGAGCTGTTTCTAGTTGAAATATAAGACGTTTTCCCAAATTTGATGGAATACTGTTAAATATGTGGTTTCTAGAGCGGAAAGAATTAAATCGGGGCGTCATTTATATGGGAGCTATGTCTAAATCTTAACCGATGTCCCCCACTTTCGCCGTAGATGTTTTTAGTTGAAATATGAGCTGGCTTGCCCCATTTGAAGAAAATCTGTTAAAATATGTGGTTTCTAGAACGAAAATAGTCAAATCGGGGTAGAGATTTGTATGGGAGCTATATTTAAATCTGAACCGAATTAAAAAGCGTTCGTCCTTATCATATAAAACTAAGTTGTGCAAAGTTTCATTTAATTCAAACAACAATTGCGACCTGTACTTCGATTACAAGATTAGATGGGCAGACGGACGGACATCGATATAATAAACGATGGGACTATCTCCTTTCCTTTTTGGTGTTACAAACAAATGCACAAAATCATTATGTGGTGTAGGGTATAAAAATACTACTTTTTTCAATCGCCTGTAACTTCTGAACAAGTAAGGAAAGGCTAAAGTCGGGCAGGGCCGACTATATTCGGAAAAAACCGAAAACGGGAAGGATTTTTGTATGTTTCCTAATCATAGGCTAATATGACCAGGTCCAATTTGTCAAATCGTGAAGAATATTTGTATATCCAAACATGGAATGAAGTGACTAACTTGCACAATAAGTTCTTTCAGTTCAAGTAAACGTGTTATGCTCATTTTGAAGAAATATGTGGTTTATAGAGTGGAAAAGTGAAATCGGGAGTGAAATTTGTAAGGGATATATATATATATATCTGAACCGATCTGACCTATATTCTAGTGGAAATATAAGATATTTTGTCAAATTTTAAGAATATCTGTAAAAATATGGTATTTCTGGACCGGAAAAAGAAATTTGAATGGGAGCTATATAAAAATCTGAACCGATCTGACCTATTTTCACCATAGGTGTTCCGGGTTTAAATCTGAAGATAATCTGATACAACATGTGGTTTCTAGAGCGGAAAAGGCATATCGGGAGCGAAATTTGTATGGGAGCTATATATAAATCTGAACCGATCTGACCTATATTCACCATGGGAGTTTCTTGTGGAAGTATAAGATATTTTGCAGAAAATCTGTTGTAATATGTGGTATCTAGAGTGAAAACAGTCAAATCGGGAGTGAAATTCTTATGAGGGCTATATCTAAATCTGAACTGATTTTCTTCAAATTAAATAGAGTTCGTCCTTGTACCGAAAAACTGCGTTGTGCAAAGTTTCATTTGGTTTTGTGTACAATTGCGACCTTATCGCGATTACAAGAATAGATGGACAGACAGACAGACCAACATTGCTAAATCGATTCAAAAAGTGATTCTAAGTTGATCGGTATAATTAACAATGGGTCTATCGCGCTTCCTTTTGGGTGAAACAGACCAATGCACAAATACATAATTATCTCGTGGAGCGTATAAATACTTTACCGATTTTAATGTGTAATACCTTTTTTGCTGGTAATTTCAATTACTTTCAAAATATTGATGAGATGTGTTATAGCATGGTTAGATTTCTCAAAGTTTTTGCAATTTTAATTCTTTTATTTTGATTTGCGAAATGATTACACCATTCCATTTTGTTGAAATTTTAAAGTAGCGTGCTTAGGTCTATTTTTAAGCGACTCTTTCACAGTAGTAAAATGATGGCTTCTATTTTTTAAGATTTTTTTTCTTTTTTTTTTCTTTTACAAAATCAACCAGAATTGCAGTGAAAAATCATCAAAATTATAATTTGTTCAAGTGTTCATAAACACAAGGTATAAAAACAATGAAAAATCTAAGGTAAATAGGTTTGAAAGTAATTGAATTTACCTTCAACACAAGGTATAACACATTAAAATCGGTGATGTATGAAAGTATGTAAAGTAAATTGGTCATAACTCGTGAAAAAAATTCAATTTTTTTATGAGAAGTATACATACACAAACTTTCGAAACAATCGTCAAATATCGTTTTATATGGCAGAAATGTCATAGAAAAAAGAGAAACTTAAATTCTTACAGCGATATATTTTAGAAAAGGTGAAAAAAAGAACACTTTCAGAAAAATATTTAAAATGTAATATTGAAAAAAAACGGAAGATGGATTTGAAGTGGCAAAAATCTTATAGACTTTTTAAATCTTTCAATTCCCAAAATGAGTCTTGGATGAGACGTGAGACATCTTTTGAAAATCGTGAATCATATCCATCCAGTGATACACTCAGATTCCGAAATTTTTTTGTTGATGGAGGAAATTGAGAAAGAGAACGAATTTCCATTTTCTCACTTGCCTGAACGTAATAAAAGAAGAGAAGCGGCAGAACTTTCAATGTCTACAGAAAATGAAATAGATGCACGCCTCTTTAATGGCAACTCTGAAGCATGGAAAAAAGATTTAACAGTTGTTCTTAAGAAGCAATGAAAAGTCCTACAAGGTCAAAATTTGGACCTATGAGGTCCTTGTTCAAAATATATGTTTCTGAGCCAAATCTAACGACTTATGTCGGATTGCATCGAAATCCTTTGTTAAGCTAAGAAGAGCGGTCCGGATTCAAACTGGAAGGTACTTTTGCATACGGGCTATATCAAAACCATGAGGTCCACTTTCAAAATATAAATTTCTGAGCCAAATGTAGTACCACATGTCAAATTTTATCCTACCTACAAACACATTTAAAGCATCCTTTTTAGTTTTGGCAAAATAAAGTAGTTCGTCAGACCTATGCGCGATTTACACACCGACTTTCATGGTACTAGCTGTTGTCGTATCATTTGTACCATTTTCAACCCTTTTTGTCACACTTCAGCCGCAAAGATTTGAATTTACTTTTTGGTGCTTTCACGCTACAAAAGGAATGTACGCAACAAACGGCAAGTGTATAGAAAACAGAAATTTAAAAATGCCTAAATAGTCTAAATCAGGGATGTCCAAAATGAGGACCGCGGGTTGCATGCCCATCTATAACAATTTGTGGCCCACGGAGCACAAAAAATATATATTTATGACAGCGGATTCGGAGTCAACATGCTCTGCCAAAGTCAGTTGCAATGATAAATCAAATCAAAACCATATTTTGATGGTGAAATAGTCAAGGAATGTTTGGAGGACGTCCCTGAAATTTTGTGCCCAGAGAAGAAGACATATTTCTCAAAAATAAAACTGTCTCGAAGATAATTTGAAAAGTCAAACGTCCGAGTTTTATTTTATTCCTTAGCATTGGACGAAAGCACTGCTATGGCCGACACTGACCAACTCGCAATTTTTGTCAAAATTTTGTCTACTATTTTGAATTGATTTGCCTTACAACTTAAGAACTTATCTGACTTAACAAGAGATGTTGCTCCAGCAACGTTGATTTGAAAGAGTTCTATACATTGTATTTGGAGAAGGATAAATATTTTAATAGTCACTTAGTTCTACAAAACGAAGTCAGTTGTCTATATTTTGAAACTGAGAAACGTGAATAGTAATATTTTAACACGGACTAGATGCAACCGGGTTTTTTCGAAAACTGTGATTTCAAAAAACCCGGTTGCCCGGTCGGTCGCCGGTTTTTTTACAACAATAAAAAATGGGAAAATTATTTATTATGGAGTAATTCCACAAAATCTTGTCGTATTGTACATATTCGTTCGCTGGAACAGGACAATCTGATGCCATAATTAGATTCAGCGCACTGAAACCTTTTGAAATTTACTCCAAACATTCCTGTCTGACTTAGCTTGAGGAACATTTTGGTCCTTTGTCAAACAATTCATTTGTTGATTTTTCAATAATATATTTTTTAATTTTAAGTTCAAAGACAAACCACATCATTATTTTTCGTACTGCAACTATTTTTCTCAAATTCTCAGTTTAGAGCAGGTGTTAACACAGTAAAAACTACAAATTATGTCTTGATTAAGTAGATAATCATTTTGAAAAACAGCTAAACAAATTACCCCATTCTACAAAAAAAATAAGAAAATAAATCATATGTTTGAAATAAAATTCAAAGATTATGCGTATTCGTACTCTTATATTCGCAAAGAAAAGTTTAGCAATATTTAGGATGATAACAACGATAAACCTCCAAAAGTACCAACTTTGGATCAGTGCAAAACTTAAACAACGTACATATTTGACCTAATGCAAACGTCATATTACCTACAAGGACGAGTAACACCTATAAAATAATCAATTTCCTTCCAAACTTCGCCATTTTAGATTTACAGTTCCGACATAAAAAACCCGGGTTTCCCGGTTTTCCAAAAACCGTGTTTTAAAAAAACCCGACGGTCGGTCTGAGATGAAAAACCAGGATGACGCGGTTTTCGGCCTCGGGTTTGATCACTCTAACACGGACTACTCTAAATCATGTACAAATTCTTAACATTAATGTGAACATAATATTGGAAGATTTTAATATTTAAGTTTTCTATATGAAATGTAGAATTTATTTTCTGTTTTACTGTTATGCTTTTATTATTATAAACTCCACGAGAGTATTATGTCTTTGTTTGTAGCACCCAAAAGGAAGCGAGATGGACCCAATGTTAATTATTCCGATTTACTTAGAATCACTTTTTGAATTGATTTAGCAGTGTCTTCCTGTCTGTCTGTCTATCTATTCTTGTAATCAGAGTACAGGTCGCAATTGTATCCAGCCACCTGGTTTAGACCACCCCTGGTCTAAATTTTTGGATGTATTTCCAATCCTTGTTAGGAAAAATGTTTTCCCTCCGTTCCGATTTCGCCCAATCTGTAACCAAAAGACATATTTGGGGAAAATTTGAACATTCTAGCTCATTTCGATCAGTGGCTAACGTGCTTTCAACAGACAGACGGACTAGATCATCTTAGAATTCTACCATGACCAAGAATATATATACCTTATGGAGTCACCTTTGAATATTTCAAGGTGTTACAAACGGTATGACAACGTTAATATGTCCTCATACTTAGGTGGAGGGTATAATAAAAAGATTTTTTTAATATTTCTACTATTTTAATATTTCTACTATGTAAGTCCAGTCACAAAGTTAAAAGTAATTCCGAGGACTATATGTGTTACAAATATTGTTGTAGGGAATGTCTCCAAAACAAATTATTATCTTTATCACTGGCAGGAAATAAATCGTACAAAATAACAAAATAGTGATTTTGTTAATAGCTATCATTCTAACGATATCAAAGACATCTATGGATTATGAAATCTCCAAAAATCGGCAAATTCAACTATTTTAATAATGCCACATCAAACATCTAGTGATTGTACTTCCTGTGATAAAGTTTAAAACACTTAATGGTGGCGGCTAGATGAGAGTTGGTGCGATTAAACTTTATACACTCCACGGGAGTATTATGTCTTTGTGCATTTTTTTTGTAACACCCAAAAGGAAGTGAGATAGACCCGTTGTTAATTATACCGATCGACTTAGAATCACTTTTTGAATCGATTTAGCAATGTCCGTCTGTCTGTCCATCTATTCTTGTATATATTTTAACAGATTTTCTTCATTTCTTCTATTTCAACTAGAAATAGCCATGTCGAAAATAGGTCAGATCGGTTCAGATTTATATATAGCTCCCATACAAATTTCGCTGTCAATTTGAGTTTTTACGCTCTAGCAACCACATATTTTATCAGATTGTCTTCAAATTTGGCAAAATATCATATACTAGCAGTACCCACTGCTTCGCACGCGAAAAAGCCAGTTAATTGTTATTAGTTTTATCCGTCTCTGTTTTTGGATAGTATTTATTTGATTTTCTTTTGGTGGATATAGATAAATAGTAATTTGGAAACCCCCTATTAGATATCACTATCATATCATATACAGTCAAAGGAATGTGCTTGTCGATGTGCACTATTTTAACTGAACTCCCTTCGAATATATAATTTTTATGATTTTCTACCAGTTTTGAAGTTTTTTGAAGTTCCTCGACCTCATGTTTCAAGATGCAGCCGAAACTGCAACTTTATAACTTTTTGCACCTCTTTCCCAAAAAATACACATTTTGAAAAATCACTATATGTGTTTTTGCTTCCCTTAAAAACATGTACTTTATTTGGTACCACGTTTCCTCTTGACTTCCCGCATCCTCCTTATAAGTACAAATTTTGTAATATCCATTTATGTTCCGGGTTGTACACTATTTTTATCCCTTTTTGTCCCGCGCGCACAAAGTACAATTTTCGTTGCCGTTCAGCCCTTAAAAGTACAAAAATACATTTATATTGCGCTTCTATATGGTGAGAAGAATTTACCTACCAAATTTCACGATTCTAGCTATAATACTTTAGTTATCCATTTATGTCCCGCTCACACCTTATAAGAAAAAATTTCGAAAAAAATCAATTTTGAAGGCGATTTTACATTGTCAGAGGAATTTATATACCAAATTTCACGATTCTAGCTTATATGTTGCAAGTCTACGTTGTCGGAGGAATTTACCAAATCTTACGAATATAACTGCAATACTTTAGTTGTTACCATTTTTGTCCCTCGCAACCCTTAAAAGTAGAAATTTTGAAAAATCCAATTTTAATTTTTAAGAATTTACATACCAAATTTCACGATTCTAGCTGTAATACTTTAGTTGGTACCATTTTTATCCCTTTTTCCCGCTCACCCCTCATAAGAACAATTTCCGTAAAAATTCCATTTAGCTTACGCTTTTATGTTGTCAGAGAATTTTACACACCAAATTTCACGACTACAATTGTAATACTTTAGTTGGTACCATTTTTACCCCTTTTTGTCCCGCTCGCCCCTTAAAAACACAAATTTCAAAAAACCCAATTACACTTCGCTTCTATATGGTCAGAGGAATTTACATACCAAATTTCACGATTATAGCTGTAATACTTTAGTTGGTACCATTTGTATCCCTTTTTGTCCCGCTCGCTCCTTAAAAGTACAAATTTCGAAAAATCCCTATGATTAGGAAACATACAAAAATTCTTCCAGTTTTCACTTTTTAACGAATTGAATTGTATTCGGATAGAAAGTGCAGTGTATCATATAGTCGGCTCCGCCAGACTTTAGCGTTTCCTTACTTGTTTTTTAATAAATATTATGAAATTTTTATTAACAACACGTAGCATTCCGGTAAATCTCTTTTCGATTGATTGATTTTACTTTTTTATATACCTCTTCACTAGAAATTTCTGTGCAAACTTTTCCCTTCGTTTCTTTAAGCTAAGCGTACTGCGTAATGGAGAGGGAGAATAAAAGGTTTCAGTAGAAAATACTTCGAACAGTATACATACATCGTATATTTCACGTCATGCAAAACAATACAAATATTTAAATTTTTCAGACTTTTGAGATATAAGAACAACAACAAATAAAAGTTTACACAACACGTATAACAGATGATTTTCGATAATGTGTTTCTAACACTTGTTTAGGACTTTTTTGACAGCAAATCATCCATCTTCAATCCTGAATAAACAATCAAGAGACTAAAAGTTTCTAATCTTGCACATTTTGGTCTATTAATACTGAAGCATACATGAAGGTATCAGAGGCAAAGCACACTGATGTTGCATACTTTTGGAGGACATGTAAAAATAGCGGCCAAGATTAGCCAACCAAACAGATTTAACACAATTGTGTTCAGAATCGCATTACCTTAAAAATACAAGAGTATCCACCATTTGAAGTATTTGAGAACGTCGGACAGCAATTATATAGAACCCTACTGTCCACTCTGTGGCATATGTCGTATGACCTAATGTTTTTCTTCATTTTTGTAGTAACACTTTCGTAGTTATTCACCAACTGAGGCTGAGACTTGTAAAAGTATTCCGTGGAAATAAAATATGTTCATAAATAATAACAAAAGCAAAGAAATTGCATTTATTAAATTTAGCACAGTACCCTACAATTCAACTACACACATATATGGATAAATGGATTAGAGCGATTCAGATTGATATATAGCTCCCAAACCGATTTTCTTCAAATTTAGCACAGTACCCTATAATTGAAGGACAACCATCTGTGGAGTAAATGGATTAGATTGGTGCAGATTTAGATATAGCTCTCATACAAATTTTTCTCTCGATTTGACTTTTCCAATCTAGAAACTACATATTTTACCCGAATTTCTTAAATATGGCACAACACCTTATATTTCAACTAGAAACATCTGTGGTGAAAATGGATCAGATCGTTTCAGATTTATATATAGCCCTATTCCTGGTATTCCTAGATGATCTGCAAAATTTGATCAAGATCCGACGTGAGATGTAGGTTCTACAAAGTTACTAGTGCAAACATGGGGGGCCCAAAATATGGACCCATATATTTGCCTATCGTAGTTGGTATTCTTACTTGAAATATTACATGATCTGCAAAATTTGATAAACTTCCGATGTATATGTATATGTAAATACAAATAATTACCAGTGATTTAATTTGATGCAACAACTAAATTAAAATTGGGAGTGAAATTAGTATGTAGGCTATATCTAAATCTGAACCGATTTTCTTCAAATTAAATAGCGTTCGTCCTTATCCTGAAAAACTTCGTTGTGCAAAGTTTCATTTAGTTCTAACCACAATTACGACCTGGACTTTGATTACAGGAATAGGTGGACAGACGGACGGACGGACATTGCTAAATCGACTCAAAAAGTGATTCTAAGTCTATCGGTATAATAAACGATGGGTCTATCTCGTTTCCTTTTGGGTGTTACAAACAAACCTTTTGGGTGTTACAAGAAACCACATATTTTAACAGATTTTCTTCAAATTTAGCAAAGCAACTTATATTTTAACTAGAAACAACTCTGGTAAAAATGGGCCACATCGGTTCAGATATATATAGCTCCCACACAAATGTCTCCCACGATTTAATTATTTCCGCTCTATAAACCACATAATTTAACCGATTTTCTTCAAATTTGGCAAAACATCTTATAGTTCAACTAGAAGCACCTGTGATGAAAATGTGTTAGATCGGTTCAGATTTAGATATAGCTAATAATATTTAGATAATTTTGCACCCGATTTTACTTTTTCCGCTCTAGAAACCACATTTTTCAACAGATTCAGATTTCAAATTTAGCAAAACGTCATATATTTTTACTAGAAATAGCTCTGGTAAAAATAGGCCAGACCGGTTCAGATTTATATATATCTCCCATTCGAATTTCGCTCCCAATTTGACTTTTTCCGCTCGAGAAACCAAATATTTAAACAGATTTTCTTCAAATTTAGAAAAACAACTTATATCTTAACTAGAAACAACTCTGTAAAAATGGGTCAGATCGGTTCAGATATATATATAGCTCCCGCACAAATGTCTCCCCCGATTTAATTATTTCCGCTCTATAAACCACATATTTTAACAGATTTTCTTCAAATTTGGCAAAACAAATTATATTTCTGGTAAAAATGGGCCAGATCGGTTCAGATATAGATATATATAGCTCCAATACAAATTTCGCCACTGAATTGATTATTTCCGCTCTATAAATAGCATATTTGAACTGATTTGCTTAAAATTTGGCAAACCAGCTCATATTTCAACTACAAACATCCATGGCGAAAGTGGGTCAAATCGGTTCAGATTTATATATAGCTCCCATATAAATGACTCCCCCGATCTAATTCTTTCAGCTCTAGAAACCACATATTTATTAGATTTCCATCAAATTTTGGAAAGCGTCTTATATTTCAGAAAACCTATGTTAAAAATATTTCAGATCGGTTCAGATTTATATATAGCTCTCATTCAAAGTTTGTGTTCAATTTTTTTTTACAAATACAGATAGATGTATGAAATTTGTAGTATATATACCCGGTTCAAATGTAACGACCTTTTTATACCCTACACCACAGGGTATATTGACTAGGTGTAGGGTATTATATAGTCGGCCACGCCCGACTTTAACCTTCCTTACTTGTTTATATATATAGATTATCGTACATGTTATGGCGTAAACTTTTATACGATGCTAATGATTATAATGATCATTTGCTCCGAAATATAATCTATCATATCTCGTATGTTATATATAAACCTATAAACGGGGTCATTCTGTGTACTTTAACCCACAGCAAGTCAATAGAATATATCAACAATACTTTTTTAAGGAAGGTAATTACATGTATCTTATTATCAGTATTATATTCCGCCAGTCTGAATGGCTTTTAACTTAACTGATAGGTAGCAAATACATTTTCTTTTTTAATTTATAAAGCATGGAGCTATTTATTTAACCTAATATGGATTAACAATTTGATTGGTATACAAAATTCGTTTTCTACTAAAAAATGACTACTGACTAATTGAATCTAACTGAAGAAGGAAACCCAAGTGACCTAAGAAGGATGAACTCATTTTGAATGCGAATATTGCAGATAATAGCCGAGCCTAAGCAGTTGAAAAGTGGAAATATAGACCATAAACCGGAAAACTTCTGAAAGCAAACAAGACTTCAGGACCCAAGGCAAACACTTTTTGTAGGATATACATTCGTCCACTATTGACTTCTAACTAATCGCTAAAGCAGCCTTTACAAAACCACACGAGTTGGAGAGAGGATCGCACGTAAATTTTGGCAGTCTCTTCGATTTTATCATATTTTGAAATTTGTCAAAAACTGCACACTTTTTGTGTGATCAAGGTCATACTTCACGTGGCAAACAAAGGAAATCAAGAATAAAATAAGCAAAAAATTAAAACCGCGTTTTAAATGTTTTTAATTTAAAGTTTTTTTATTTTGCATTATTATTGTGTAATAAGTTTAGTCGCGTTAAGCGACTCTCGACGCAAATTTTTGAATGTGGGAGAGGAATCATGCGATTTCTCTAACCAAAAATCGTTTTACACAATTGCGGAATGTAAAGGCTGATTAAGAAGTCGTCAGAACGCAAACACCATACAACGATACCTCGACGTGACCTCTTTAAAAGTACGTGACCTGATGCCTTATTTTAAAAAGTAGATTGTGGCTTTCAAAATTCGCACTATGTATGTCTTACAGAGAAGCATGATGTTGTTAGTAATCGAAGAGGAATTTACAAAAGCTCGCATACAAAGGTTTCTTTGTTGGCCAAACGTTTCTTAATCAAAATTGAGGAATATTTTCACTTATAAATGAGAAAACGTCTAAACGTTTTTGGGACACTCAAATGCTTACTAACTACCAGCTTTGGTATTTGCAACACATTGAAATGAAAGGGATATGTGTATAACCACAAAAACACGGAAACATCAGAAGGATAACTACTAGGGATATGTGTATATGTATGTGAAAGGGATATGTGTATAACCACAAAAACACGGAAACATCAGAAGGATAACTACTATTACTACAGGATGAAAAACCAATAAGCAACATGGTTTTCGGTTTACGGTGGAAGGTTACAAATGAACATTTGCCAGACTTGTCTTTTATTGGTAGACGAATATTAATGTATGTATCTAAATGCTAATATGCTATTTTGCACCACTCCTCTCCCCCAAGGCATACTAGTCTTCAATTACATCATGTCTGTCCCTGGCAACATCAACAAGTTTGACCGACTTATCTTTCATGGAGGCTGCTTGCTGTGTTCTTCTGGCAACCATAGGCAACATAACAGGAGTAGAAGACAAAATTTCATGAAAATATTATCCAACAGCTCTGACGATGATGCTGGGGTTGGTGATGCTGTTGTTTATGTTTTTCTGGGTTTTTGGGTTTTCGTATTAAGGCAAGCCAAGGCCAAAGTATTTGTTTTTTGGTTTACGTAAGTGCATCAAGTGTAAGGAATATGGAATTCTTTCAAGATTGTCTCGTTATTAACGACTAATTGGGATATCGTCAGTTCTTTCAAGAGGCTGATGCAATATTCGACATTAAGATAGTTTATAAGTAAGCGGAGAAAGGAAAATAACTGAAGAACAATTTTGGAAACCAATTACCACGAATAAAAAATAAAAAAATGACCGAAAAAATAAAATTCAGTTAATCTTTAGGAATGACAACGACATGTGATAAAGCATACACAAGCCCTAATATAGCATCTGAAATAACCGCAGTGATAATACCTTGAAACGAATAACAGAGAATATTTCCTTGAGAATCGACTTGTTTTAAGATCATAAAATTTCGTCAACATGTGTCGACAGGAAATGCTGTTTCGTTAAGGGTTATTGTTATAAAGAGTGATTTTTTTGAGGTTAGGATTTTCATGCATTAGTATTTGACAGATCACGTGGGATTTCAGACATGGTGTCAAAGAGAAAGATGCTCAGTATGCTTTGACATTTCATCATGAATCGTCTTACAAACGAACAACGCTTGCAAATTATTGAATTTTATTATCAAAATGCGTGCTCTGTTAAGAAAGTTCATTGCGCGCTTCCATTTTATGGTCAGTTTAATCGACCCACTGAAGCGGCTATTCGGGCTATTGTGACTAAATTTCGCACCAAATTTACATTGTTGGATATTAAACCACCAACACGCTTACGTAGAGTGCGAACTGAAGAAAATATCGCAGCTGTATCGGCCAGTGTTAATGATGACCACCAATTTTCGATTCGTCGCCGTTCGCACCAATTGGGTCTCTGTTACTCAAAAACGTGGAAATGCCAAAATTGGACTAAGCGGATGGACCACCTAAGACGCAGCCGCGGTCAACATTTAAATGAAATTATCTTCAAAAAGTAAATGTCATGGACCAATCTAACGTTTCAAATAAAGAACCGATGAGATTTTGCAAATTTTATGCGTTTTTTTTAAAAAAAAAGTTATCAAGCTCTTAAAAAATCACCCGATAGTTGTTTGTTCAATTAACTTTGGCAAAGCGTTTGCTTCATCTTCGAATTTATTTTCGATACTGTTTTGACTTCGGCGAAAAGCACATATGTATGGGTGTATTGGGATAATGGTTGATCTATTCGATGTAATGACTGCGACAATGTCACTACTGAAAGCTGACAGAGAGACGTGACAAGCATACAGAAGTTAAGAACAATCAAGGGAAATATGTATCAATAATAGTTCGTATATAAACAAGTGTGGATACATTAGGTCAAATGGAGAGAAAAACATAAAGCATACATACTGGCATAGGCATCCACTCCGATGGACAGTCAAAAAGAACAGCCTTAATTTGAACAGGTTTATTCTTTAGCATTCATTTTGATTGGGTAGACAAGTCCTTTAAAATCTAAATATTAAAGAGAAAACAAAACAAAAACAAAACAGATGAAAACTTATTATATAATTTTAATTTTCTATATTTGTATACCCCCAACCTCCATTAAGTACAGTAGAAATCGCTTACAACTACATTGAAGGGAAACGGCAAAATTCTATCGTTATAACAGATTGTCGTTAAAAGCGAGATTTTAATATTATTTTTTCCTTATTTCGACAACTTTTTTATTATGAAACTTGAAGTTAACTTGTTCTCTTTTATTTTTATTAAAAGATGAAGTGTTATAACGCAAATTTCTACTTTTTTACTACTAGTGGAAATATTTGTAGCGTCCGTATTTCTGTTGTACATAATTACAAAGTCTAAGAGATAATTCTCATATTTCCTAAATCTTCGAATAAAATATATCCTCTTACCTTCATTTACTTGTATATATGGAAAAAAAAGTTCTCAAAAATCGCTGAACTTTGTATATCTCTATAAGAGCTTCTTCTTTTTTTAGTCGCGTCCGTTTCCGTGTCCAATTGCTTATAATTTTGTACTAAATCCTGAGGATATAATTTTAAAATGTAGTACTCTACTCTTTAAACGCCTTAGAATACTAAAAAGGTTGATCGACATTTTCACTTTCTTTTTTTTTTTGTAGTTTAAGACGTGTGTTTAAACCCTTTTATACATGCTTCTAATTGCGCAGACTTGTTGAATAATCGAGAACGAAATTTTTTGAGAGCTATATCTAAATCTGAATCCATCTGACACACTTTCCCCATAGATGTTTCTAGTTCAAATATTAACCCACTAACCGGCAAGTTTTTGAAATTAAAACAAGTAAAAATGGCGTTAAGTTCGGCCTGGCCGAACTTTATATACCCTTCACCATTGAGTGCATTCCAGAGAGACTGCCGATTTTCGTGTAGGTGCAGTAACATTAAAGGAAAATTTAATTTTTTTAATATAGCCAAATCAAAACAAATAAAAATATATAAAAAAATTATAAATAAATATAAAATTTTGATTATTTCAAACCGCGCATATAAAATAAGGCTACCAAAACGTTTATACTATATATCGAAATAATACTTCAAGTCAACATATTCCATCCAATTTTAATTCCAAAAGTACAAATTTTGAAAATCCATTGTCTCACGTACACAGTGCAAGATAATCTAACATCATGATTCAACCAATTTTTGCCGTAAAAGTAAAAAGTACGAATTTGAAAAAATCTTTTTATTTGCTTGTCTATGCAGTCAGAGGAATGTATACACAGAATTCCACTATTCTAGCTGCGACCATTTGGTTGGTGCCATTTTTATCCTATTTTTTTTTTCACTTTACCCCTTAAGAGTACGAATTAATAAAATCTCTTTATTTTACGTGTTATCGCCCTTAGGTGGAAGTACACACCGCATTTCATCATTCTAGCTGTAGCCATTTAGTTGGTACTATTCTCATCCCCTTTCTCCATTTCACCCCTTTAAGAGTACGACTTTCCAAAATTTCCTTGTCTAGCTGTAGTCGTGTAGTGTCTACGCAATTAGAGGGATGTACATACCGAATTTCATTATTCTAGGTGCAGCCGTTTGGTTAGTACCATTTTAATCCCTCTATTCCCATTTTACCCCTTAAAAGTACGAATTTGGAAAAAATACTTTTATATTATGTATCTACTCAGTTAGGGGAATGTACACACCGAATTTCGTGTTTCTAGCTGTTGTCGTTCAATATGTACCATTTTTATCCCTTTTTGTCCCATATCACCCCTACTAATAAATATCACTATATGGTGCACGTTTTTGTTATAGGGGGAATGCGCATACCCAATATCAAGTAAGTACAAGCAGATATATTGGTAAAATATGCTTAAATATTCTAAAATATTAGGGGAAATTATGGGTATTTTTGGTCCTTGTGAGGGAAAATTTTTTCCCTTTGGACCGATTTCGCCCAATTTCAATCCCAACCGATCTACGACTAGAAGACACATTTATGGAAAATTAGCTAGCTCGTTTTGATGCTATCGTGCTTTCAACAGACAGACGGACGGACATGGCTAGATCGTCTTAGAATTTTATGACGATCAAGAATATATATACTTTATAGGGTCTCAGGTCGATATTTCAAGGTGTTACAAGCGGAATGAAAAAGTTAGTATACCCCAATCCTGGAGGTGAGCCGGATGATAAAAGGTGAGGAGTACCTTGCGTCCTCTACACACAAAACCATTTCGTTTACAATTCACAAGTACATATGTATGTTGAAACTAGATAGTAGCACCTTATCAGAAAAATGTAACACAATTAGATCCGGGCCCGGAAATCAGTATTATTTAGTTTGGAATAAGAAGAATTCACACGGTTTTGGACATATCCCATAGTAGAAAATCTTTAATCAAAAAACGCAAAAAACCATTACAATGTACATACACCGTAGGAGTAAATCTCTAATCCTAGCCGAAGGCCGGCAAAGCAGAAAACTTTCACTTTGCGTAGCCGGTTTTGGACATATCCCATAGGAGAAAATCTTTAATACAGGCCGAAGGCCGGTAACGTTGAAACCCTTTACTTTGCATAGCCGGCTTTGGACATACCTCATAGGAGAAAATAATTAATTCCCTTATCAATTAGCCCTGGATCAAATAAATCAACTGCGATGTAAATCTATTTTCAGTAACGTCCTCAAAAGATAGCGACTCCATGTTGTCTGATTAAAAACCGAACTGCTAAAACTCGACTCGAAACGAAACTAAGACGATCACCACCAAAGAAAAACTATTTTGGAAGATACAAATTACAAATCAGATAACTGAGAACATTTCGTAGCCAGACTGTAAATTCTGTTGAACAATCCTTAGTCTCCGTTAATCCTTGTATATCTGGTTTAAGGATCGTAACCAAATTCTTTTTGAGTGTACGATACTACACTTTATAAATTATTGATAATTGAAAAAGCAAGTTGGGGGATGCTCATATTTGACTACGCCTCTAGCGATACAAAACACATAACTGACATACAACAGTTTCATTCATATGTCATAAAGCCCAAAAGAAGGTCAGAAAGCCCAAATAAATTTGGACTTTCTGACATTTTTATTGGGCATTATGGCATTTTTATTGTCCAAAATTTGGATGATATGCCGATTATTGGGCTTTATGACATTTATAGATTTGGGTGTTATGACCTTGGGCGTTATGACCGTACGACGATAAATAAGGTACCAACAATACGACTAACGCTACAATCGTGAAATTGGGTGTGTATTACATTGTAAATGGGTAATAAATATGATTTCTTCGAAATATTTACTCTTAAGGGATTAAAATTGATAACGATTGTAAAACTTTTTTGGCTGTGAAATCGGGTAAAAAGCAATAACCATTGTACCAATCATAATATTCGACTTGCACAACCCCATATATATATATATATAAATACAAAATTAAAGGATTTTTGTCAAAAATAATAACAGGATTTTTCAAAATTTATATTTTTAAGTAGAAATCAGAACAAAAAGCGATTAAAACGGTACCCACCAATGTATGCTATAAGGTAAGGTTTAAATATAAAATGTTTTACCAAATTTGAAGACAATCTGTTAAAATATGTGATTTATAGAGTAAATAAGGTCAAATCGGGTGTGAAATTTGTGTGGGATCTATATGTTCGGTCACCGTATTAATTTACATACAGAAAATAATTTATATATATTTTTTTCACTACTGAGCCACTGTATTTAAATGTTTTCAAATTATGTTTTTCTCTGCTTGCGCTGGTCGCAAGTTCTGTAAAGACAAACTATGGATCAGTGTTATATTTGTTGTTGTTGTCTTTGACTGAATTCGTTAAAAACAACCAACAACAATTATACATGTACATATGTATGCAAAAGGTACATCGAGCTAGATTCACTCAATTTAGCGGTGCTTATCTACGTAAATATATTTGGTATACATGTGTACGTATGTATGCATAATTTTCAATTTCTTTTTGTCTCGCTGTTTGTTTTTGAGTTTTGAAATAATAAAGTATTGTATTTTTGGAGTTTACTGAAGCATCATCGCTGTCTTTTACTTGATCGAGAGATTGACAGTAACGCTTGCCTTTTGATTTGCACTGTTCAAAGGAATTGATTTGCAGTGTGTGGTTCTTTAGTTCTATTTGAACAAATCCATATAGCTGCCGATTGGGAAACACTCCTGTCCGTACACTATATATAAATTTGAACCGATCCGACCCATTTTCACCATGGGTGTTTCGAGTGGAAATATAAGATATTTTTGCCGAATTTGGAGAAGATTTGTTAAAATATATGATTTCTAAAGCAGAAAAATCAAATTGGGAGCGAATTTTTTATGGGAGTTATATATAGATCTGAACAGATCTGACCTATTTTCACCACATGTGTTTCTAGTTTAAATATAAGATGTTTTGCCAAATTTGAAGACAATCTGATAAAATATTTGGTTTCTAGAGCGGAAAAAGTCAAAAAGTGGAGCGAAATTTGTATGGGAGCTATATACAGGGTGGCTGATGAATGACACTACATTAAGAGACTAAAATAACTTTTTGTTTAATTCATGTAAATTACTTTTTCTTTGTTCATTTGACAACCGATACATTTTTATTAAACCTTTTTAACGGGTTTAAAAATAAAAGAAATTAAATGACATGACGATAGCCGGTGACGTATGTGCAAAATTCATTATTCATTACATCCTGCAGAGGTGCAGTAAGAATTGTCTCAATTGTTGTTCGAATGCATTGCTTTAAATCATCCATTTTTTTGATTTGGTTTGAAAACTTCCAGATGAAGTTTTTTCCACAAGAAAAAGATAGGTGCAGTGAGGTCACGAGACTTTGGGGGCCAACGAAATGTCGAGTGTCTAGAAATCACCTTCTTGGGGAACTTTCGCAGCAATTCTCTCTCATAGCAGGACCTGGCTATGTGACAAAGTCGCATCATCCTGTTGAAACCACACAGTGTTGAAAGGGATTCACTTTCGATGCAGTTCTGCAAAGAATAAGTCCTTTAACAACAGCATTAAGTAGTATGGTAGCAGTATTCATTAGCCACTCTGTATAAATCTGAACTGATCTAACACATTTTTACCGCAGGTGTTTCTAGTTGAAATCTGTTTAAATATGTGGTATCTAGAGTGAAAAGATTCAAATGGGGAGTAAATTTCGTATGGGGACTATATCTAAATCTGAACCGATTTTGTTCAAATACAATTGCCACCTGTACTCTGATTACAAGAATAGATGGACAGACAGACGGACGGACATTGCTAAATCAATTCAAAAAGTGATTCTAAGTCGATTGGTATAATTAACAATGGGTCTATCTCGTTTCCTTTTGGGATTATTATATAAGTTCAGACTTCAAGTCATGTACCATTATAGAATTTATCTGTAAAGGACTTAATTTTACAAAGTGCATGGCAAAAGCACACATATTTTGTAGGTTTTAAGTGATTTAAAACATTTTTAATTCTAATATTGCGACTGATTTGGACTGTGGAAGTTATATCAGTTTTATTTTTACCAAAGCTAAAGCCCATTTGTATGGGGGTGTGACAATATCGCCTACATTCGGTGTGTATTATGTCTTTGTGCATTTGTTTGTAACACCTCAAAGGAAATGAGTTAGACCCATCAAATTACAGGTCGCAATTGCAGTGCGAAACACGAAACAATGAAAAAATCCAACAAAAAAATAGGTTATGGAAAAATATATTTTTTTACAATCTCACTACAAAAAATGAAAAAAATAAAATTTTCCCATAACCCATTTTTGTTCGATTTTTCATTGTTTTTATACCTTGTCTTTATGAACTAATGAAAAAAATAATTTTGATGATTTTTTACTGTAATTCTGGTTGATTTTGTAAAAAAAATCGAAAAAAATTAGAATCCATCATTTCACCACTTTCAAACTCACACAGTAGCTTAAACATAGACCTAAGCACACTACTTTAAATTTTCAACAAAATGGATTAGTGTAAGCATTTCGAAAATCCAAATAAAAGAATTAAAATTACAAAAACTTAAGAATCGCTAACCATGCTATAACACACCACATAACAATATTTTAAGTAATTGAAATTACCGTTAAAACAAGGTGTAACACAATAAAATCGGTAAAGTATTTCAAGAGTTACAGGACACAGGAGTATGAACATACCTTATGAAAAAAGTAGTATTTTTTCACTGTCTAATTACCCATAATTCGTGAAAAAAAAATATTTTTTTGTTTCCAAAAATACGTATACAATAGACCACTTTCAAACTTCTTCTAACGACGATTTTGATGTGCATAAATCATTGTAACGGTACATTTTTCATGCCACGGCTTTAAATTAGAGAAGTGATCAAAGTAAAAAGAAAAATTATCAGAAATAAGCTATAAAATGAACCGATGAAACATACAAATAAAGATTAGAGAGTAGAAAATAAATTTTTAATAACCGAAATATCAATAATAGAGAAGATATTGAGAAGTTGTCATACACTGCCATCAAAAAGTATTCGCTCATAGACATATTTTGAAAAGAAACGCCCATAAAGATTCATTTGTTAATGTGACGTGAGTTTTTTTAACAAAAATGAAGTTAATCGATGCTGGAGTCCTCTATCAACAACAACAAAAAATATTTAGTGAAACCTTATTTAAAGTTACAAGAATAAATACAAAATGTATTCAAGGTGAGAATTTGTACTCCAAAAAGTATTCGCTCATAAATATTATTACTATATAAGTGAAACTAATAATGAAACCTTTTAAAAAAAGTTTCAAAAATGCATAGTAGGCGTTAAAAATATGCGAAATATATGAACTGAAACAGTTTCGTGTTCACATACATAAATACCATTTTTAAAGCCTTCTATGCATTTTGAAACATGTAGGCATGGGTTATCGTTTTACAATCGGTATAATATTTGTTATTTCAGCTACTGGGTTTAGTGAGAAAAAACTAGGGGGTATAACTAATTTCAAAGAAGATACAAAATAATTGACAAATTTGAAAAAAAAAAAGTATAGAAAGACTGTAATAAGTGAATCCAGAGTGTTATCAATAAATCGGAAGCTGCATATAAGCGGTGACAATATATTTAAGTAATGGTCCACTTATATGGTCCATAGTAATATGAACCCAACAAAAAAGTTGGTAGTTCCGTAGGAATCACATTTTAATCGCATCTCAAAATCCAAATGTGCATTTCTCGCCGCTTTCGAGGAAGTTCATTAAAAACTTCCAAAAAAGTCTATAATATGTTAATATCCCGTAATATTTTACGAATGGCAATTTCGCAAGTGAATGGGAACGAATGGGAAGGTTTTTTGCTGGGAAGGTTTTATTGAAACTTGGCGGCAGGTCTATTCCAAAATTTGGGGCCTGTGCTAAAAACATGGGCCTATATAGTTCTGATTCACGGTAGGTATTCCTAGTTGAAATATATCATGATCTGCAACATTTTATCAGGGCCCGATGTGAGGTGAAGGTTCTAGATCGGTAATAGATTAAAACGGGGCCCAATTTATATGGGGATATACCCATTTATGGACCCATATATCTGACTTTGATAGTAGCTGTTGCTAGTTGAAATATAACATGATATGCAAAATTAGATAAACGTCTGATGTAAATTATGGATTCTGGAGTGGTAAAAATAGAAAATGGGGGCACATTTGTAAGGGCGTTATATTAAAAAGTGGAAACTTATAGATCACTTTCAAAGTAAGTATTCTTACTTGATGGTCTGCAAAATATTATCAAGATCCAATGTAATATGTGTGTCCTAGGGCTGTAATAATAAAAAATTGGGGCCCATGTGTAAGGGCGCTACATTAAAAAGTGGGCTCTTATAGATTACTTTCAAGGTAGGAATTCTTAGTTGAAATATAAGATGATCTGCAAAATTGTATCAAGATTCAATGTAAGGTGTGTGTTATAGAGCGATAATTGTGTAAATTGGGGGCCCAGTTGTAAGGGGGCTATACCAAAATGTAGGTGTTTCTCATTTAAATATAACATGGTATGGTAAATTTGATCAATATCTGATGTAAAATGTGTATTCTAGAGCAGGTAGGTATTCCTAGTTGAAATATATCATGATCCGATGTAAGACGTAGATTTTAGAGGTGTAATAGAGTAGAATGGGGCCCCATTTGGGTTATTCCGAAGTATGGACACATATTTGACTTTCATAGTATGTATTCTTAGTTGAAATATAATATAATCTGCAAAATTTGAAAAGATCGGATGTAAAATTTGCGCTTTGTAAGGGCGCTACATTAAAAAGTGGTTCCTTATAGATCACTTTCAAAGTAGGTATTCTTAGTTGAAATATGACATGATATGAAAAATTATATGGAGATCCAATGCACGATGTGAGTTGTAGAGATGTAATAGAATGGAGGTTATACCAAAATGTGGACCCATATATTTGACTTTTGTAGTATGTATTCTTAGTTGAAATATACTATAATTGCTAAATTTGAAAAACTTTCCATGTAAAATGTGGGTCCTAGAGCGGTAATAATAAAAATGGGGGCCCATTTGTAAGGCGCTACATTTAAAAGTGGGCCGTTATAGATCTCTTTCAAAGTAGGTATTCTTTATTGAAATATAACATTATCTGCAAAATTTTATCAAGATCCAATGTAAGTGGGTTCTAGAGCGATAATAGTGTAAACTGGGGGCCCTTTTGTATGGGGGCTATACAAAAACATTGACCTATATAGCTGGCTTTCAAAATACGTGTTTCTAGTATAAATGTAACATTGTGTGGAAAATTTGATCAAGATCCGGTGTAAAATGTGAATTTTAGAGAAGTACTATTGTAAATCAGAGGTACATTTGTATGGGGGCTATATCAAAACACAGACCCATGTGGTCCACTTTCCCGTGAGCTGTTTCTAGTTCAGTAATAGTGTAAATTAAAGGGATATTTGTATGGAGGCTGTATATAAATCGGAACCGATTTTCCAAATTCAATACCAATCGTCCTTGGCCAATAAAAGTAACTTCTGCCAAATTTCATGACAATGGGACCACAATTGCGATCTGTATAGTGCAAACAAGCTTAGATTGTCAGCAGACCGCAGGAAACAGCTCAGTTTTTCGGCAGATTTTATAGACCATACTGCAAAGAGAAGAAGAAATCAAAATGTAATCGTAGTAAGGCGTCTGAAAACCGCACAACAATAATTCTATAATGGTTGGCACGACTCTTGTGCCAAAAATTTCAGCAGATTTTTGATTACGTGCACTATGGGCATTGTCGGTCCGGGCTGAGGTGGGGCATTGTCGTCAGTGGTAATTATTAAAGGAACTGCAGAGTTTTCGGTGGTATTCGGATTGATTTGCACAATTGTTTGCGGATTGATTTGCTGCGGAGGATGTCCTACTGATGATGCCTGTTGTGCTGATATTTGCATTGGTGGCGATGATTGATTAATGGGTGGTGGTTGGTGCAGATTTGTGTAGATTGCCCGCCGATGCGATGCGACTGTTGCTGCTGCTGATAATGTACATATGTGGAAATTTGATATTGTTGCAAGGCATACAAAGTTCTGTTGTGGCTGAGGTTGTGCCACAGTGGCTGCTGTGATGACGCAGCCGTTGCTGTTGCCACCACATAACAATTGTTATAGAGATAACTATCGTATTCTTGATGAGATTCTGAAAAGTCGTAATATAATTGAAATGTTCAATGCAGTCAATGATCAGAACATAAAATTCGATATGTATGTGACACTGCTACCTATAGATAGTGCATTTACATCGGGTACGTAGTTAACCTTCATTATTTTTGCCTATTGGAAATGTTTCCCAATGACAATGAAAAATGTAACGTAACTGTTTGTGTACAAAACAATAACTGATTTTAATTTCGCTTTGCTTATGTCTATTTGTGCACCTTTACCTCCTTCTTTTTATTCCTGTCAACTGAATATTCATTTTCTGGCTGAAATAATTCTGGCAGTAGGGTTTGCATCCCGGGATTTCCCGCTGGAAAATTCCCGGGAATTCGCACATTTTATTTCCCGCACTCGGGAAATTCGTACGGGAATCCCGCGGGAATTCAGTAAAAAATTATACATATTTCTTCGCATATTTATTTTCATCATTTCCACAATAAAATTAAAAATGTTTTATAAAAACTTAGATCACATCGCTTTTATTCAGATATGTCAAATATTGAAGTTCGGATATAGGCTCAAAATCAACTTTTTCGGATTTTTCCTGTCAAGCTCCATATGAAAAAATTAAAATCCAGGAAAAATAGATTTTGGGCGTGTATCCGAACGCCAAAAATAAAGAATTTAAAGTTTTTGAAGCGACAGGACAAAGAACAAACATTTCACTTAATGCTATACTCACTATTAATGTTCTCCATCGCGTACATTTTCCATTAAAATAAGAAATATCTGATCTTTAACTAATTTTGAAACTTGAAAAGATGTTTGAATTGATCTCACATTGCGCTTTATTATATGAATTCTGTAACAGTTTCGTTGTGAAATATATATTTATTTTACTTTAATAAAATGTAAGTGTTTCATTGAAAAAATAAGCTTAACTCATGGTAAACAGTATGTTGACGAATTCCTGTGCTGTCACGGGATCCCAGGAAATTGAAAACATAATTCCCGTTTCCCGGGAAATAAAAAGTACGGGAAAATGCAAACCCTAACTGGCAGTGATGGCACAGTCTAACCCAAGCAACCCTCCGCAATATTCGCGCCACCGTGAAATGATCATTGTGTTCCGCTAATGTAATCTAATATTGAACAAGGAAAGCAGGATATATAAATACACACATTGCACTTTGCATATGAATATTTTCCCTTCGAAAAGGGCAAAAAAAGAAGCAGTGGCTAAGGTCGTGCGTAGTCGATTACATAATATACTAATCTATACACTGGGGGTGGGATAGTGTACCACTTTTCGATATTGATATGCTAGAAGTCATAATTTTGTGAGGTTTAGAAAAAAAATCATATCCGAAAAAATGGGGTTGGTGGGGTGAGTGTAAGAGCGTGCTCATCGGGGTCAAAGGTGAGGGTGAAGGGGTAAAAATACACAAAAGCCCAAAAAGTCCCTCGGAGTCATCCCCAGAGGAGTTAAATGTTAGACCGACCTCCTCAATTTTCCCTGCCCAACATTTTTTTCGAACACACATACCCCATATCTCCCATACAAAAAATATTTTTTTTAAATTTGTTCCCACCGCTCTTACTGACCCAAGGAGACCTCTAGTGGAGAAATGTATGACCGACACCAATATTTTTTCAACCACCGCATTTTCTCTTTATTTTTAATATTTCTTTTAATGAAGAACATGCTCAAAACTGCCACCTAATCACCCCTACTTACTTTTCTCTCCCAAACATTTTCCCCAAATATACCTGTCCCCTATCTCCACTTCATAATGGGTCTCCCATACAAAATCTACATTTTTATAAAATTTGCTCCCACCACTCTAACTGCTCCAAGGAGGCCCCTAGTGGAGTCAAATGTGTGACCACCCTCAATATTTTTTTCAGTCCCAATATTTTCTCAGAACACACCTACCCTTCAACTGCAACCCTAAGGTGGCCCCCATACATTTGGCTACTTTTTTTGAAAGAAAGGCCCAAACCTGCCCCACAGTATACCCTAGAGTAGAGAAGTGTAAGAATGGCATCCATTAATTTTCCCTACTCAACATTTTCCTCAAACATACCACCACTCCTTACGGGAAAAGTTGATAGACTTCCTATAATGCTTAAGGGGGGCTCCCATACAAAAGCAAAATTTGCTCCCACCACTCTAGGGGTTTCAAACGTACCAAATGTTACGGCACAATACATTATTATCGTCATCTATTAATGCAACGGCTCTTTGGGTCGGTCTAACATTTAACTCATTTGGGCTTTATGTGTATTTTTACCCCTTTTGAACCCGATGGGGGTCGGTCTGACATTTAACTCCTCTGGGGTGACTCTGATGCAGTTTTGGGGCTTTTTGTGTATTTTTGCCCCTTTATCTTCAACTTTGACCCCGATAAACGCCCTCTTACACTCATCCCACCACCACATTTTTTGGTCATGAATGTTTTTCCATACCTCACAAAATAGGCGGTTGTAGCATATCCAAATCGAACTCTTAAAATTCCCATACAACCCCCTACTATACACTTCTCTTTTAGTATACCCACCGCACTTTGTTTTTAAGACCAAAACGGAAACTAAATATATATATATATATTAATATATACAAATAACCAAGTTTCAGTCGGTCAAACCGACCCTCACTCTTAGAATCAAAATTCCGAGCATTTCTTCGGAAGTTTTAAAAACTCTTATTTTAATTACGGGTTTGTGCCGGAACTGGATTTCAGACACCGGTATAAAGTATTTGATTTTACCTAGGGTATGGACAATTGTTTTGTTTGGGAGGTACTAGAAGGGGCGTGGCAAAAGCGTAAACATTTTGTTGGTTTATTGTAATTATAAATACATATCAAATTGCAACTGATTTCGATTATCCTATTGTATTAATTATAGTTTTACCTAAAGGCAGTATCAGCCACAATACCCACCTGGTTTATGGGTGATATAAAAACAATGCAAAATATCAAATTCGTATAGAAGTTATAAGTTTCACAAAAATTCCAAATATTATGTGTAATTTTCAGAGCCCTGTGGCCCCCAAAAATTGACTCGACCCCTTGTTAATGTGGACAGTCAAACATAAGGAAACAAGGTACAAGGCTGTCAGATGTGAAAATTATTTTCAGAATCTCTATGTCTCCAAGACCATTTCAAAAACTGGCGTGGTCCTCAGGGCCCAAAAGTGGAACCGGCAACAGCGTATAAATTACACAAGGATTTATTTTCTGTATTTGATGTACATTTATGTAATCAATTTATATATGGGACATTCCACGACAAATAGGACAGTTAAAAAAATCCCCTGTATACTTTGAGTTCTGATTACTCGTTAAAAAGATATAGCTTTTTTAAAAATCGTTAAATAGTAGTTCTTTTTTCAGTCTTTTGCTCATAACTTCGTCAATAATGGTCCGAATTGGATATTCTTTTTATACTATACATGTATTTTGTAAAATGTTTTTGTCTGGACACGAACCATCTTATAAGTCATAATAGTTTTTGTTTTTCTTCCTTTTCTATCGCAATGGACTTTAAAGTCCAACGATGACGCGTTCTTCTCAACGCGGAAACGTTTTACAAATATGTATATTTAAATTGCAAAGTACTTGTATGCATGTTATTTTAGAAAAGTGGTGGAATAATTGGCTTTATATAATCACAATAGCACTTCTGAACGGCTCTTCAGATTTGAATGCAAATGGCAACATGCTTTGTCCCTACGCACATCTCCCCAGCGGCGCAATGAGGACGGAAATTCCAGCATATTGGCTATAGGAAAATATTAAGTATCACCAAAACTATATTTATATATAGAAGACCTACAGTGTCCAATCGACACACTATACATAGTTTGTATTTGACCTATAATTTTTGGAATATAAGCTCGATTAAAGACATTTGTAAGGGCTATAAATTTTGTGAATTTTACTTTCACGTAGAAACAGCGGTCTAAGAACACTCGTGTTGTGCACCCTCCACATAAATATGTGAAGCTTTCATCTTCATGTTAAATTAAGCTGAAATAAGAGGTTCACTCAACAGCAAAAAAATAACAGTAATCACCACACGCAGCAAAAATATGTAGCATGAGTGTCAGACCACCGAACTAGGATGATAATAACTACACACGTTCGTTCATACATATACCGATGGAAACCTCTTATGGGCAAACTGACATCCGGCAAGAACGCGGTAAGTGGAGCAAAATAGCCACCGTACTCGGGCATTGGCAGAGGATGCGGTGCTGCTGCCGGGGCCGTGTGTGACGTCACGCCGAACGTAATTCCACATTTTCCTCTTGACGCAACTGAAATGGCAACAAAAAACACTCAAAATTAATGATGACCACCACAAGTAAGCGTTAAGTAGGGAACAGGAGGTGTCTTACATATGGATCATTAATAAGGATATCTTCTGGCCGTGGCAATATGGATGACCGATTACAAGTGCTGTTCCGTTTTGATTGCGTTCCGCGAAGATGGAAACATTTTTAAAAATTAAAAATTAGTTAATGCAAATAAACGAAATATTAAAACTTAAAATAATTATTTGAAGACAAGAGACGAAATTGCATGATGTGGTAATATTACTGTGGTCCAGCCAGTGAAGCCGTTTAACTCATAAATGTCAGATGAATAAAATTAAATGTTAAATGACCAGTGTTGTCCCTAGATTACATCATGTCTACTATTTTTTTAAAAGGTATTTATTTATTTTCGCCAATCAATGTATTTAAGAAGAACTGAGCAAATTTATATAGAAGTGGAAATAAAGGGTGATTTTATAAAAGCCATAGGAAAGTTTTTCAAAAAAAAAAACAAGTAGGGAAAGGCTAAAGTCGGGCGGGGCCGACTATATGATACACTCCACTTTCTATCCGAATACAATTCAACTCGGTAAAAAGTGAAAACGGGAAGAATTTTTGTATGTTTCCTAATCATAGGCTAATATGACCTGGTCCAATTTGTCAAATCGAAAAGAATATTTGTATCGGGGCTATATCCAAACATGGATTAAAGTGACTAACTTTCAAAATAAGTTCTTCCAGTTCAAATAGCGTGTTATGCTCACTTCAAAGAAATTCGGTGAAAATTCGTGGTTTCTGGGGCGGAAAAAGTCTATCTGGGAGCGAAATTTGTATTGGATCTATATGTAAATCTGAACCGATCTGACCCATTTTCGCCATGGGTGTTTCTAGTTGAAATACAAGATATTTTGAAAGATTTGAAAAAGATCTGTTAAAATATGTGGTTTATAGAGTGGAAAAAGTGAAATCGGGAGTGAAATTTGTGTGTCAGCTATATATAAATCTGAACCGATCTGACCCATTTTCACCATGGGTGTTTCTAGTTGAAATACAAGATATTTTGAAAGATTTGAAAAAGATCTGTTAAAATATGTGGTTTATAGAGTGGAAAAAGTGAAATCGGGAGTGAAATTTATGTGTCAGCTATATATAAATCTGAACCGATCTGACCCATTTGCACCATGGCTGTTTATAAAATAAATATAAGATACTTTGCCTAATTTGAAGAGGATCTGTTAAAATATGTGGTTCTTAGAGCAGAAAAAGTCAAATCGGGACCGAAATTTGAATGGGAGCTATATAAAAATTTGAACCAATCTGACCTGTTTTCACCATATGTGTTCCTAGTTTAAATATAAGATGTTTTGGCAAATCTGAAGACAATCTGATACAATATGTGGTTTCTAGAGAGGAAAAAGTCAAATCGGGAGCAAAATTTGTGTGGGAGCTATATATAAATCTGAACCATTATTACCACAGGTGTTTCTAGTTGAACTAAAGGGTGTTTTTTATTGGGGTATAGAACTTTAAGTTGGCATCACTTTTTTAGCTGGCGGCCATTTTGTCAGCTGTCAAGTGATTAATATTTAGTTTGGTTTGCCATTTCATCATGAACAGGTTGACAAAAGAACAACGCTTGCAAATCGTGCAAATTTATTTCGAAAGTAATGGTTCAGTTCGCGAAGTTCACCGCAAGCTCCGTCCATTTTATGGTCGACATAATCGTCCATCAGAGCAATTAATTCGGTTAACCATGGATCGTTTTCGCACTACGTTTACTCTATGTGATAATACGCATCCGCAGAGGCGTCGAACAGTGCGCACCGAAGAAACAATTGCCGCTGTAGAGCAAAGTGTTGAAGAGGACCCGAATGAATCGATTCGCCACCGTGCACAGCAATTGGAGCTTTGTCCATCAACTTTATGGAAGATTTTGCGCAAAGATCTTGGCTTGCGACCTTACAAGATCCAGCTTGTGCAAGAATTAAAGCCGCGAGACCATGCAATGCGTCGTGATTTTGGTGTATGGGCCGAAAATGAGATTCATCTCGATGCTGATTTTCATCACAAAATTTTGTTCAGTGATGAGGCTCACTTTTGGTTGAATGGCTACGTCAACAAGCAAAATTGCCGCATTTGGAGTGTAGAGAATCCACATGAGACCCTTGAGACGCCATTACATCCACAAAAACTGACTGTTTGGTGTGCTCTATGGGCTGGTGGAGTCATTGGGCCATACTTCTTCCGAAATAATGCTGGAGAGTCAGTTACCGTTAATGGAGACCGGTATAGAGCCATGATAACCGACTATTTTGTTCCCGAATTGGATGGCATGAATGTGGATGAGTTGTGGTTCCAACAAGACGGCGCTACATGCCACACAGCGCACGTCACAATCGAATTATTGAAGGAAACATTCGATGAGCGCATAATTTCGCGGAATGGACCTGTCAATTGGCCACCAAGATCGTGTGATTTGACACCATTGGATTATTTTCTTTGGGGATATGTGAAGTCGCTCGTCTACGCCAACAAACCAGAAACGTTAGGGGACTTGGAAGCCAACATTCGTGGCGTTATTGCCAACATACGGCCCCATATGCTCGAAAAAGTGGTTGAAAATTGGACCTGTAGAATTGGCTATATTCGAGCCAGCCGCGGCGGCCACATGTCCGAAATCATATTTAAACATTAATGGCATAAAATTATCCTTCCAATAAAGCCAAATTGATGGACATTAAAACGATTTTCTTGTGTGTTTATTTCAATTCGAAGTTCTATAGCTCAATAAAAACACCCTTTATAAGAATTTTTGCCAATTTTGAAGAAAATCTGTTAAAATGGTAAAATTCGTACGGGGGCTATATCTAAATCTGAATCTGATTTTCTTCAAATTATACAGCGTTCGTCCTTATCCCGAAAAACTTCGTTGTGCAAAGTTTCATTTGGTTCTGTCTACAATTGCGACATGATGCGTGATTACAAGAATAGATGGACGGACAGACAGACAGACAGACGGACATTGCTAAATCAATTCAATAAGTGATTCTAAGTCGATCGGTATAATTAACAATGGGTCTATCTCTCTTCCTTTTGGGTGTTACAAACAAATGCACAAAGACATAATACTCTCGTGGAGTGTATAAACACATAAAATTCAGAAAAATGCATGAAATCTTTATTTGAATCGATAGTAAGGTCCATATAATTTAATGTTTGAAGATTATTTCATGCAAATGTTGACCTTGACTGCGTCTCAAATGGTCCATCCCCTTAGTCTAATTTTGGCATACGCAAAATTTTCCACGTTGTTGAGTAACAGAGGCCCAATTGCTGCGAACGGCGGCGAATCGATAATTGACGGTCATTATTAACACTGGCTGATATAGCTGCGATATTTTCTTCAGTGCGCACTCTACGTAAGCGTGTTGGTGGTTTAATGTCCAACAATGTAAATTTGGTGCGAAATTTAGTCACAATAGCCCGAATAGCCTCTTGAGTGGGTCGATTAAACTGACCATAAAATGGAAGAAGCGCGCGATGAACTTTCTTAACAGAGCACGCATTTTGATAATAAAATTCAATAATTTGCAAGCGTTGTTCGTTTGTAAGACGATTCATGGTTAAATTATAGACCAAACTGAAGATGTTTGACAGTGAAACAAAACACGAAACGTGCGTCAGCTGGTTAAACCAGTGTTTCCAAAAATGTTTCCCAGTTTTAATGGGATCCTCACCTGTGTTGTGCCGTTTGGTGTGTATTGTGCCATTTTCCACGGTCAAATTCTGAATAGGCGAATCATTAATACCACCAACGGGATGTCCTATAAATGAAAAGTTAAATATTTAGAGGAACTTTAGTAAATAAATTATAGTATTCCAATCATAACGTAACGTAATTATAAATACTCCTTTTTTAGATTCGTTGGTATAATAATTTAATATATTTGTCAAACCACCAGCAACAGCCAAGGTGACTTCACCTTCTTTTGGCGCCTTTTGGTTATAAATAGTAAACAAATTGCTTGACTCATTCATATTTTTTGTTTTATATCGAATTTCATCATTATTCATCGAACGATTTCTGCAACCATCAGATCAAATATCAAGTTTAATCATATTGTCGTTGTTACTTTGGAAAGCTTTTCTTGGGTTAACTATCGAGTGACTCTTCACACAGATTTAGCAAATATTTACTCGAAACTAACAGTGTCACCACTCGGTTAATACATCATCAGCTCGTGGACGATAGGATTTCATATATATATAAATAAAATAAAAGTAATGCTATTGCTTTTAAGACATCACTTCTTGGTAGGTATGGTAAATGTAACATAGTTCGTTTGAGCTATGATTCCTAAACATTGCGCCAAAGTAGTTATTTATGCAAACGCATGTTGAATACTTGAAGAGTTGCTATTCTATTATTCACTTATTTAACTAGTCATCCGTCCCTTGTACAATTATTTAACTATTCATGAAATCGACATAATTTCAATAAGAGTCGATAAGATACAATGTAATGACATTTTGTGGAAAGAATTCGAAGAACGTATAGAAATAGTCGTCGAAACATATACAGGACACTCATCATCGGCAGAATGGTTGGAAGCTTTACGCATACTAGTCAAGCGCTAGAATGGCGGTGTCTAGGTGCGTTCAATTTAGCAATTCAGTGCCTCCACCGTCTGCAGTTCCGCTATCAATTCGTCCAGCAAACGATCCGGATAGGTACGCGCTACATAAAGAGCCACATGAAATACTATTTTACGGAAATCTTTTCGACATCTCTCTCTCTTGGTATGACTATGTAATAAAATATTTTAATATAATTTTCCACTGATATAAATTGATTTTCTTACGTAAGGCAGCAGTTCATTGGGAGCCATACCATCCGCTCATTATCACCAAGTATCGCAAAATGACTTTCAGATTGTTCGGCCAAAATTGCCTCACAACTCCTCGATGTCACGGAGATGCGAATCGTAGAACTGCGAATGTCCACTTAGTAAAAGATAATGAAAACATTGCAAGAAAGGAAGGAATAATTAATTTTACATGAAGCATTCATTTATTAGAAACATTTACTGGTATTACCTTGGCGGTGATGTAAAAGAGATTGTTGAGTATCATTTCAGTTGCTTCTGTCGAAGCGGTGTCCTTTCCACCACCTCTTGGTCCAGAGTCAGGAAAATACTTGAACATAGCGATTCAACATGAAGAAGCTTAAATACAAGGACAGCTAATAAAAGGACAACTTCCTATTAATTAATATAATCAGATCTGAGACATGATGATTTTCTATTGGAAATCTATAAAGTCATATTCTGCAATAAAAACAAAAGGGAAAACGTTGTGAATGAAAAAAGGCACAAAATGGAATCCAATCATATGAAACAAGCAAGGAAAGGCTAAAGTCGGGCGGGACCGAATACAATACAATTCGGTAAAAAAGGCTTTGACAATTTGTCAAATCGAGATCAAGGCTATATCCAAACATGGAATGAAGTGACTAACTTTCACAATCAATTTGAAGAAAATCGTTGAAAATACGTGGTTTGTGGCTAAAAGTCTAATCGGGAGTGAAATTTGTGTGGGAGCAATATACAAATCATTACCGATCTGACCCATTTTCGCAATGGGTGTTTCTAGCGGAAATATAAGATATTTTGCCAAATTTAAAGAAGATCTGTAGAAATATGTAGTTTCTAGAGCAGAAAAATCGGGAGCGAAATTTGAATGGGAGCTATATATATATATCTGAACCGATCTGACCTATTTTCACCATCGGTGTTCCTGGTTTAAATATAAGATGTTGTGAAAATTTTGAAGAAAATCTGTTGTAATATGTAGTAACTAGAGTGAAAAGAGTAAAATCGGGAGAGAAATATGGGAACTACAGGGTTTTCCAACAAGAGGTGTTATTTTGAATCACCCGGTATTTCGGTAGCTGTCACTTTTGAAGCTTTTATTATTTGACAAGTAGAAACTACGCCATTACTAAAAATGGAACGATACACGCTTCAAGAACGCATTGAAATTATTAAAATTCATGAATGCAAATGACCCGGAATTCCATCGAAAAATCATCACATTTCCACCTCGGTGGCTACGTCAACTAGCAAAATTGTCGCATCTGGGGCTCGGAAAACCCAAGAGTTATTGTTGTGAAGCCTCTCCATCCTCATCGTGTGACTGTTTGTTGCGGTTTATGGTTCAGTGGGGTTATTGGAAATGAGGTTGGAACAGTTACGCTGAATAGATTGTGCTATCGAGAGATGATTTTTTATGGTCGGAGCTGACGGCGCTACTTTCCACACAAGCAACGAAACCATTGCTCTTTAACGGGAAAAGTTTCCGAACCGTGTTATCTCTCGAAGAGGTGATCACAATTGGTCACCGAGATCTTGTGATTTGACACCTTGCGACTTCTTCCTTTGGGGCCACGTGAAAGACAAGGTCTACGCCAACAGCCCAGCGTCGATTCAAGACCTCAAAGATAAAATTCGAGAGGCTATCGAGGACATAGGGCAGCCACTTGCGATTTGGTTATGGAAAATTTCATGAAAAGGATATGGTCCTGTAAGCGTGGTCGTGGTGGCCATTTGGCTGATGTTGTTTTTCATTATTAACTTCCTTCCTTAAACTTCCTCTTTATTATGAAATAAACATCCCATCATTTATTTCAAAAAATGACATTTTTCTTTGAATACCAAAATAACACCTCTTGTTGGAAAACCCTGTATATATAAATCTGGGCCAATTTTCTTCATATTAAATAGCGTTCGTCCTTGTCCCGAAAAACTTCGTTGTGTAAAATTTCGTTTACTGCTGGCTACAATTGCGTGATTACAAGAATAGATGGACAGACAGACGAACATTGCTAAATCGATTCAAAAAGTGATTATAAGTCGATCTGTATAATTAACAATGAGTCTATCTCGCTTCCCTTTGGGTGTTACATTCAAATCTTACAATCGTGGAGTGTATAAAAATGGAGCAACAAGTTTGAATATCAAAATTAACCGACGTCATGGTATCACCTCAATGAGGTGGGGGTTTCGAAAGTACGAATATTACTTGGGAATTTTGGAAAGGATTTAATGCGGAAATGCTCTTAATAGCACATGCTGCTCTTACAAACATATTCAATTAATCAACCTAATAATTTTTGGAATAGAAATGAAATATTTTATAATATAAACACCTAGACAACATGAGAGGACGGAAAATCAGTGGTTTGCAACCAAGGTGGAATTCAGAACAGGCCCGATAGAACGAATTTCCTTGATGCCAATTATGATGTTCAGAAGTTTAAAACAAGAGTCAACAAACACTACTCCCTCTTTCCTCCTCCCAATACCGTATCTTCCTTCCGCCAACGCAATGCGCTGCATTTATAGGGGGCATCCCCTGAGTGTTGGTTTAGTGAAAAAACAAGTAAGGAAAGGCTAAAGTCGGGCGGGGCCGACTATATAATACCCTACACCACTCCCTCGTATGTATCTCGCTTTGATTACTAAACCCACGTATTTCATGGAAGCAATTTTATGTAGTTCATAAAAATTATACAGTTACTATAAATTCATCTTTAGTCATATTTAACGTATATTGTACAGGCAAATACAAATACGTGTTTCTAGTTCGATTATAAGATGTTCTGCAAAATTTAAAGAAAATCGGGTACAATATGTCGTTTCTAGAGCGGAAAATGTCAAATCGGGAGCGACATATGTATGGGGGCTATATCTAAATCTGAACCGATCTTACCCAATTTCAGCATAGATGTTTCTAGTTGGATTATAAGATGTTGTACCAAATGTAAAGAAAATCGGGTACAATATGTGGTTTCTAAAGTGGAATATGTCAAATCGGGAGCGGCATATGTATGGGGGCTATATCTAAATCTGAACCGATCTTACCCAATTTTTGCATACGTGTTTCTAGTTCGATTATAAGATGTTCCGCAAAATTTAAAGAAAATCGGGTACAATATGTCGTTTCTAGAGCGGAAAATATCAAATCGGGAGCAACATTTGTATGGGGGCTATATCTAAATCTGAACCGATCTTACCCAATTTCAGCATAGATGTTTCTAGTTGGATTATAAGATGTTGTACCAAATGTAAAGAAAATCGGGTACAATATGTGGTTTCTAAAGTGGAAAATGACAAATCGGGAGCGACATATGTATGGGGGCTATATCTAAATCTGAACCGATCTTACCCAATTTTTGCATACGTGTTTCTAGTTCGATTATAAGATGTTCTGCAAAATTTAAAGAAAATCGGGTACAGTATGTCGTTTCTAGAGCGGAAAATGTCAAATCGGGAGCGACATATGTATGGGGGCTATATCTAAATCTGAACCGATCTTACCCAATTTCAGCATAGATGTTTCTAGTTGGATTATAAGATGTTGTACCAAATGTAAAGAAAATCAGGTACAATATGTGGTTTCTAAAGTGGCAAATGTCAAATCGGGAGCAACATTTGTATGGGGGCTATATCTAAATCTGAACCGATCTTACCCAATTTTTGCATACGTGTTTCTAGTTGGATTATAAGATGTTCTGCCAAATTTAAAGAAAATCGGGTACAATATGTGGTTTATAGAGCGGAAAAAGTGAAATAGGGAGCGACATTTGTATGGGGGCTATATCTAAATCTGAACCGATCTTACCCAATTTAAGCATAGATGTTTCTAGTTGGATTATAAGATGTTCTACCAAATGTAAAGAAAATCGGGTACAATATGTGGTTTCTAAAGTGGAAAATGTCAAATCGGGAGCGACATTTGTATGGGGGCTATATCTTAATCTGAACCGATTTCCTTCAAATTCAATACCAATGGTCCTTGGCCAGAAAAAATAACTTCAGCCAAGTTTCATGACAATCGGACAACAATTGCGACCTGTAGAGTGCGAACAAGCTTAGATGGACAGCAGACGGACGGACGGACGGACGGACAGACAGACATCGTTAAATCGACTCAGCTGGTGATTCTAAGCCGATCGGTATACTTAAAGGTGGGTCTAGCTCGATTATTTCTTGGTGTTACAAACATTTGGCGCGAAACTAACTTATAATACCCTTGACCACGTAGTGGTGTAGGGTATAAAAACAACAATGAAGTGGCAATGAAAACTTCAGTAGCACCTGTTAATGTTCTGCAAATTACTGTTGTGCTAAAAAACGAGAGGAGATAAAATAGACGCCTGGGGAGTCTGTTTTGTGTTTCATTTTCGAGTTCGTACATACATACACATGTATGGATATATTGATATGTGTGTTGCTGACACAATGCCGGATGATGCAAATTTGCCGGTAAAAATGTAAACAATGACCTACTGAGTGGGTGGGTTTTGGGAGTGTTATGATTGTGCTGTTTGTTCCATTCGGATTTGCCTTCCAATAGCGTTTTTAGCGCTGCATTTATCTTGTGTTTGTTGTTTATCACACCAACAAATTGCTATGAATGAATTGTGGTCGTGTGTGTGTTTGGGAAAGAGAAAGTATCAAAGTGATAGAGAGATGGAGAGATGGAAAAGGCAAATGAGACTGAGGCACTGTGGTTTATGAGCATGTCCAAAGAACACTTTTCAAGTTAATTTAAGAGTACATTTTCCCCTATTGAAATAATGAGTAGCGAGGCACTGACAATTGTTGAAGCGCGAATTGTTGAATGCAAGGAAGGCAAGTTCCTCAAACCCATATTACACTCGTCCAATTATTACAAACAGTCTTCGGCGCGGTGTTTTGATGTTAACTTTACCAAAGAATAAAAAAATAAAAAGAAAGTGATAGTGAAAGGGAAAGTTATTCCGAAAGTTATTATTACGTGTGCACATGAAAGTGAAATTGATCGAAAGTGATGACATTTAAATGAAAACAAGTAAAAACGGCGTTAAGTTCGGCCGAGCCAAACTTTGTATACCCTC
Source organism: Polietes domitor (assembly GCA_947397865.1). NCBI lineage: Eukaryota > Metazoa > Arthropoda > Insecta > Diptera > Muscidae > Polietes > Polietes domitor. Next base: position 104,931,226 of record OX377621.1, on the reverse strand, counting down.
CACCATGGATTACATTCCACAGAGGCTGTCGATTTTCGTAGAAGTGTAGTAATATTACAGGAAAAGATATATATATTTTAATATAACAAAGCAAAAGAAATATTAAAATATAATTTTATAAATAAATATAATATTTTTATTATTTCAAACCACGCTTACAAAGCAATAAATATTGATAAATACCATAAATATTAATAGATAGTGTGTGCTACAGTTGGTTGTATTTCCATTCTATTTTAATTCCAAAAGTATAACTTTTGGAAGTCTATTATCTGACGTACATAGTGCAAAATAACCTAACTTCATGATTCAACCAAAATTTCCGGGAAAGTAAAAAGTACGAGTTTGGAAAAATCTTTTTATTTTGCGTGTCTATGCAGTCAGAGGAATGTATCCACCGAATTCCATGATTCTTGCTGCGGCCATTTGGTTGGTACCATTTTTATCCACTTTTTCTTATTTTACCCCCTTAAGAGTACGACTTTCTAAAATCTCTTTATTTTACGTGTCTACGCAATTACAGGGATGTACGAACCGAGTTTCATCGTTCTAGCTGTAGCAGTACTATTTTTATCCTTCTGTATCCATTATTTCCCTTGAAAGTATGAATTTGGAATAAAACCTTTTCTTTCTCGTGCCAACACAGTCAGAGGAATGTATACTCCGAATTTCATGACTCCAGCTGCGGTCATTTGGTTGGTACTATTTTTATCCCCTTTTTCCATTTTAACCCAAAAGGTACGAATTTCGAAAAATCCGTTTATTTTACGTATCTACGCAATCAGAGGAATGTATGCACCGAATTTCATTATTCTAGATACAGCCGTTTGGTTGCTACCATTTTTATCGCCCTATTCCCATTTTACCCCTTAAAAGTACGAATTTGGAAAAAGTACTTTTATATTATGTCTCTATACAATTAGAGAAATGTACATACCAAATTTCGTGTTTTTAGCAGTTGTTGTTTGATAGGTACCATTTTTATCCCTTTTTACCCTATTTCAGCCCCTACGAATAAGAATCACGGAATGACTAAATACCCTCCCCCATCCTGGTGGTGGAGGGTATAAAAATGATATTAAGGAAATTTGATAGAACAATTTTTTTTATTCCGTCAATATATTGAGTGTCGAAATTTAGAAAAAAAAATCAAAAAGTGAAATTGAAAATAATATTAATTTTGAATTTGATCATTTAAAAATAAATGAAAACTTTAACATATATTCCTTTTAAATATTTAAATAGAAATAGTATCTCAGAATAATAAAAACGTAATTTTTTTTATTTTATGAAATTAATTGATATTAAATACATATTAAATATATATTAATGGAATCAAATAAGTGGAATTAGAACATGTAAGGAAAGACTAAAGTCGGTCGGGACCGACTATATAATACCCTACACCACTCCCTACATATATACCTCGCTTTGATTACTAAATTATTAAAAAATAGCATTACTAAATCCATACTCCAATTAAGTTCAACAATTTTACCTCAGTTTGGTAAAAATTTCCTTAAAAGTAGGAAAATTAACTAAGTACGAGTAAAGTTTCTTTATTCCAAAGTCATAGCAAATAGTTCATTTACTAGAAATAGAGTAGTACATTTTCTCAAAAACATTTCATTGAATCTAATAAAAAATTCTTACAATTGTTTAAATTTATAATTGTGTGGAATAAAATTTCCAAGGTCTTGAGGTCTTAATATTAAGAACATTTTTTATGGAAAAATTCCATTTAGGAAACTTTAACTAAAAAATTATTTTTCTTAAAAATAAGTCAATGTGTTTAATGAATTTTATGACGAGATCTTCATACATTTAAGTATTAATGAACTATAAAAAATCACTTGGAGTTGTTTAGAAAATTCTTGAATATTAATCTAAGAAGTTTTTCTCGTTCGTTTGCAGGGACTTATTTTTTAAATACTTAAAAGTATTAGTCTAAACAAACACTGCGCGAAGACGCCTATCTTGTCTTCGCAGCAATCATTAAATATTTGAGAAATATTTCATGTTGTCATTTTTATACCCTCCACCTTCAGGATGGGGGTATACTATCTTTGTCATTCCGTTTATAACACCTTGAAATATCGATATGTGACCCTGTAAAGTATATATTCTTGATCGTCATACAATTCTAAGACGATCTAGCCATGTCCGTCCGTCTGTTGAAAGCACGCTAGCATCTAAACAAAATGAGCTAGGAAGTCCAAATTTTCTATAAATGATACTGGGCGAAATCGGTTCAAAGGGAAAAAATTTTCCCTCAAAAGGACTGAAAAACCCAAAATAATCCCTTATATTTTACGACAAACATTGGTTAAATCATGATGATATTTTGTTACTATGTTGTTTCCACTTTGTACGCGAGATAATGGATTTTCAAAATTTGTACTTTTGTAATTAAAATGGAATGGAATTACAACTAAATGTAGCACCCACTATCTACCTATATTTATGATACTTACGCTTTTTTGGAAATATAAATATAGAATATTTATTTTTTGAATTGGCTTGAAGTATTATTTTAATATATATAAGCGTGGATTGAAATAATAAAAATATTGTATTTATTTATAAAATTATTATTTCAATATTTGTATTTGTTTTGGGTTGGCTATATTAAAAAAATTATATTTTCCTGTAATATTACTTCACTTCTACGAAAATAGACAGCCTCTGTGAAATGCAATCCATGGTGGAGGGTATAAAAAAGTTCGGCCCTGCCGAACTTCACGCCGTTTTTACTTGTTTGTAATAGCTTTGAATACTCTGAGGCAAAATATTTTGTTTGAATAATTTTTATTAGTTAAATTTAACTTATTTTAAGTTAAATTTTTTCCTTGTGTCAAGTAAAATTTTCCTCAGGTTATGCAAAAATGATTTCCTTCGTAAAAAGAAACTACTTGATCTAATAACTGAAATTCGAATGTAGTTTAAGGGAAAGTTTACTTAAATTTAATAAAAATTTACTTGATTTGAGGAAAAATTTACTTAGATTTAAGAAAATTTCCTCCAAATATAATACCAATCGGCCAAAAAAAAGTTTGTCAATCGGACAACAGTTTCGACTTGTAGAGTGCGAACAAGAATAGATGGCAGCAGACGGACGGGCGGACAGACAGACAGACAGACATCGTTAAATCGAATCAGCTGGTGATTCTAAGCTGATCCGTATACTTAAAGGTGGGTCTAACTCCATTATTTCTTGGTGTTAAAACATTTGGCGCGAAACTAACTTTTAATACCCTAGTCCACGAAGTGATGTAAGGAATAACTAGTAAATCAAAAAAAAAAATAATTTTTCAAATCCATGCTTTATGCAAGCAGAATTCTATTGGGCCTAGAAATTCTTTTTTAGTTATCTTTTGTAGAAGGAAAAATTACTGCGTTATCAGGAGCAGAAATAATAGATTTTTAATTTGTGGTTTGTATGGGAGGTACCACGCCCCTTTGTCCATTCCCGCTCATATTTGCAGCAGCACTTAAAAAATGCACACCAAACCGACGTACCAAATTTTGTTCAAATACCGTTATCAGGAGCAGAAATAATAGATTTTTAATTTGTGGTTTGTATGGGAGGTACCACGCCCCTTTGTACAATCCCGCCCATATTTGCAGCAGCACTTAAAAAATCCACACCAAACCGACGTACCAAATTTTGTTCAAATACCGTTATCAGGAGCAGAAATAATAGATTTTTAATTTGTGGTTTGTATGGGAGGTACCACGCCCCTTTGTACAATCCCGCCCATATTTGCAGCAGCACTTACAACATGCACACCAAACCGACGTACCAAATTTTGTTTAAATACCGTTATCAGGAGCAGAAATAATAGATTTTTAATTTGTGGTTTGTATGGGAGGTACCACGCCCCTTTTTCCAATTGGTCAAATTTTTCCATTTCCTTGTATTGTCATCGAAAATGATTAAGTGTGCAAAATTTGAGCAAAATTGGTTGAGAAAAAAGCTTTCAAAAATTGATTTCAAATTTTGTGGCACACAAACATATATAGAAAGTAACCTTATATAAAGCATGGAAAAAGTAGTAATTTTAGTTATAACACTGCAACTTTTAATGAAAATAAAAGATAACAAGATAACTTCAATTTCACTATTATGAATAGTAATCGAAATAAGGAAAAAATAATGTTAAAAGCTATTAGTGGGGTCTGATTTAATTTTTTGGTGGAACTTTTCTGGGAATCCATATGGAATCTGTGCTAAGAGAGAGGAATAGGATTTTAATATGTTCTTGATGTGATATGGCATAACTGACCAAAGCAGGAAGGAGGTTTCTAGCACTGCTTGTGGATTATAGCATCATATGAGGCTTCTAGAGCGAGGAGATGTAAATTCGGAAAGCATACTTAAATGAGGTTTAGCAAAACATAGATCAACATATGGGCATTTCCATGATGTCGAACATGACCGTCGTACACATTTAAAGTAATAACAGGTAAGGAAGGCTAAAGTCGGGCGGGCCGACTATATGACACACTCCACTTTCTAAGCGGAAAAATTCAAATTGGGAAATTTGTATGAGAACTATATATAAATCTGAACCGATCTAACACATTTTTAAAAATCTGTTAAAATACGTGGATTCTAGAGCGGAAAAATTCAAATTGGGAACGAAATTTGTATGGGAGCTATATATAAATTCGAACCGATCTAACACATTTTTAACTCAGGTGTTTCTAGTTGAACTATAAGATGTTTAGCCAATTTTGAAGAAAATCTGTTGAAATATGTGGTATCTAGAGTGAAAAGGGGCTATATCTAAATCGTATGGGGGCTATATCTAAATCTGTGTAAATCTAAATCTTCAAATTGGGAACGAAATTTGTATGGAAGCTATATATAAATCTGAACCGATCTAACACATTTTTACAACATGTGTTTCCAGTTGAAATATAAGGTGTTTTGCGAATTTTAAAGAAAATCTGTTAAAATATGTGAATTCTAAAGCGGAAAAATTCAAATTGGGAACGAAATTTGTATGGGAGCTATATATAAATCTGAACCGATCTAACACATTTTTACAACAGGTGTTTCCTAATCTAAATCTGTCTAAAACTATATCTATTTTCTTCAAATTAAATAGCGTTCGTCCTTGTCCCGAAAAACTTCGTTGTGCAAAGTTTCGTTAGGTTCTAACTACAATTGCGACCTGTATCGTGATTACAACAATAGATGGACAGACAGACAGACGGACATTGCTAAATCGACTCAGAAAGTGATTCTAAGCCGATCGGTATAATTAACGATGGGTCTATCTCCCTTCCTGTGTTACAAACAAAGACATAATACTCTTGTGGAGTGTATAAAAAGGTGAAAATAAAACGGATTTTTATTTTGACCATACGCCTAACTGAGAGCTCTTAAATAACTGTATAATTGGTGCTAATGACGATTTTGGGTAATTTTTCTAGATAATTAAAAAAGCCATTCGCACGTGACCAAAACAGAAGTCGTTTTCGCGGCCAACAATTCAAACGCCGTTTTCAGCGAAAGTTGTGGCAATATTTCAATATTTAGAATGTTTTGCACTGATGTCTCTTAAAAATGCTTTTGACTATACTCTCACTCTACTGAGAAGGAGGTATACATCATTTGCGACTGAAAATAGTATAATGCATTGAAGGAGTGACTTAAGACCCTAAGTATGTTTGGACCAAATCCGTTTCACGACCTTTTAAGGTCCGCCTGGCTGGCTGGTGTACACGATAACTCTCGAAATGAGTTAAGGAATCGATTCAAACTTTGCACATGGTAATATTTTTCCCAAACTTAGTTTAAGTTCGAAGAAGAGTGAAATTGCCACGCCCCTTCCGCTACCTCCCAACAAATAGCCCATATTCCAATGTTAAATAAAACCCATATAACTTCCACTATATTTCGGTATTTCATAATGTTTTTATATTCACTTTAAGCGTACTAAATATGAAGGGTTTTGTCACGACCCTTCAAGCAAAACTACGTAAAATTAAAGTTGTTATAACTTCTATAATGTTGATCGGAATACTGTGAAATTTTACATTTAGCAATGGTTTTAAATAGGATACATTCGCATGGAATATGGGCGATTTTGCCACACCCCTTCTGGTACCTCCCACACAAAGTGGCATAAACTTTGGTTACAATAAAACCGACACAACTTCCAAACGGATAGTCACCCAGGAAAATATTTTGGAACCTGTTCCAAACATTATGAGTTTTAGAACAGGTTCCATGGAAGAAGAAGAACCGATAAAGTGAAACCAGTTATAGAACTTGTTCTTCAGAATACCTTACTGTTTACATATTGATTCCGTGGAATACAAACATCACAAACGTGTATATACAGAAATTTAGCAAAATCTTCGCGAAAAACCGATGTGTGAATTTTAAATTATGAATTCAGATTCGTGTTCCGTATCCGCCACATAAAAACAGGTTTCTTATTTCATATATATTTTATGCACTCTTAATTACATGACACGTTTCTTTTTCACGTTTGCGATAATACAATTTACCTAATGTCTTGTTAACTCCGTACATTAATTATAAACACATTTAAAGGCATCTACGTACATTAAAAGGCTGTTCTATCATAAACCGAGAACGTACATATATCATGTGTGTACAGGGCCGTGCGCAGGGGGGGGGGTATTAACCGATACCACTTCTTGACATTCGACTAGAGCTATATCTTATGAACTTTTAATTATGTACTGCAATAAAAGTTTGGAAATTTAATAACAAAATCGTTTAGTAATTTTAAAAAAGTGTAGATAAAAATCATAATGAAATCTAAAATATTCTTAATAAAAGCAAATAATTTTTTTGATGCTTGTAGAGCGCTAGAGCGATGTAACATTTGCGATTGGACATTTTTATGGAGCTGTATCTAAATATGAACCGATGTGTCCTATTTTCATCACAGATGCAACAACAACGTTTTCTGTTACTTCCAATGTTTTGGGAGTTTGCAATTATAATACAAATCCATTTCGACAAATGAAGAAATGAGTTTTAACTTACTAAAATTTTTGTTATATTTATCACTTATGTCTAATATTTTTCAGAGTTAGTATTTTTTGTACATATGTAGCAAGTATTAGTCAAAAGAGAAACAACAAATTCAGTAACTTGGATCTACGTAGGAAAACGATGCTCTAAAATACCAGTTATTTGGTTTTTTGGAATTAAAATGACTAGTTGTTTCTTCTTGCATTTCATCGAATACAAAAAACTGTATTTGTTAATTGAATTTATACATGTTTAAGATTATAAAAATGAAGAAACATTTCCAAATATTTTTTATTTAATCGGAATATGCGTATAAAGATTTTGAGTAAACATCCTGTTACTCATGTCCTGTATAAATTAAAAACCCCAAAACTCTTTAAACATCCTATTTAGACCCATACTTCGTCAAAAGCATATCCAATTTTCTGCATTTATCATAGAAAAAATGAGGGACTGAAGGGTTTATCGCCGATGAATTTGATCGTTTTTTTGTGTAATATTTCTTCAAAATATATATCGAGGGTTTATATTCAAAAGTGGATATGAACCATTTGCTCGAAAATGAGTTTTTGATGCCCAACTATTCTCAGATTTGGATGTCATCTGGAAAATTTGGAAAAGATTTTTTCTAAAGCCATTTTTTTATTTCTGATTTGGCTATCCTCTCGCACGTTAGTTTGTGACTGCATAAGTGGCAATGAACATAAAAATAATAGAAACAAAATATGTCAACAATGGAGAGCATAAAACCGAAGGATATAATTCGCTACAACGATTTTGTTTAAAACATTATTCTAGATTTAAGGCATATCGTACTATCAAATTCCATCATTTCGCGTTAATAGCATTTGATTCCCCAGTTATCAGGCTAAAATAGGAAAAATGGTGGCTGTAAAGTCAAAAATTGTGAAAAGTATATTTAGAAAAACCGCCGTAACTTTTTATTATATTGAGAATACCAAAATATTTCTTTGGCATGTTATTGCTGACTTCTTGGGGAATACTTGTGTATGAATAGTTTCAGAATTATGAATGAAGAAAGTTAAAATATAAGGAATTGCAACGGCGAATTTTGGATTTTTCATCAATTGCAGCGATTTTCGCGACTGGCTACATATATGTTACAATCGACCAATCTGACGGATGAAGCTGGAATCTTTAAATTCGATGTGTACATCACAGAAAAAGCGTTTTCTATACAACATTGTCAAGATTTCATGCAACAAGTTATGGAGTTTATAATAAATCTTATTCTTATTTCAACATTCATAGTGCTCAATTTTAAACGTGCAAAAGTGGCTATGAACCATGAAACCACGAATAATAGGAAATTTCGAAAACTTTTTAATCGTAGCAATTAGTAATCGTCTTTAGATTAAACTGTAGAAGAGCGATTAATAATTTCTCTTCAAATTAAGGAGAAAATCAGTTTTTTCGCTCTCCCGAAAATTTATGTTTTTTTCATAGATTTCATGCAACAAGTTATGGAGTTTATAATAAATCTTATTCTTATTTCAACATTCATAGTGCTCAATTTTAAACGTGCAAAAGTGGCTATGAACCATGAAACCACGAATAATAGGAAATTTCGAAAACTTTTTAATCGTAGCAATTAGTAATCGTCTTTAGATTAAACTGTAGAAGAGCGATTAATAATTTCTCTTCAAATTAAGGAGAAAATCAGTTTTTTCGCTCTCCCGAAAATTTATGTTTTTTTCATAGCCACTTATGAATATAAGCCCTCGATAAAATAGCAGCGATTGTCTGCTGTCTATCAGCAGGCACTTTCTGCTATTACAGCAGTTTTCTGCAATCTTACATCACCATTCACACTGCTAAAGAGTTTGCAGTCTGCTAAAATTTGCTGTTGTTAATTAAAATATAAAAATAGATAAGCGTTCATAAGCGAGTTTAGCTCGAATTTTCTTTTATATTAGCTTGGGACAAAATGCGCAAATGGCTGTTTACCATCTCAGCAGATACAAGTCTGCTGTCTCTTTTTTAACAGCAGAAAATCTGCTCTTTCAGTAGACTTTCTGCTTTCTTTTACTGACATATTCCTTTGAATGTACTGATAGATGGATTACTGAAATGCAATTTTGCTGACAATGAGAAAAGTAAAAAAATCTGAAATTTTTTGTATGGAAAAAATTAAAATTTACTTTAACTTAAAAATGTATTTTTTCCTAAAATGAAGTTAAAATGTTTACTGAAATTTATGCCGAGTTCTTCATACATTTAGGTATTAATGAATTTATAAAAAACATTTGAAATTGGTAAAAAATCTTGAATATTAATCTAAGAAGCAATTCTCGTTCGTTTGCAGAGACTTATTTCTTAAATACTTTATGAATTATTCTAAACAACCACTGCGAAGGCGCCTATTTTGCCTTCGTAACAATCATGGAGTAATAGCTCAACTCTTTATGGCAGAGGTATCATGAAACTTTTGAGAAATATTTCATGTTGTCATTTTTTGTATCAGTTTTGCATACTCTGAATCAAAACTATTTGTTTGATTTTTTAGTTAAAAATAACTTATTTTAATTTCACATTTTTTCTTGTATAAAATAAAATTTTCCTCAGTTTAAGTTAAAAATTTACTCGTTTTGAGGAAAAAATCAGCAAAATTGCCCTCAGTTTGAGTAAAAATTTACTTGATTTGAAAACATTTACTAGGTTTTAGGAAATTTTTTTTTTCAGCAAAATTTTACTAAAATTTACTTAGTTTTAGGAAAATTTTGCTTAAATTTAGTAAAAAATTACTTGTTTTTAGGAAAAATTTACTTAGATTTAGGAAAATTTCAGCAAAATTCTACTTATTTAGTAAAAATGTACTTGGTTTCCTAAATTTTAGTTAATTTTAACTCATTATAGGGAAATTTTTTTTGAGTGTAGATGAAAACCCCCCCCAGGGGAAAATCCTGCGCACGGGCCTGTGTGTGTATGTACGTTTTATTACTTGACTCTTGGACTATGCAAACGAAGATGGACAGTGAAATAAATTAATTATTCAAGAATATTTCCGCAGATATATATCACAAATATATGTACAATCCTTGTTTCAGAAACTAAAAGCTATAATTTAAGGCTTGGAGGTGTATTCCAAATAAAAGCACAAGTGCTTTTTATAATAAAAATTATTAACGATATAAAAATAGTAATATTATCTGGAAATTTAAGCTCCCCCAGAATATAATTATATCACACTTTTCCACAAAAGCATTTAAATACAACAACATATGCTACACATTTTATTAAAACTGCTACCCATAAGTATGCTCTATAAATTGTGTGTTCATTACTTCAATACCCCACGAAGCAGCAAAGCAAGAACACACACCGAAAGTTCCACTACTTTACTAATGTTACGATATTAATTTTAGAGATAGTTAGCATTGCAGTTGGGTGACCTATTATAAAAACATTTTCAAATATAATATTACAAATGATTAGGACTACACGTATGGATGTTATTTCGGTTTTATTGTAACTAAAGTTTATGTCACTTTGTGTAAATGTATGAATGTAACCTCTATAAAAGGATTACCAAATGTGAAATCTCAGAGTATTCCGATCATCTGTATAAAAGATATAACAGATTTAATTTTACCTAGTTTAGGGTGATTTGTGTGGGTTAAAAAATCATCCCGATCCGTTTGATAGATCGCTAGAAAATTACAAAACATAAATGTCATTCACATAAATCATGTTAGCCATATCTCCCGCAAAAATTAAAATTTTGCAAAATTATACAATTTATATTTTTTTAATCGCGTTTCACAACTTTTTACCCTTCTCATCTTTTAATTTGGTATTTTTGTGATAGGGAGATGTGTACTATTTGATTTGTAACTCAGAAAGTTGATTCGTGACCATCCTGAAACTTATAGTGTATATAGAGAAATCTATCATAAAAAATTAAGAAATATTTTTTGTTTTTAAATTAAAAAAAATAATTAAAAAAATTAAAAAACAAATTTAGTAAGCCTTTTCAGTTTTGATAATGACAATTATCATAACTACAACCAAAGATATGAGATCTTTAAAAAAATGCATTGACATTTTTAAAAATGACATAACTTTCACGATTTTGAATTTAAAACAATTTTTTTTCTTAAACCTTGCTTATAACCTCATACTGAACCTATGTACACATGTTCATGGAAATCGCAGACCTAACATGAAATTATTGATCGGTTTCCCATGGAAGTACTCATATTTCACATTTCTTGTAGTTTTTATGACTAGATCAACCTAAGTGGAATTGCAATCAGAATGTTTCATGGCAAAAACAAATACTATTTGAGAAATTCACACATTTTCAATATTTTTTACTTTATTATTGAAGAATACATACGATTCCAATGATGTATAATTCCTTTTTGGCCAATAATTAATTGGAATGAGTTTTCCCTTATCTGAACGCAAACCTATCCTCAAATAGTATCCATCATGTGTCCGGTTGTTGTCCAAACATTTCAAATCCGGTTGTCTCACAAACGTAAAACAGTTATTTTTTTCTGGCTAAATTTAATTTGCTATATTTATTTTGTTTATGTTTATTCAAATTTAACTGTCCAAAGAAATTGCGCTCCTTCATTTCCTATTCAAATGAAATGAAAATATTTTGATGGACGTTTTAAATTTTTTACAATTCCCAAAATCGAGCCAAAAAGTATACAAAACGATATGCCCCATCCCACAGCAAACAATATTTAAAGTACCTATACAACAATTAAATTATTTTAATTTCATCCATTTAATAACGACTTTATTTCGAAAAACTCTTTACATTACAACTATTTGTGATCTGACTTTATTGCTTAAGAACCCAGCAAAAACACAATCTAATCGCATCTCAAAATTTTGAGGAAGTTCTTTTAAAAAACTTCCAAAAAGCCGATAATATGACAATATTCCGTAGCATTTTACGAGTAGCATTTTCACAAGTAAATAGGAGCGAATTTTTAGTATGGGGTCACAGAGGTACTATGTCCGCTTTGCACCCAGAAGGTCCGGGGTTCGAATCGTGGCTCGGGAAAAAACTTGTTTTTGTTCTTTTATTACATTTATAAATAAACAAAGTTTAATTTTGTATTATTTTAAAAATTAAAAAAAAAATTGCTTAAAATAAATACAAATTTATTGCTATATTAATGTACTTCAAATATTTCAGCTTTTATTAATTATTAATGCTACATAATATCAGTAAAATTAAGTAGTGTTAATTTATTTCATGCTAATTTAATTTAATATTTATTACCGTTATATATTAATTCATACTAAATAAATATTGTGTAAGTTTCCTATTGTCAGTTCTAATGATCAAAATGGTTTGCTTTAGTTATTCACCACTTACAACAGAGGATAGTTGAGATCCGCTGTTCTACTCCTCGTAGAGATGGATTTTTTAAAACAGGAATGGAAACTAGTGAAAAAGTGGTTCATTTGCAACACTTTAAAATAACTTTTAAGTCTTTCAAAATAAAGGACATCCCTTCTATGACAACTCCATTGTAAATTCATTGGTGAAGATCCCTTCATTTCTATGGGTGCTCTCTTTTTGCTGAAGGATTCTTCTTAGATACATCCCAAAAAATCACGAAAGAAACATTTTATTAATTACACGAGTTTGACAACCTAAATATATGCCTCCAATTATTTATTTACCTATTATTATCTCTATTAAAGCTACTCTATTATTCAACCAGTTTGTCGATGTTCTAAACTTCAAAAATATATCAAATTTATTTTACGGATTTCATTTTCTAAATTCCAATTTTCGTCGAAGGAACTTTTTTATTTGGACTATAATATGGAAAATATAATATATTTATCTACATTTTCATTTTTCTTTGGAGGTACTTTCAGCATTTTGACTATACATAAATCACCGATGGAGAAAAACAAAGGATTAATATTGGACCATAAATGTTACAATTGCGGTTTGTCAATCTGTTCCGTAGTTTAACTAGAAAGAAAAGAGATATCAAAAAAATCTCATTACAAAAAAATAAAATCAACAAATGAAAAATATCGGGAAAAATAAAACAAGGAGAGAAAATGTTTTCATATTGTGTCTGTATCTTCCTAAATTCGCGTCTAAACGAGAAATAAAAAAATCCGTGATCATTCTCCTGCAACCAGATTTTGGCCCAGGCGGCGTGTAATTCGGTGGAAAACTTAGATATTCCATATCTCCTCAAATACGCGTCTAATCGACAAATGTCTTGTCTTCGTTGGCAAATATTTCAATATTTAATACTCATAGAAGTAAGAAAAGAAGTTATTTTACCCAGCCATGATACACGGTCGTCTTGAGAATAAATGGATTTTCCCCACCCATGATATCACTGGCATCAGAAGTTATTTTAGGAATATTTATTTTTCCATTTTAACTTTTCGCCATAAACATCATATGTGATGGCTCTTTAATGCTGACACGTAGCAACCAGCCAACCAACCACAAACAATCACGAACCAAAACATCCAGACAAAGTATGTGCTGGGCCCACCTCCAGATTGATTTGATGGCCACATCAAACAGAACAACTGAGATAATTGTATAGCAATATTGTGTATGGGAAAGTATTCTACACATTTGGTGGGGTTGCGGCTCCCAAAAGTATGCCAGCAAGCCAGCAATTCATCTCAGTGAAAATTTTATTTGTAAAGAAATTTAAAAGTCCATATGTTTATTATGTTATTATATCTCCATAAGGGTTAGTTATTTTGAAATAAAAAATATCCGCGTATAATTAAAATTCTGAGAATTTGGCATTTTTAAGAAAACAAATAAATACTTAATAAGACTTCAGCACATGCGGATTCAGTCGCATATGTGTATTCCATAGAAATCTCTTAAAATTTTCACCATTTGTTTTTGGCCCAAGTCAAGTAATTATAATGGATTATGGCTTATTTTTGGAATTAACGGGAAAACATCTTTATACAAAAAGAGCCCAACATTTGTGGTCAGAACCAAATGTTATGAAATCATGCACGTCAATTTGATAATTATTTAATTACACACCCACTTATATGTTCAATTACCTTACTCGCTTCGCCTCTTATAGACGTCCTAGCTGATTGAAGTGTATTTCTTCAGTTTGTGATGACTTCCTTCCTTCAGTTGCCCTTCTCAGTTTCTGATACTGTTGTCAACCAAACACATGCAAAATATTGTTCCCAAAATTAAATAATTTTGCTGTGGCGGTTTTCATGAGGTACTTTCATAACTTCGTAGTTCTATTGCCATTGTTTTATTACGAAGTATTATTTTTAAGTATTATTTTTAAACATTCACCTGTTTTTTCCAATTTCGTACTTTTAAGGGATAAAATGGGAGTAGAGGAATAAAAACTTCTGCTATAAAATTACTTGATATCGCGTAAGTTCAATCATAGCGTGAACGCTCATATACACTAGGCTGGGTCACGGTCCATACAAATGGAAAAACAATTTCCACTCACCTCACGAAAATAAAGTTTGGATTGTTTAATGATGATTTGCAAAATATTTTGATCCTAGATCAAGACGTCTGTGAGCTAAACGCTCCTGAATATACCCCTAAAAAGCATGGTTTTCCGGTGTAATTTTGTATACCCTACACCACTTCGTGGACTAGGGTATTAGAAGTTAGTTTCGGGCCAAATGTTTGTAACACCAAGAAATAATTGAGATAGACCCACCTTTAAGTATACGGATAGGCTTAGAATCACCTGTCCGTCTGCTGCCTAAGCTTGTTCACACTCTACAGGTCGCAATTGTGGTTCGATTGTCGTGAAATTTGCAGAAGTTACTTTTTTTTCGCCAATGACGATTGGTATTGAATTTTTAGGAAATCGGTTCAGATTTAGATATAGCCCCCATACAAATATCCCTATAATGTACACTATTACTGCTCTAGAATACACATTTTACATTGGATCATGACAAAATTTTCAGGATCTTGTTATATTTCAACTACAAACAGCTAACGGGAAAGTGGACCACATAACACCATGTTTTGATATAGACCCCATACAAATATACCTCTGATTTAAAATATTACTGCTCTAAAATGCACATTTTACATCGGATCTTCATCAAATTTTCCTCACAATGTTACATTTATACTAGAAGCACGTATTTTGAAAGCCAGCTAGATAAGTTAATGTTTTGGAATAGCCCCCTACAAATGGGGGCTATTCCAAGAACCACCTCTTACATTGGATCTTTATAAAATTTTGCAGATCGTGTTATACTTCAATAAAGAATACCTACTTTGAAAGTGATATATAACGGCCCACAATTTAATGTAGCACCCCTACAAATGGACCCCCATTTTAATTATTACCTCGCTTGAACCCACATTTTACATCGGACGTTTTTCAAATTTTGCAGATTATATTATATTTCAACTAAGAGTACATACTATGAAAGTCAAATATATGATGTAAAATTTGTGTTCTTGAGGGGTAAAAATTAAAATGATGCCATTGTAAGGGCTCTACATTAAAAAAGGTTCCATATAGATCACTTTCAAAGTAGGTATTCTTAGTTGAAATATGACATGATATTTAAAAATATATCGAGATCTAATGCACGATGTGGGTTGTAGAGATGTAATAGAGTGGAATGGGGGTCCAATTTGTATGGGGGTTATACCAAAATATGGACGCATATATTTGACTTTCAGAATATGTCTTCTTAGTTGAAATATAAGATAATCTACAAAATTAGATAAACTTCCGATGTAAAATGTGGGTCCTAGAGTGGTAATAATTCAAACGGGGCCCACTTTTAAGGGCGCTACATTAAAAGGTGGGCCCATATAGATCACTTTCAAAGTAGGTATTCTTAGTATGAAATATGAATATAATATAATCTGCAAAATTTTAAAAACTTCCGATGTAAAGTTTTGATCCTACAATTTGAATTGTTACAAACGGGGCCCATTTGTATGGGCGTGACATGTGGTGTGGGCCTTTATAGATCTCTTTCAATGTAGGTATTCTTTAATGAAATATAACAGGATCTGCAAAATTTTATCAAGATACAAGGTAAGATGTGGGTTCTAGAGCGATAATAGTATAAACTGGGGGCCCATTTGTATGGTGATTCTAAGCTGATCCGTATACTTAAAGGTGGGTCTAGCTCAATTATTTCTTGGTGTTACAAACATTTGGCCCGAAACTAACTTATAATACCCTAGTCCATGAAGTGGTGTAGGGTATAAAAATCGGAGATATATTTTTCTTATTCTTATTACAAAATACTTTTTGTTTTTAAATTAAAAAAATAGGAAGCTTTTTCAGTTTTGAATACTATGACAAAGGAATTTTCCGATTGTTTTAACTACAACAAAAGATATGAGATCTTTAAAAAATGCATTGATTGTAATCACGATACAGGTCGCACTTGTAGACAGAACCAAATGAAACTTTGCACAACGAAGTTTTTTGGGATAAGGACGAACGCTATTTAATTTGAAGAAAATCGGTTCGGTATATACAGCTCCCATACAAATTTCGCTCCCGATTTGACTTTTTCCGCTCTAGAGACCACATATGTCACTTGATTTGCTTCAAATTACCTTGCATTACCTTATAATTCTACTAGAAACATCTATGGTGAAAATAGGTCAAATCGGTTCAGATTTAGATCTATCCCCGATACAAATGTCGATCCCGATTTGACATTTTCCGCTCTAAAAACCACATATTGTACTCGATTTTCTGTAAATTTGGCACAACATCTTATAATTCAACTAGAAACACCTATTCTGAAATTGGGTAAGATCGGTTCAGATTTAGATATATCCCCCATACAAATGACGCTCCCGATTTGACATTTTCCGCTCTAGAAACCACATATTGTACTCGATTTTCTTTAAATTTGGCACAACATCTTATAATTCAACTAGAAACACCTATTCTGAAATTGGGTAAGATCGGTTCAGATTTAGATATAGCACCCATATAAATGTCGTTACCGATTTGACTTTTTCCGCTTTAAATGCCACATATTGCACTCGATTTTCTTTAAATTCGGCACGACATCTTATAATCGAACTAGAAACACCTATGCAGAAATTGGGTAAGATCGGTTCAGATTTAGATATAGCACCCACATAAATGTCGCTCCCGATTTGACTTTTGCCGCTTTAAAAGCCACATATTGTGCTCGATTTTCTTTATTTTTTTTTAAATCTTATAATCTAACTAGAAACACATGTGGATAAAGCGGGCTAGATCGGTTCAGATTTAGATATAGCCCCCATACAAATGTCGCTCCCGATTTGACTTTTGCGGTATAGAAACCACACATTGTACCCGATTTTTTTTTAAATTGGCACAATATCTTATAGTCCAACTAAACAAAACTATGGTGAAAGTGGGTAAGATCGGTTCAGATTTAAATATAGCCCAAATACAAATGTTTCTCCCAAAAGTTTAACCGATTTTGGCCAAACTATACACTTTATATTTCACCTATTTCGTTCCAGGTTTCAATATATCCTCATACAAATGTCCTTTCCGATTAAAATTTTTTGTCAAACACATACATTTACAGGATACAAAAAACCTTCCCGTTTTCACTTTTTCACCAAATTTGCCCCGCCCGATTTTAGCCTCTCCTTACTTGTTTTAAAGTATACTTTAGAGTTTACTTTGTGAACCATTTAAAACGAATAACAAAGACATTTGCCTGGAATAATTCCCCGCCAATATTCTCCGTACAATTTACCGAGAAAAGGTGGCTATGAAAATGAACCACAAATGAAAAAGGGGGCCCTCTAACGATAATATCAACAGAGAATTAATAAAAAAGTGTACAACAAACTGCCACAATAGAAACAACATCATTAGTTACAATAAGTACAACAACTATAAAACCGAGATTTATTAAAATGATTAAATATTCTCAGCACCCATTAATAAGTAACTACTACTAAAGTAGTCAACGAACGAAGTCAACAAAGAAACCAACGTCTTCAGAAATTCAAAAGCAAACCTAACAAATGCGAACAACAAAATGTCGCTTTGCCTAAGGCAGCGACCTCATTTGCCAACAACGAAACGAACATGCGAACATTCCGTTTAATCCCACAACAAGTCAACCCAGACATGGCCACAAGCTCCACCAAACATACGTCATTCACTGCCTGGCCATCGATTGTTGACAAGTCAACGGATAATTCTTTGAGGACGGCTACCTCCATAAACACGAGCACCCTCTCATCCTTCGGCAGCACTGACCCCACCATCGCGTCGAGCACAATAGTGCCCAATAACAGCACTATACTGGACGAGGGCGGTAATGAGGTGCTGCGTACCATCAGCAATGTTTTGTGCTTCCACTATGTGCCCATTGTTGCGGGCACCGGTGCGTATGTGTCTTCTTCAAAACGAAACTTCGCAAATTATCGCCGAGCTTCTATTTGGCCGCCTTGGCTGTAAGCGACACATGTTTCCTTTTCGGCTTGTTTATTCAATGTTTGAATTTTGTCGATGTCAACATCTACAATCGGGAATACTTCTGTCAATTCTTCGCATTCTTCAGCAACCAGACCGGATTCTATTCGATGT
Organism: Polietes domitor; assembly: GCA_947397865.1. Classification (NCBI taxonomy): domain Eukaryota; kingdom Metazoa; phylum Arthropoda; class Insecta; order Diptera; family Muscidae; genus Polietes; species Polietes domitor. Next base: position 104,912,629 of record OX377621.1, on the reverse strand, counting down.
GGTTCGTTGTGGCCTTCACCGTGGAGCGTTTCATTGCGGTCATGTATCCGCTGAAATGCCAAACCATGTACACTGTGCGGAGTGCCAAAATGGTGTTGTTGGTTCTGACGGTGTTGGGCTTTTTGCACTGCGCCCCCTTTTGGATATCATCGACGCCGGTCTACTCGCAGAAGCTGGAGATGACAATATTTGAATGACTCAATAACAACCACATTTCCCATAAATTCCATCCTTGTCTCAGGTTCTTTTCCTTCAACGTGAATGAAAATAGTTTTGAATTTTATCATCCGGGTTTACAATTTAGTCTATGTCATTGCACAAACTTATGAATTATTCGGGCTGGACTTTTTCGGAAATGCGAAATTTCTAGTTCTATTCCCTTTAATTATACCTTCCACTAGGGTTTTATGTATTTGTGTATTTGTTTGTAACATCCAAAAGGAAACGAGATAGACCCGTTGTTAAGTATACCGATCGACTTATAATCACTTTTTGAATCGATTTAGCAATGTCCGTCTTACCGTCCGTCCATCTATTCTTGTAATCAAAGTCCAGGTCTCAATTATTGTTTCATCGCAACAATAATTAGCACAAGTTTTGTGGCCAAATGACGAAGCCTATTTAATTTGAAGAAAATCGGTTCAGATTTAGATATAGCCCCCACACAAATGTCGCTCCCGATTTGCCTTTTTCTGCTGTAGAAACCACATATTTTTGTCGATTTGCTTCAAATTTGGCAAAGTGCCATATAATTAAACTAGAAATAAATATGGTGAAATTGGACCAAATCAGTTCAGATTTGGATATGGCTGCCATACAAATTTCGTTCTACATTTAACTTTTTGCGCTCTAGATATCACATATTTTAACCAATATTCTTCAAATTTCGCACAAAACCTTATATTTAACAAGAAATATCTGTGGTAAATCTGTGTCAGATCGGTTCAGATATAGATATAGCTCCCATAACATCTATTCAGGTCACTGTTGAATACAAATTTCGCTGCCGATAGTACTTTTTCCACTCTTTAAACTACATATTTTAACAGATTTTCTTCTAATTTGGCACATAATATTTGAACTGGAAACATTTTTATAGAACGTGGTCACATCGGTTCAGAGTTAGATATAGCTCCCATACAAATTTCGACATCCATTTAACTTTTGCGCTCTAAACATTACAAATTTTAATCGATTTTTTATCGATAAAATGGGTGTATATAAAGTGTCGGTCCCGATTTGACTTTTTTCGCTCTAGAAAATACATGTTTATTTTAACCGATGTTCTAGAAAAACATATAGGGAAAGTGGGAAACGTCTTTTCAGGTTTTAATACTACCCTCATACAAATATCCTTCCGGATTTATCTATTCTCTCTCAAGATATAACAGATTTTGCGTAATTTAGCAGAACATTTTATATGTCAGCAGGAAACAGAAATTATGAAAGTAGGTCGCATCGGTTCATGATATAGTACCCATGCATAAATCGTTCCCGTTTTCACTTTTTTCCCTGAATTGTAATGGCGTAGAAAGTGGAGGGTATCATTTAGTCGGCCCCGCCCGATTGTTTAATTGTTTTTACTGCATCTTGTATGAAAATAGTCACTGTGCGATGCCTTCCATCTCTGATTTTGGCCACTTTTGTCCATCGTAGTAATGTAGTAATTCCATTGAAAATATTTTCTATCAATTCTCTATCCGACTAGAATGGGAAATTCAAAAAATTTTGCATATTTGAAAATTCATTTCCGAATGAAAAGCGATTCGACAATATCGTCTCTAAATCGAGTTTGCCTACTGTTCCATTAAATGTTAAATGCATAAATAATATATAGGGTCCGACAAATAACTTTTTTTGAAAATGCTATAAAAACTATATTTTCTCAAATTTCTTTTTTATTTGAAAGTACAATCCTTCCGGTTAATAATGGAAAATAATTTCATTCAAATGGCTGCTGAGGACATCCCACAAATAATAGTCGAACGGTTGAATAGTTGAAAAAAAACGTTAGATGGCGTACCCTATATTTTGCGTTCGTCAAAACAGATTTTTATATTCTCCTAGGGGTATCTGCCGACCGACCCACTTGGAATTGCCTTAATTGTTTTTAAAGTATTGTCAGAGACAATTCCTGAAAATTTCTGGCAACACAAAGAAGTCTCTGCAAAGATTTCAAATTAATTAATCAGTTCTCTGTTCACGAAAGAGACAATGTTATTTGGAAAAATATATTTGCTGCTAATTGGCAGTACATGTTTCCCAATGCTTTACAAGGAATGCATTGTTGGATAACAAACATAATACAAAACCTTATATAGTGAATAAAATGATGTGATGTGGGTGATTTCGTTGTGTTGTTATACCCTATACCACTTCGTGGTCTAGGGTATTATAAGTTAGTTTCGCGCTAAATGTTTGTAACACCAAGAAATAATCGAGCTAGACCCACCTTTAAGTATATCGATCGGCTTAGAATCACCAGCTGAGTCGATTTAACGATGTCTGTCTGTCCGTCCGTCCGTCCGTCTGCTGTCTATCTAAGCTTGTTCGCACTCTACAGGTCGCAATTGTTGTCCGATTGTCATGAAACTTGGCAGAAGTTATTTTTTCTAGCCAAGGACCATCGGTATATTTGGAGGAAATCGGTTCAGATTTAGAAATAGCCCCCATACAAATGTCGCTCCCGATTTGACATTTTCTGCTCTAGAAACGACATATTATACTCGTTTTCTTTAAATTTTGTAGAACATCTTATAATCCAACTAGAAACACGTATGCATAAATTGGGTAAGATCGGTTCAGATTTAGATATAGCCCCCATACAAATGTTGCTCCCGATTTGACATTTTCCGCTCTAGAAACGACATATTGTACTCGTTTTCTTTAAATTTTGTAGAACATCTTATAATCCAACTAGAAACACGTATGCAAAAATTGGGTAAGATCGGTTCAGAGTTAGATATAGCCCCCATACAAATGTCCTTTCCGATTTAACATTTTTTGTCAAACACATACATTTACAGGATGCAAAAATCCTTCCCGATTTCAATTTTTAACCGAATTGAATTGCAATGAGAATTGTTTTGGGTGATACCCATATGTCCATACTTTTGTATGACTTTGGTATACTACTGTATAATTTGTATTTGTCTGTCGGACAATTGGATCAATTACCATATTCGTTAAATTTGGCTAAATATGAATTTATGGCATATAAATTATATGAATATAATTTATATAATTTGTATGAACTATATAAAATTGCTCCTGTATGAACTATATAAATTACTAAACCCAGGTATAGTAATAAAAGTGAGGTACATACGCAGGGAGTGGTGTAGGGTATTATATAGTCGGCCCCGTCCGACTTTACCCTTCCCTAACTTGTTTTTAATTAATTCAGTGGTGACGGATGATGACGGGAAATTGCGATCCGACTTCAATGGGTGTCACCCACATTTGGTAGTTCCTATACAGCAATTACGATACGTCAAAGGATTCTCTCATTTGTGCCAGGATTGTCGATGACAGCAAAGATTAAGAATCTTTGAGAGAAAAATTCTCCGTACGAGATGGAAAACCTTATGTGGAAGGCCACTTAAGAATAATGGTTATACGGAATTAAGCTAAATCTCACCCCGAGCTGTAACGCTATAAAATGATAATGTTCTGAATTCCTACATTTCTCTTCTAGAAGCATTCATTTAAAATTGTTTTAGCGAACATTCTAGTTACATAAGTTGGTGTGTAACTTTGCTATTTAAGCATGAAAAGCTTAAACATTGGTGCCTTCAGTCAACCCCACTAAAATTGTTCGTCAAATTTTTTCGTAGAACTTTTTAATCCCTAAATGTCCTTCTTTAAAGGACTATTATTGATTATCTCGAAAATAGGGTCAAATTGACCCACCAACAGGGGAACTAGATCTAGACATGGGGTTAAAATCTTCCACAAAAATAATCCTCATAAAATTCCACAACATGGTACTAAAGAATAAGAATTTTCTCGGTCTTTAACTTACAACACCAAAAATTAAAATTTTGACCCACTGTACAAAGAAACTCACACCAGCTACACTATAAGTTTTTTCTACAAAAATGATCTACTCAACATGCCCTTTCAGAAATATAGGGTCGCCAATCTATTCCATACAAAAGGTCTTAATTCTTTGGGCAGTGTAATTAATAAAAACATGTAATATTTAAAGTACATTTATAAAGCAATAAATTTGTATTTTTAAGCAAAAATATTTAAATTGTTAAAATTATAAAAAATTAAAAATTGTTTATTTATAAAAAGAATAAAAAGAAAACAAAGAGTTTTTTCCACGAGCCATGATACGAACCCGAGACATTCTGAGTGCCAAGCGGACACCTTACCTCTGTGAACTAGTATGGGTTCACATTTACTGTGAAGATGCTATTCGTAAAATGTTACAAATGTTATAGACTTTTTTGGAAGTTGTTTAAAAGAACTTCCTCAAATGCGGGGAAAATGCATATTTGGATTTTGAGATGCTCCTGTGTTTTGAACTAGTAGCTGTTTGAAAGGCCATGAGGACACGTTACCCCACACAAAGACATGCTATGTTTTGGGTGTTCGATTGTAGATTTTAGTTTTTGAGTTTGGAAATATTTGAGAATTTATTTTTCTATTTCTTAAAAAACCCAATTACAAGTGGATATTCGAGATGGATTGAATGAAGAATTTGAAAAAATATATCGGATATTGAACAGCAACAACTTTTAGTCTCCTATTTAATGATGCACAGTAAGGTCATTTGCAAAAAAAAAAATAAAATATAGCTGCACTTTGTAAACGGCTGCTTCGATTTGATTACAACTTCTCATAAACTCGCTCGGATTTAAACTGTCGGGTCCATAGTTTTAACATCTCAATACTGCAGCTATGTATATGCAAAATTTCAAAAAATTGGACCAGCCCGGTTAGGTCCAATTTGATTGAAATTTATCAGGGGCATAACTAAAATGTAAGTCGTCACTCACAGTTGTGTCTGATATTTTATACGAACTAAATTATTTTAATTTGTTATTAGAATATGAAGGTAACGACAATTATTATTTATTGCTTTTACGCCATATCATGGGCTCATAGTGTCAATACAAAATTATTCCAATCATTTCTATTTGTACAAATCGATTTTACTCCATTCCATGATATGTTTCGCGGATGTAGGTTGATGTCATCTTCAAGGCTAAGTCTTCATGTGCCTTGAAGGTTCCAGTCAAATGCTTCTCTGCAGATATCATTAGCTTGTTTTCGTAGAACATAGCCTATTCATTTCCACTTTCTCTCACGAATTTCTATTATTATAGGCTTCATTTACATCTCTGGTATAATTCAGCATTTGTTATCCAGTTGATAAGATAGCTCACAAATGTCGAAACACAGTGTCTGCCAAGAGTGTGTGTGGCTGAGCAAATTGACTTAATAATAACATCTCAATAACAACAACGGTTTAGGATGAAAGTTTACGAACGAAAATTGTCAGACTTGCATTTTCTATAAAAAATATTAATTAAGAGTTATAATAACATTTGATGGTGCCACTCTACCCCTAGTTATTCTAGTGTTTGGCTACATCGTGTCTGTCCCTGGCAACATCACATTTTAGCCTACTTACCTTTCACGGCGGCTCCTGTGACATTGTGTGTTTTTGGGAAACTATTGGCAACGGAACCGGATTAGACAGCAAAAATTTCATGAAAACATTATCATACGACTATGAGGTTGTTTTTCTACTTTTGGCGTTTGTATCAAGGTAATTTTTTGGATTTGTAATACATGTGCTAACATTGATGCATGTAATGGAACAGGATTATGGAATTATTTCAAGATTGTCTCGTTATTAAGGTCTAATTGGGATAACGTTGGTTTTTTTTAAAGGAGAACGTATTGTTCGACTTTGAGATATTCTTCGATAATATTCCGAGTATTTGAACACGTTTTTCGAATATGTCTGCTTATATCTGTGGAAATTTGACAAAACAATCTATCTCAAAAACTGAACTACAGGAGAACAAACAATTACATTTGAACGGTCACACAATCACATGAGGACATATTTAAGAACGTGTTATTTGTTTATATTGTGGAGAAAATGTATATCCCCATTTTCCAGTATATACTTTTCCTCATGATTAAACGGTTTCCGATAAAATGGTCAAAAACTGTAATGTCTTGTTTTGCCAAAAAAAAAAATGTTGACCAAAAAATCAATATTACTCCAGATAAAATCTTTTGTCAAAACAAAAATTTACACATATTTCGTAACTTATGTCGGGTCTAGTGCTTTTATTAAAATGAAATAAGAAAAAATCAATGAAATATGTTACTTTGTTAAATAGAATTCAAATTTTTTTTTAAATGAATATAAATAAAAGTGCTAATTACATGAATGATTGGTATGAAAAAGGAAGCTTAAAAGATAAATGAATTCAGCGTCTCTGTTAAAATAAATACATTTAGTTCAAATAATAAATATTAAATTGTTTCACTTAAATGTACTCTTCGCCTAACCACATTCTTCAATATCACAATCAACTTCCACTTGTTTTGCACCTTCAACGTGCAAAGGAGCAGAATCTTGTGATCAATTATTTCTATAGTTGGATGATCCTCTAAAACTTTTTCAAACTTGGCACAAATGGGAGAATTTCAGTTTTGCCCTGGACTGGAGTCGATGTACAAAATGATATGTTCCACATGTTTCGGTAATTCCATAATACATTTGAAGATACAGGAACCAATCTCATTTGCCACACGCTTTGCAATGGTCTCGTTCCACATTTAAAATTGGCTTTGTTTGTTGCTCCGCCGTGTACTTTAAAATTAAAAGTCCTAGGGGTCGATTGTAAAAGTACATTGCTGCGTTTAAATGCGGGCTTGGCAAACATTGCTGACGATCAAATGTGTACATTTTAAAAGATTTATCTTTCAAAGCAAGTTCTTTCTCATGTTTTTTAGATTCATATGCCAAATCTGCCGCTTCGTGGTGCTATTTATACACTCCACGAGAGCATTATGTCTTTGTGCATTTGTTTGTAACACCCAAAAGGAAGGGAGATAGACCCATTGTTAATTATACCGATCGACTTACAATACCTTTTTGAATCGATTTAGCAATGTCCGTCCGTCTGTCTGTCAGTCCATCTAGTCTTGTAATCACGATACAGGTCGCACTTGTAGACAGAACCAAATGAAACTTTGCACAACGAAATTTTTCGGCACAAGGACCAACGCTATTTAATTTGACTCTTTTCACTCTAGATACCACATTATTTAACAGACATTCTTCAAAATTGGCGAAACATCTTACATTTCAACTAGAAACATCTGGGGTAAAAACGTGTTAGATCGGTCCAGATTTATATATAGCTCCCATACAAATTTCGCACCCGGATTGACTTTTTCCGACCTAGAAACCACTTATTTCCAGAGAATTTCTTCAAAAAAGAACATATTGTGCTTGGATATAACTCCGATACAAATATTCTTCTCGATTTGATAAATTGGGTCAGGTCATATCAGCCTATGATTAGGAAATATACAAAAATTCTTCCCGTTTTCAATTTTCTACCGAATTGAATTGTATTCGGATAGAAAGCGGAGTGTATCATATAGTCGGCCCCGCCCGACTTTAGCCTTTCCTTACTTGTTTTGTTTTAATTTAAGTATTGATATTTCCTCTTCGAGTAATTAATTTTTTGTATCTACCCTTAACTGGTTCGTCTACTGACTTTTATAATTATTCCATCGCAAGATCTGATTACAATAATGAGAACAAAAGGGATTACAATAATTACATAATCTCTATGAAAAGTCAACTGAAAATTAATCCCAAATCTTTTTATAAATTTGTAAATTCCAAATGGCGATTACGTACTTTTCCAAACTCTTTGAAATTTGGCTCCATTGTTGCTGATGGCGATATTTCAATTAGTAAAATATTTGCTAACTTTTTTTTTCAATTCTGATAAAATATTCTGATAAAATATTTGATCAGTCAAGTTCTTATCCTTACAACATTGTTGAATATTCACCAGTAAATGTTTCAACTATAAATAGATGTATGGTTTTGGAAAATTTGAAGTCATTGAAGAACACTGTTAATCCTGGGTCTGATGGAATCCCTTGTAACATACTAAAATACTGTGCTAATGTTCTTTTGAATCCTCTCTGCTTAATCTTTAACAAATCGTTATGTTATGGTTATTTACCACCTCTTTGGAAAGAGTCATATATATTACCAATGTTTAAATCTGGCAGTAAGATGGACGTATCGAATTATAGAGGCATTGCAAAACCTATCGCTAATCCAAAGCTTTTGGAGAAAATTATAACTGACATGTTATCTCATCAAGTTTCGTCATTGTTGTCGAGTTGTTAACACGGATTTCGTAGATCCCGATCAACCATAACGAATATATTGGATCTTACTATGATGGATTTAGAAGCCGAATGCAAACGGATACGATTTACACAGATTTTAGTAAGGCTTTTGATAAAGTTAATCATAACCTTCTCTTGAGAAAATTAGATTCTATGGGCTTCAATCAGTCATTATTATCTTGGTTAAAATGCTATTTATGTGGTCGAATCCAAAGGGTAAAATTCGGAAACGCTATTTCATAGGAAATTGTGGTGTCTTCCGGTGTACCACAAGGATGCCATCTTGACACTGTCTTATGTACACTATTTATTAATGACCTTCCATCTGTAATTCGACATTCCAATATTCTAATGTATGCTGATGATGTAAAAATATTTCAGTCCTTTAAAGATCCGTTGGAGCAATATTATCTACAATCTGATCTTGATTGTTTTCGAGAATGGTTTAAAGTTAATTTAATGGAATTAAATATTTTGAAATGTAAACATATATTATTTTATAGAATTAAACATTCTAGAACCAATTATTTCATTGGTGATCACGAACTCGAGACTGTAGATACCTTTCTGGACTTCGGAATCTTATTAGATCAACGTCTGAACTTTCGACTTTACATTTCAATTATAGTAAACAAAGCGTACATTGCTCTTGGTTTTATGAAGCGCTGGAGTAAGTAGTTTTCTGATCCTTTAGTCATCAAGCAATTTTTTATTTATTTATTATGAATTACAATACAAAGTAAATTTATATTCTAATTTTGGGTCCAGGGATTGAGCCGGGGTGACTAAGACCATTGTAGCTAGTTAATGCAGCGACAGACCAGCGCCTCTGGTGGGAATCGAACCCACGACCCCCACGCTGATAGCCGAACACGCTACCAACTCGACTACCGGGGCGCTCTAAACACCAAGCAATTATATACCTCTTTGGTTCGCTGCATCTTATAATATTCATAGTAACATTATTGAATCTGTGAAAAAAACAATTCCTCTTATTTTGTCTACGTCGACGTGGGTGGAACCCCCGCACACTGCCATCGTATGAATTTAGGCTTAATCTCATTTAGTTACCATATTTGAGAAGTCGTCGTACTATGCTGAACATTACTTTCCTGATGATTGTTTTACAGGGCAACATTTTCAGTTGACCTAATTATTAAGTAGTTCCTAAGTGTATATATGTACATTAGTTTTTTAGTCTGTAAGGATGTTTGTATCTATAGACTTAATAATAATAAAAAATGCTCACACATGTTACATACGTCTAGATACGGCTTTTTAAACTTAATGTCCATCTCCATAAATATTTCTCGATACGTTGAATAGGTTGAGAACATTTTTCGGTGTATAATCTGTAAAATTCAACCAAGCTTAGACTACACTGAAAATATATCTGTAATGTATCTGGTTGTAATGGCTCTCATATTGTGGAAAACTATTTATGTGATGTAGCACTTCCTGGTACTTTTCAGTTGACTATTTGTGTTGCGAAAATGTTTTCCTCTTTTACCGCTTTGAATAAGTTTTTTTTATATTTTGAAATTGCCTTAGTCTAAGGATATCACTTTCAGCGTAAATCGTTTGATTCTTCACAACTTTTGAAGAATCGCTACGTATTCAGAGGTATATCTATAATAACTTTTCGCTACGATTTAAACACCTTGTGCAAATTAAAAAAATCCATTTATATTATGGCATCCATTTAGACGTAGTCAACAGTATAATTTATAAGCACAAAATGGAAACAATTTTTTACAAAAAAAAAATCATATAAAGTAGAATATTATTTGCACGTTTCTTTGCTGTGAAAATTATTGTGCCCCTAAACATACAAATTTCGAAAAATTAATTTATGTACTTGGAGAAATGTACACACCGAATTTCTTTTCATATTCTAACTGAAAACTTTGGTTGGTACTATCTTTATCCCAAATACTCAAATTTGGTTGGTACCATTTGAGCCACTTTTGATCCGCTTCCCCCTTAAAAGTACACATTTGATACAATCCAATTGTATTGCAGTATCTATTTTAATCGTTTTTTTTCAAGTTCAACTTAAAAGTATTAATATTGAAAATCAGGTAATGTTTCGCGTCTAATATGAACACCGAGGAATATGAACACCGAATTTCACGATTCTAGTTTCAGCCGTTTTGTTGGTACCATTGGGATATAAAAAGGTACGAATTTCGGAAAATATATTAATTTTGTGTTCTATGCATGTACAACCGAATTTCATGATTGGTACCGCTGTTATCCGTTTTTACACAAATTCACACCTAAAAGTTTAAATTTATCAAGAATATTTTCGTGGTCGTATACGCGTTATAAGAGTAATATGCGTTCCAAATTTCAAGATTCTAGGCACAGTATTTTGGTACAATTTGGCGGTGGCACAATTTGTAACCCATGTAATACCTTAAAAGTTCAAATATCGGAAAATTCGTTGTTGTTACTCATCTACACTGTAAAACGAATATGAGTACCGAATTTAATTATTGTAGCGTCATCCATGTTCTTGGCACCTTTTTTATCCCGCTTTTCTCGTTCACCGTTTAAAAGAACGAATTTCGAAAAATTCCTTCAATTTGCGTTTGTAAGCATTTTCAGGGATGTTCACGCCGAATTTCATGATTCCAGCTCCATCTGTTTGATTGGTAACATTTTGTATCCCTTTCTACCCAATTTCACTCACAAAAAGTACGAATTTTGAAAAATATTTTCTTGGTCTCATTCGTGCTGTAAAAGTAATTGCCGTTCCGAATTTCATGATTCTAGGCCCAGTTGTTTGGTGTGGGCTTTGGTAAAAATTGTATCCCATTTAATCCCTTAAAATTACAAATTTCGAAAAATGTCTTCTTATCAGTGATTTGGGCTGTAAAACGAATATACATATCATTATTGTAGCGTCATCCGTGTTGTTGGTACCTTTTTTATCCTCTTTTCCCGTTTACCTATTAAAAGTACGAATTTAAAAAGATTCGGCCATTTTCCGTTTATTAGGGTTTTGAGGTATGTACACACCGAATTTTATTATTCCAGCTCCATCCGTTTGATTGGTACCATTTTTATCCCTTTTTAACCCGATATCACCCACAAAAAGTACGACTTTAAAAATATTTTCTTGGTCGCATTCGTGCTATAAAAGTAATGCCCGTTCCAAATTTCAAGATTCTAGGCCCTGCCGTTTGGTCAGGATGGTGGTACAATTTTTATCCCATTTAATCCCTTAAAAGTACAAATTTCGAAAAATGCTTTCTTATTAGTGATCTGCGCTGTAAAGCGAATAGACACACCGAATTTCATTATTGTAGCGTCATCCGTGTTGTTAGTACCTTTTTTATCCCCTTTTTCCCTTTAAAAGTACAAATTTCGAAAATTTCCTTCATTTTGCGATTCTAAACATTTTGAGGGATGTACACACCGAATTTTATGGTTTCAGCTCCATCCATTTTATTGGTACTATTTTTATTCCTTTTTACTCGATTTCACCCCCAAAAAGTACGAATTTTAAAAAATATCTTCTTAAAATTTTAAGATTCTAGTCCCAGCCGTTTGGTCATTGCGGTGGTACAATTTTTATCCCTCTTGAACCCATTTTACCCCTTGTTGTGATTTCTTCGCCGTAAGAGAAATGTACATACCAAATTTCATGATTCTAGCTTCAGCCATAGTTGGTACAATTTTTGTCCCATTTGATTGGACTCAAAAGTTGTGCCATTTCGCGAGTGATCTCTGTAGACTTGTTAACAGGAGAATCCATTTCCGGAATATAATCAGTGTCATCAAAATCAGATTGATGGAAAGGTTCATGAATTTGAGACAACATTTGATCACTTGTGCTTATATCAAAAGATGTTACAGTTTCATTTGCAATTGGTTTACTACACGTCCATCCTCAAAACCTTCAATCTGTTATCAACTTGTCTTTCAACACTTAAATTTATCTTTTCTATTAATAGAGGTATTTTTGAGCCATAGCCGTAGTAGAAGTTTTCCTCTTCATTTTCTAGTATCAATGAATAATTTCCTAAGAAATTATCGTTTTCCATTGTTTTAAATCAAAACAAAACTTCTTTGGTCAATATTTGGGAGTAGGACTACGGGAGTCTTGAATAAGCTTGCAATAGCAGTCGGTTGGGGGGTTCTCGTCCTTTCCCTCCGATATTCAGTTAAACATCACAACAATATATATAACTCCCCCTTTTTTGTGAACTTTAAAACAAGACTAAATAGTGTCGAAGTCACTAAATTAAAAACCAAATTAAAAACCCCAGTATTTAGTGACATACTTGAAATTTACACAAATAATATTGGTTCAGTATGGTCAACATTGTGAGCAACTCCTGGATGACTTTTGGAGAGCATCACCTCTTAACCCTCCCAAACCTTGGTTCTAATGGCGCATTGTATTTTCAATTAGAACCCCTAAATTAAACTAAATTAATCCGCCTATTCGATCATTCGCATCTTCATTTTTAGAGAAACTCGCTCGTAAAGTTTAGCAAATCATAATTAATTCAAAACTGTTCAAAACTTCGATCAAACATATTGTACGAATAATCTTAAAGGAAACATTGATTAAAATTCTCTTAACCTGAATAATTCATATTTGTTTTAATCTAAATTAAAACCAGTAAGGAAAGGCTAAAGTCGGGCGGGGCCGACTATATGATACACTCCACTTTCAATCCGAATACAATTCAATTCGGTGAAAAAGTGAAAACGGGAAGGTTTTTTGTATCCTGTAAATGTATGTGTTTGACAAAAAATTTTATATCGGAAAGGACATTTGTATGAGGATATATTGAAACCTGGAACGAAATAGGTGAAATATAAAATGTATAGTTTGGCCAAAGTCGGTTAAACTTATGGGAGCAACATTTGAATTTGGGCTATATTTAAATCTGAACCGATCTTACCCACTTTCACCAAAGTTTTGTTTAGTTAGATTATAAGATGCTGTGCGAAATTTAAAGACAATCGAGCACAATATGTGGCTTTTAAAGCGGTAAAAGTCAAATCCGGAGCGACATTTATATGGGGGCTATATCTAAATCTGAACCGATTTTCACCATACATGTTCTTAGTTTAAATGTAAGATGTTTTGCCAAATCTGAAGACAATCTGATACAATATGTGGTTTCTAGAGCGGAAAAAGTCAAATCGGGAGCGAAATTTGTATGGGAGCTATATATAAATCTGAACCGATCTGACCGATATTCACCATGGGTGTTTCTAGTGGAATTATAAGATGTTTTACCAAATCTGAAGACAATCTGATACAATATGTGGTCTCTAGAGCGGAAAAAGTCAAATCGGGAGCGAAATTTGTATGGGAGCTATATATAAATCTGAACCGATCTGTCCCATATTCACCATGGGAGTTTCTAGTGGGAATATAAGATGTTTTACCAAATCTGAAGACAATCTGATACAATATGTGGTTACTAGAGCGGAAAAAGTCAAATCGGGAGCGAAATTTGTATGGGAGCTATATATAAATCTGAACCGATCTGACCGATATTCACCATGGGTGTTTCTAGTGGAAATATAAGATGTTTCACCAAATCTGAAGACAATCTGATACAATATGTGGTTTCTAGAGCGGAAAAAGTCAAATTGAGAGCGAAATTTGTATGGGAGCTATATATATATATCTGAACCGATCTGACCGATATTCACCATGGGTGTTTCTAGTGGAAATATAAGATGTTTTACCAAATCTGAAGACAATCTGATACAATATGTGGTCTCTAGAGCGGAAAAAGTCAAATCGGGAGAGAAATTTGTATGGGAGCTATATATAAATCTGAACCGATCTAACACATTTTTAGCACAGTTACAATATAAGATGTTTTGCCAATTTTAAAGAAAATCTGTTGTAATATGTGGTATCTAGAGTGAAAAGAGTCAAATCGGGAGTGAAATTCGTATGGGGGCTATATCTAAATCTGAACCGATTTTCTTCAAATTAAATTGCGTTCGTCCTTATCCCGAAAAACATCGTTGTGCAAAGTTTCATTTGGTTCTGTCTACAATTGCGACCTGTATTGTGATTACAAGAATAGATGGACGGACGGACAGACAGACAGACGGACATTGCTAAATCGACTCAGAAAGTGATTCTAAGACGATCGGTATAATTAACAATGGGTCTATCTCGTTTCCTTTTGGATGTTACAAACAAATGCACAAAGACATAATACTCTCGTGGAGTGTATAAAAAGATGTTAACTACTTTAAATTATTGAAAAAAAAATTGTATACCAAATGGATCTGAGATACGAAGTAGTCCTTCTTCACAAGTGTAGGGAATTCATAGAAAGTATTTCAAAATACTTTCTTTTCAATGAATGAAAGAATATTTATTTTACGATAAAACAAGACAAAGAACAATGCAAGAGAGTGGTCGACAAAAAAATACATATCAAAATAAAAGGGAACAAAAAAAACAATTGAGTGTACTCGAAGATCAACATCACTGTACCAATATAAATATGTATCACTCTCTTAACTCTAATAATCACCTCTCTCTTACATTGCTAACATGTCTCTGTTAAAGAATCACATGAATAAAGAGGTATGTAAGATATAATAATGGAATGTAAACTCACTTACCAACACATTTCGTCGAATATTGATCAGGCCTTTTCAATTTCAACGATATTTTGGTTCGATGTTGTATCTAGGGTTCAAATTAGTTGTAATACAAATTTAAAGCGAGAATAATATTTGTATCGGGGCTATATCCAAACATGCAATGAAGTGACTAACTTTCACAATAAGTTCTTCTAGTTTTATGCTCAATTTTAAGAAATTCTCTGAAAATACGCGGTTTCTGGGGGAACGAAATTTGTATGAGAGCTATATGTAAATCTGAACCGATGTGATCCATTTTCACCATAGGTGTTCTTAGTTTAAATATAAGATGTTTTGCCAATTTTGAAGAAAATCTAATAAAATATGTGGATTCTGGAGGGGAAAAATTCAAATTGGGAGCGAAATTTGTATGGGAGCTATATATAAATCTGAACCGATCTGACCAATTTTTACCACAGGTGTTTCTAGTTAAAATATAAGATGTTTTGCCAAATCTGAAGACAATCTGATACAATATGTGGTTTCTAGAGCGGAAAAAGCGATTCGGGAATTCCCGGACCCCAAACCCTAGGTAAAAGAGATAAAACAATTAATTAAATAATTTTATTTCAAAATTTATTACTTTTAATTCAAAATTATTATAATGAAACATCATAACTTATTAAACAAATATCGCTATCGTCAAAAAATTAATTTTCCTAATGTTTTATGCACTTTAAGTCGACAGCCTCTATTCTATTAATTCCCCGATCGTTGGAGGAAGAGCCCAGCGAATGGTAAAGGACTCGCATTGAGAAGTGAAGATCCTGCCAAGTCGACTCTTCAACGTTTAGTGGCCAAATACAACTGCTTCGGTACACAATCATCCAGTATCCGTCCTTAAATCTTAAGTCTATTTGCATCTATATTTCATACAATGCAAATTTAAATATAAAGACATAAAACGAAAAATAAAGATAACTTACAGAAATTCGCGTCTAAAAATAAAACAGTTTTGATATTGCGTCTCAAATAACCTTGAAAACACTTGAAAGGAATTAAATGAATGGGAGACATGATTTGAATCGTAAAAAAAAATCGTCAACATCTGTCGACAGGAAATGTAGATTAGGTATAATTTCCTGTATCCGGATATTTGTTCATCTGTTCACTTAACTTTGTCATAGTGTTTGTTTCATCTTCGTATCTATTTTCGATACTGTTTTGACTTGGGCCGGGAGGGCATACTACATGGGTAGGATGGTATAATGGTTGATCTAATCTGAACAATGCCACTGTTGAAAGCTGGCAGAAATAGGGCGACAGGCAGACGTGACAAGAATTAAGAAGTTAATAACAAAATGGGAAATATGTATTAATAATAGTTCGGATATAGAAAGGGTGGAAAACTTAGGTTATATTAAAAGAAAAACATATTTTTTTACTCTGTAGTAAAATTGTGAGATAAGCATACTGACATAGACATTCACTTCGCTGGACAGTGAGAAGTGAGTGAAAGATCTCTGAATTTGAACAGATTAATCCTTTAGTCTTAATTTTATTTAAATTTAAGAGATGATAGAGAATTTTTAAAACCATTGTAAAAAATTGTTGTTTAAAAACTTTATTTTGTTTTTAATTTCTCTTTTTTCGGTGATTAAAAATGTTTAAATAATGGTATTATGCAATGATCATATTAAAGAGAAAATTTTTTATATAATTTTAATTTTCTATATTTTTTATTTTACAACTAGGAAGGAGTGCACATTCATTTTGTCATTTCGTTTGCAACACCTTGAAATAGTCATCGAAGCCCAACAAATATATATTGTGGGTCGTGGTAAAATTCCAAGCGAAGTCCGCCTGTTAAAAGCACGCTCACCATGGGTTTTAAAATTGGTCCAGAGGGAAATATGTTTCTTTAACTTAGAGTATTTAAACATTTTTTTAAGTTTCCGCCTTATATTCCACTTTGGTACAAATACTCATACATTATTTTATCATGGATACCACCTACCAGACCTATTGAAACATATTATTTCTTATTATAATTTTTACAATACAACCTAACGTACACCCACCCCATTTATGAGGTAAAATGTAGGCATGAATCAATATTGAACCCATCTTCTGGGAAGTATTGGGGATGTATTAAGTGTTGAATAGGTCGTCATGAATAGGTGGTCTAAAATAAACACTCTATAAAGTATTGACACGAAACGTGTGACAGTGTTTGCGAAGATTAAGTGAAAGTAGTTTCATGAGAAAACTGCAGAAGAGGAAAAAGACAATTTTTTCAGATATCAGAAAACAAACCCACAATTTCCAAAAAAGTAAACAAAAATACACAAAACTGAGAATTTTTAACAAACTACGATTACTTTTTATTACAAACCTCGTAGCCTTTTTTAAGTCGCAACTGGATATTTGGATATTTTCTAATCTGTGTTATGTCACCTTCTTTAGTTATATAAAAATGTTTAATTGTTTAAATGCCCAATGATTATTAATTATTATCTTTTAATTATTCAGAATATTTGTTTAAGATTAAGACGACCTTAAATTACCACTTCGGTAGTGTAAAAACTTAAAATTGTTGAAGAAAAAAATAGATATTTCTAAAGCTATAAAATATATGTTTTCAAAGAGCAATCCGCTCTCAAAGCGCAAATTCAATATTTTTCATAGACATCTCTTCAACATTTCAACTAAAGGGTGATTTGTTAAGAGCTTGATAACTTTTTTTTTAAAAAAAAACGCATAAAATTTGCAAAATCTCATCGGTTCTTTATTTGAAACGTTAGATTGGTCCATGACATTTACTTTTTGAAGATAATTTCATTTAAATGTTGACCGCGGCTGCGTCTTAGGTGGTCCATCCGCTTAGTCCAATTTTGGCATTTCCACGTTTTTGAGTTACAGAGACCCAATTGGTGCGAACGGCGACGAATCGAAAATTGGTGGTCATCATTAACACTGGCCGATACAGCTGCGATATTTTCTTCAGTTCGCACTCTACGTAAGCGTGTTGGTGGTTTAATGTCCAACAATGTAAATTTGGTGCGAAATTTAGTCACAATAGCCCGAATAGCCGCTTCAGTGGGTCGATTAAACTGACCATAAAATGGAAGCGCGCAATGAACTTTCTTAACAGAGCACGCATTTTGATAATAAAATTCAATAATTTGCAAGCGTTGTTCGTTTGTAAGACGATTCATGATGAAATGTCAAAGCATACTGAGCATCTTTCTCTTTGACACCATGTCTGAAATCCCACGTGATCTGTCAAATACTAATGCATGAAAATCCTAACCTCAAAAAAATCACTCTTTATATCCATGTAAAATTGCAATAAAATCGTTGAATACAACCACCACCAGTGGTGGTTCAATTAACTCTTGGCATCTCGATACAAAAAATCTCCGATATTAGAATCCCACACTACAGCTCCTCATAAACTCGTCAACACTTCAACTAAGTCTGTGTGAAATATTATCAAAATCGATGAATCCGATTAGAAGTAGCATAATTATTTTACCACCCGTGCGAACTTAAAATTTTTAATTGTTAGTTGCAACAAATGCAAACAAATGATCTAACAATGATTGGACATACTTTTAATCCTACTGTTTACATACATACCAAGAAGTATAAAGAACATAACACACAAATATATTATTTCAGTTTCCAAACAAATTTCTTACAGAAATACAATAATAATGTTATTGCCGGCACAAGTCATGCAGAATGGGTTTTTTCACATGGAACTTATTATGTCGTTGTTTTTATTTTGTTTTTAATGTCTTCCTACTCATTGCTATTTATTTAGATATGAATAACCTCCTAGATTTAATTTTCATTTTGAATTCTGTTTTCTCAATTGTATGGATCTGAACGCAACATAAAACACAAAAATAGGACACAGAAGGCGTTGCAAGTAATCTCAAAATATATTAACTTTTGCGAAACGAGTCCCCCTAATAAAAAGACAAAAAACGACATTAAAAGTCTGTAAATTTTATTGGGTGATCTTTTTATACACTCCACGAGAGTATTATGTCTTTGTGCATTTGTTTGTAACACCCAAAAGGAAGCGAGATAGACCCATTGTTAATTATACCGATCGACTTAGAATCACTTTTTGAATCGATTTAGGCCTATCGGTTCAGATTTAAATATAGCCCCCATACAAAAGTCGCTCCCGATTTAACATTTGTTGCTCTAGAAACCACATATTGAGCCCGATATCCTTTAAATTTATCAAAACATCTCATAACCAAACAATAAACACCTATGCAGAAAGTGGGTAAGATAGGTTCAGATTTAGATATAGCCCCCATATAAATATCGATCCCGATTTGACATTTTCCGCTCTAGAAACCATATTTTGAACCCGATATTCTTTAAATTTGGCAACCCATATTATAATCCAACTATAAACACCTATGCAGAAAGTGGGTAAGATCGGTTCAGATTTAGATATAGCCCCCATACAAATGTCGGTCCCGATTTGACATTTGCCGCTCTAGAAACCATATATTGAACCCGATATTCTTTAAATTTGGCAAAACATCTTATAATCCAACTATAAACACCTATGCAGAAAGTGGGTAAGATCGGTTCAGATTTATATATAGCCCCCATACAAAAGTCGCTCCCGATTTAACATTTGTCGCTCTAGAAACCACATATTGAGCCCGATATTCTTTAAATTTGGCAAACCATATTATAATCCAACGATAAACACCTATGCAGAAAGTGGGTAAGATGGGTTCAGATTTAGATATAGCCCCCATACAAATGTCGGTCCCGATTTGACATTTGCCGCTCTAGAAACCATATATTGAACCCGATATTCTTTAAATTTGGCAAAACATCTTATAATCCAACTATAAACACCTATGCAGAAAGTGGGTAAGATCGGTTCAGATTTATATATAGCCCCCATACAAAAGTCGCTCCCGATTTAACATTTGTCGCTCTAGAAACCACATATTGAGCCCGATATTCTTTAAATTTGGCAAACCATATTATAATCCAACGATAAACACCTATGCAGAAAGTGGGTAAGATGGGTTCAGATTTAGATATAGCCCCCATACAAATGTCGGTCCCGATTTGACATTTGCCGCTCTAGAAACCATATATTGAACCCGATATTCTTTAAATTTGGCAAAACATCTTATAATCCAACTATAAACACCTATGCAGAAAGTGGGTAAGATCGGTTCAGATTTATATATAGAAAATTTATATATACAAATGTCGCTCCTGATTTGATTGATTTTTGGCGCTCTAGAAACAACCTAATATCTTTAAAATTGGCACAACATTTTATAATCCACATAAACACACCTATTGTGAAAGTGGGTAAGATCGGTTCAGATTTACATATAGCCCCAATACAAATGTTGCTCCCAAATGCTTAACCGATTTTAGTCAAACCATACATATTATATTTCACCTACTTCGTTCCAGGTTTCAATATAACCCCATACAAATGACCTTTCCGATTTAACATTTTTTGTCAAACACATAGATTTACAGGATACAGAAATCCTTCCCGTTTTCACTTTACTACCGTATTGAATTGTATTCGGATAGACAGTGGAGCCTTTACTTACTTGTGTATCTTGTTTTTCTTAGCCACAGCATGTATATCTGCAGTGAAAGTGAACGACTTAAATGGAAATTATCACCAATGACAAGGGAATTGATGTTACGGAGTGATAAACTTTCCTAACGGACCATAAAATAAATTTTAAATGTACATAACCTCATTCTCAGGCAGTTGTCACAAAAATAAATGGCTGGGATCACCCACTGGGTCAAGCCATCTGTGAGCTAAAATCTCCTGGAAACACCTCTAAAAATCTCGTTTTTCCCGTGTAATTTTTATATACTCCACGAGAGTATTATGTCTTTATGCATTTGTTTGTAACACCCAAAAGAAAACGAGTTAGACCCATCGTTTATTATACAGATCGGCTTAGAATTACTTCTGAGTCGATTTAACAATGTCCGTTTGTTTAAAATTTTGGCACAACATCTTATAATCCAACTAGAAACACCTATAGTGAAAGTGGGCAAGATCGTTTCAGATTTAGATATACATTTCACCAATAAACATACATGGTGAAAGCGGGTCACATCTTTCTATGTTTCAATATATCCCTATACAGATGTCTTTTCCGATTTAAAATTTCACTTTTTACCGAATTGAATTGTAATACGATAGAAAGTGGAGTGTATAATATAGTCGTCTCCGTCCGACTTTAGCCTTTTTGTTTCTGAATTAATAGACCCATGGAAGCACTTTAAATAAACATCTTTATTCTTGTCTTAGAATAACTCATTGGTCGTATTATTGGACGCTATAAAGAAAGATTGGTTTGTTTTATGTATTTTCCCAAAATATTTAGTTTCTATCATTGTCAGTTCGTGAGCTGGACGCGTTCAAAGTAATCTCTATAAATCAGGTTTTTCTTGAATAAAATTCACGGTGAGAATAGTATTTAGAAAAAAAAACAGCTGGAAATTAAAATCTGGTCCAAGCCTTATCAAATTTATGTTACATTTATGTTACATTTTTTATAAAAAACCGCTATAACTTCCATATTTTTAGTTCGATTTGAATTTTTGTTGGATCCTTGAAGAGGTATTGATCACCAATTGCAATTTTTAGAACTTCCTAACCTATTACGGCCGATAATTTGTTGCATACTGTTGATTCTCAGTGGGTTAAATGTGATGT
Organism: Polietes domitor; assembly: GCA_947397865.1. NCBI lineage: Eukaryota > Metazoa > Arthropoda > Insecta > Diptera > Muscidae > Polietes > Polietes domitor. Next base: position 104,890,878 of record OX377621.1, on the reverse strand, counting down.
AAAAACTTAAATATGGGGTTATTTGTATCGTAAAAACATTCCAGTCTTACAAAAAACTAATTTTTGGAAAAAACATCTGAAATTTTGGTCGTTCAATGGATAATTTGGGACGAAAACTTTACATAAGATGTTACAATAAAACCATGCGACATGTCAAGAATGAGATTATATAGAAGTGAAATTATAGGTCACTAATAGGAAAACTAATACTCAGTTTTTTATTTCGTGGTTGTTTGTCTTTTTTACAGGACTTTTAATTTCCAAGGATATAAATGTTTCAATAATTTAGTTTCGTACTTTTGCGTGTCATAGAATAGATATGAGTATCAAATGAAAGAGAAGAACATCAGCTAAATATACTTTTAATGTTATCAGTCTATCTGTGTTAATTTAACATTAACAACCATTTCAATTTTTCCCTTTTAAAAAGTTCATGTAGATTATTCATGTTTTAATTTTAAGGGGGAAAATGGTTGAAATGGTTGAATTTCTTTCTAAAAATTAGCTTTATATAAGACTAGAATGTGTTTACGATGCAAATAACCTCATATTTCAGTATATACTTCACATTTAAGCCACTGAACATTGACAGTAAGAAAAACAAGTAAGAAGGCGTTAAGTTCGGCCGGGCCGAATCTTATATACCCACCACCACGGAGTGCATTCCACAGTATTACCAGCAGATTAAAGGATGTCGACATAGAAGTACAGAACCATATTACGAAAATTGTGATATGTTTATGCACATTACTATATTTGGTTACTATTTCAAACTATAATGTATACTTATGCGCACTGTTTAAAATCTGCTCTATATATAAATAAAATGCCATAATTGTGAAAGTGAACATGCCTAAATATTATCTGATTGTCAGTCGCTATTAGGGAGAAGCATTTTCAGATACAGACAAAGTGACTGCATTATTTTGATAAGAAAAGTACAAATTTTAGATATCCCCATTCGCCCCTTTCTCCGCCCAAATGAACAAATTTGGAAAAAAACCTTTTTGTTTCGAGTCTTCATAGTCAGACCACCGCATACACGCCAAATATATACACCGAATTTCATGATATCAACTTCAGCGGTTTGGAAGGTCCCATTTTTATCCCTCTTTTTCAATTATATCCCTTAAAAGTACGAATTTCGAAAAATCCCTCTATTTTACGTGTTTATGCAATTAGAATTTCATGATTCTAGCTGTTGTCGTATCATTGGTACCACATTTTATCCATTTTTGTACCATTTCGCCCGCTAAAACATTTATTTTCTTTGTGGTGCTTCCAAGCTACAAGATGAATGTCTGCAACAAATTTCAAATGTATGAAAATCAGAAATTTAATTAATAAACCAAGGCTACCAATATTTTTATACTATGTATATATAGAATGGAAATAATACTTCAATTCATAAAGTAAATATAAGGCAGCAATCATAAATACCCTAAATATTGGGGGATAGAGAGTGTATTTTAAGCTGCAGCCCTTTGGTTGGTTGTATTTCCATCTATTTTAAATTCAAAAGTATACATTTTGAAAATACCTTATCTCTCACGTACTCGGTATAAGACAACTTCATGATTCTACAATTTTTTGTCGTAAAAGCAACAAAATAAAGTACGAATTTGGAAAAAAAAATTATTTTGCGTGAGGAATGTATATACCCAATTCCATAATACTATCTGCGGCCATTTTGTTGTTACCATTTTTATCCCCTTTTTCGCATTTTACTTCTTAAAAGAACGACTTTTGAAAATTTCATCATTCTAGCTGTAGCCTTTTATTTCGTACCATTTTTATCCCTCTGCTCCCATTGAATCCCTTGAAAGTACGAATTTGGAAAAACGTTTTTTTTTTCGTGTCACTCAGTCAGAGGAATGTATACCGCGAATTTCATTGTTCTAGCTGCATCCATTTGTTTGGTACAATTTTTATCCCCTTTTTCCATTTTACACCCTAAAAGTACGAATTTCGAAAATTTCCTTTATTTTATGTGTCTACGCAATCAGAGGGATATATACATACACCGAATTTCATTATTCTATGTGCAGCCGTTTGGTTGGTACTATTTTTATCCCTCTATCCCCATTTAACCCCTTAAGGTACAAATTTAGAAAAAATACTTGTATATTATGTATCTACTCTATTAGAGGTATGTACACTAGGGCGTACCTCAAAAAAAAAGTTCGCCGTACACCTTCGAATATGAAGTATTATTGAAAGGTAGTTTCAAAAAAAAAAATTTTTATTTTTTTATGCCGAACGTAGGGGTCGCGCTTTTACATTTTTCTATATAACTTGTATTTATAAACGGATTTTAAAGTGTGATACATCGATGTTTTTGTCTCGACGAGGCCGATTTTTTTGTCTTTGAAGTCATTGAGCTCAAGCACCCCCTTCTGGTACTTACCCATCATTTCTCAGTTGCTACTACCCTAATGTACCACTCTAATAATCGAAAATTAAAGCTCGCATAAAATCATGAATCATGTTTGAGCTCAATGACTTCAAAGACAAAAAAATCGGACAAAAACATCGATGTATCACACTTTAAAATCCGTTTATAAATGCAGAAGTTATATAGAAAAATGTAAAAGCGCAACCCCTACGTTCGACATAAAAAAATAAAAAATTTTTTTTTGAAACTACCTTTCAATAATACTTCATATTTGAAGGTGTACGGCGAACTTTTTTTTTTTTACTTGTAACCTGGTACGCTCTAATGTACACGCCAAATTTCGTGTTTCTATCTGTTGTCGTTTTCTATTTTTGTCGTTGGTACTATTTTTATTCCATTTCGCCCACTACAAATAAAAATCACTCTATGGTGCCATTTTATGCTATAATGGGAATGCGAATTGCAAATATCAAGTAAATAAAGAGTGATTTTTTTGAGGTTAGGATTTTCATGCATTAGTATTTGACAGATCACGTGGGATTTCAGACATGGTGTCAAAGAGAAAGATGCTCAGTATGCTTTGACATTTCATCATGAATCGTCTTACAAACGAACAACGCTTGCAAATTATTGAATTTTATTATCAAAATGCGTGCTCTGTTAAGAAAGTTCATTGCGCGCTTCCATTTTATGGTCAGTTTAATCGACCCACTGAAGCGGCTATTCGGGCTATTGTGACTAAATTTCGCACCAAATTTACATTGTTGGACATTAAACCACCAACACGCTTACGTAGAGTGCGAACTGAAGAAAATATCGCAGCTGTATCGGCCAGTGTTAATGATGACCACCAATTTTCGATTCGTCGCCGTTCGCACCAATTGGGTCTCTGTTACTCAAAAACGTGGAAATGCCAAAATTGGACTAAGCGGATGGACCACCTAAGACGCAGCCGCGGTCAACATTTAAATGAAATTATCTTCAAAAAGTAAATGTCATGGACCAATCTAACGTTTCAAATAAAGAACCGATGAGATTTTGCAAATTTTATGCGTTTTTTTTTTTTTAAAAAGTTATCAAGCTCTTAAAAAATCACCCTTTACAAGCTATTATGTTCAAAAAACATGCTGAAATACTCTAAATATTTGGAGTATTTTCAGTCCTTCTGAGGGAAAAATTGTTCCCTCTGGGCCGATTTCGCCCACTTGCAATTGGTTACCAATACTTCTCCAACGAGCCCCTAAAAACATAAATCGAAATAAAAATGTGGAAGTTAGTGCGGCTTTAAACAAAATGCATCAAAAATTGCACTAAAATAGTATAAATCTGTCCTTTATACTGGGTCATATTGCAAGCTTTTAATATGGTTTGATAACGCTCGGGTCGGATTTTAATTTCTATTGGCTTTTTTCTCAATGTCATTCTCATCGTGAATTTTATTCAAGAAAAACCTGATTTATAGAGGTTATTTTGAACGCGTCCAGCTCACGACCGGACAATGATAAAAGCGGAATATTTTGGGAGAACACATAAAACAAACCAATATTTCATTTTAGTTGGGAACATCAACAACATTTTTTCCTTCCTCACAAAAGAAGCCACTCTACTGTTTATATGTGAAAACATTTTGCTGTATTTACTGACAAATTATTTTGAGTGTAGCTGTGATAAATGCCACAACAAACTTTGAATTTTCGCTATAGACGTGTACAAAAAATACATAAAGTAATAATTGTCAATTGGCCATACACTAGCTTGCTGTGATTGAACTCATCACAAAGGCAGCAAAAATGACTGAAGTACTAAGATGTGTCTATAAGGTTTGAGTAAAATTCGATTTTTGGCTTTCATTCAAAACGACGCTGTCATAAAGAAAGGTTAGATGGCTGATATAAATCAGAAATTGAGAAATTTGGGGGTAGGTGGGAGTGTGCTCCAAGCCTCAAGGTTTCTCGAAGAGGTATACCCAATCTTTAAAATGCAAAAGGATGTTAAGTTACTAAATAAGAAATATTGGATTTTAGTATATTTCTGAATATTTGGCTATTATGTTATAAGAGGTTAAATAACTTCTGTATCCGTTTCAGTGGATTCACAAAGAGTCTGGAGCATATTTTTTTGTTCGAAACAGCAGGCCATAATAATGAATCATGTACAACATTGTGGTTCTAAATCGCAACATTTCCGAGGAAAAATAAATGCAATTAAATTGACCGCAAATAAACGAGTTTTTTGTTCCCTCTCTCTCCATCCTTGTCTATCATAGTCACTCCCCAGTGTGGTTCACTTCGTCTTCTCTTTAGGCGTGATTTTATGGATAGTTGAGGAACCATTCAGCTTGTGTTGGTCACATTGCAAATATCTGTTGTGATTTGATGCAATGACCAACATCCTCTGCCTGCTCCTGCCTGTCTGCTTTTATATGTGTCTTAAGGGTTTATGGTCAATTGACATGTGTTCAACACGTGTCCTCTGTTGCCTTTTGAACGAGGAATGTACGAGTATGTGGATGTGCTTTTCTTGATTTCCAATTTGCTATGAATGAACAATTAGGTTTTTATACCCTACACCACTTCGTGGTCTACAAATGTCGCTCCCGATTTGACATTTTCCGCTCTAGAAACGACATATTGTACCCGATTTTCTTTAAATTTTGCAGAACATCTTATAATCCAACTAGAAACACGTATGCAAAAATTGGGTAAGATCTGTTGAGATTTAGATATAGCCCCCATACAAATGTCGCTCCCGATTTGACTTTTTCCGCTCTAAAATCCACATATTGTACCCGCTTTTCTTTAAAATTGGCACAACATCTTATAATCCAACTAAAAAACCAATGGTGAAAGTGGGTAAGATCGGTTCAGATTTAGATATAGGCCTCATACAAATGTTGCTCCCGAATGTTTAACCGATATTGGCCAAATTTTACATATTATATTTCACCAATAAACATACATGGTGAAAACGGGTCACATCGTTCCTGGTTTCAATATACCCCGATACAAATGTCCTTTCCGATTTAACATTTTTTGTCAAACACATACATTTACAGGATGCAAAAATCCTTCCCGATTTCAATTTTTTACCGAATTGAATTGCAATGAGAATTGTTTGGGTGATGCCCATATGTCCATACTTTGGTACGACTTTGGTATACTACTGTACTGTATACTATTTGTATTTGTCTGTCGGGCAATTGGATCAATTACCATATTATTTACCATGACTAAAGCTGAAATTATAGCATATAAATTATATGAATATAATTTATATAATTTGTATGAACTACATAAAATTGCTCCTATGAAATACCTGGGTTTAGTAATCAAAGCGAGGTACATACGCAGGGAGTGGTGTAGGGTATTATATAGTCGGCCCGCCCGACTTTAGCCTTTCCTTACTTGTTTATACCCTACACCACTTCGTGGTCTAGGGTATTATAAGTTAGTTTCGCTCCAAATGTTTGTAACACCAAGAAATAATCGAGCTAGACCCACCTTTAAGTATACCGGTCGGCTTAGAATCACCAGCTGAGTCGATTTAACGATGTCTGTCTGTCCGTCCGTCCGTCCGTCTGCTGTCCATCTAAGCTTGTTCGCACTCTTCAGGTCGCCCTTGTTGTCCGATTGTCATGAAACTTGGCAGAAGTTATTTTTCCTGGCCAAGGACCATCGGTATTGAATTTGAAGGAAATCGGTTCAGATTTAGATATAGCCCCCATACAAATGTCGGTCCCGATTTGACATTTTCCGCTCTAGAAACCACATATTGTACCCGATTTTCTTTAAATTTGGCAGAACATCTTATAATCCAACTAGAAACACCTATGCCGACATTGGGTAAGATCGGTTCAGATTTAGATATAGCCCCCATACAAATGTCGCTCCCGATTTGACATTTTCCGTTCTAGAAACGACATATTGTACCCGGTTTTCTTTAAATTTTGCAGAACATCTTATAATCCAACTAGAAACACGTATGCAAAAATTGGGTAAGATCGGTTCAGATTTAGATATAGCCCCCATACAAATGTCGCTCCCGATTTGACATTTTCCGCTCTAGAAACTACATATTGTACTCGGTTTTCTTTAAATTTTGCAGAACATCTTATAATCCAACTACAAACGCGTATGCAAAAATTGGGTAAGATCGATTCAGATTTAGATATAGACCCCATACAAATGTCGCTCCCGATTTGACATTTTCCGCTCTAGAAACGACATATTAAACTCGGTTTTCTTTAAATTTTGCAGAACATCTTATAATCCAACTAGAAATACGTATGCAAAAATTGGGTAAGATCGGTTCAGATTTATATATAGCCCCCATACAAATGTCGCTCCCGATTTGACATTTTCCGCTCTAGAAAAGACATATTGTACCCGATTTTCTTTACATTTTGCAGAACATTTTATAATGCAACTAGAAACACGTAAGCAAAAATTGGGTAAGATCGGTTCAGATTTAGATATAGCCCCCATACAAATGTCGCTCCCGATTTGACTTTCTCTAAAATCCACATATTGTACCCGTTTTTCTTTAAAATTGGCACAACATCTTATAATCCAACTAAAAAACCGATGGTGAAAGTGGGTTCAGATTTAGATATAGCCCTCATACAAATGTTGCTCCCGAATGTTTAACCGATTTTGGCCAAATTTTACATATTTATTTCACCAATAAACAGACATGGTGAAAGCGGGTCACATCGTTCCAGGTTTCAATATACCCCCATACAAATGTCCTTTCCGATTTAACATTTTTTGTCAAACACATACATTTACAGGATGCAAAAATCCTTCCCGATTTCAATTTTTAACCGAATTGAATTGCAATGAGAATTGTTTGGGTGATGCCCATATGTCCATACTTTGGTATGACTTTGGTATACTACTGTATAATTTGTATTTGTCTGTCGGACAATTGGATCAATTACCATATTATTTAACATATTCGTTAAATTTCATATAATTATATTATATTATATTCATATAATTTATATAATTTATATGAACTACATAAAATTGCTCCCATGAAATAACTGGGTTTAGTAATCAAAGCGAGGTACATACGCAGAGAGTGGTGTAGGGTATTATATAGTCGGCCCGCCCGACTTTAGCCTTTCCTTACTTGTTTTTAACTAAAACAGAGTAAACAATATATAGGGTAACCCCATTTCCCTCCTTCGAAGTTGCACATTTTTAAAGCAAATTCCCATCTTGAACCACTAATTGCTTAGACAATATTTCCAAGGTCTAAACATATGCTGTGGCTCTTAACAATCTTGTAAAATTTGTTCAATAGAAGTCCAGCTTTATGGAATACAATTTTGAAATTTCCGCAGTTTTTTGTTATTTTTAAACTTCCAATTTCAAACCCAATAAGAAGCCGAATTTCATTTCAATTTGTATCGAAAATCATTCAAATCGGACCAGTTACTTAGAAATACCAGATTTGCTTCCAAAGACTCTCACTGTTCATTGATGAGACGCAATCTAAAATAATGTTGTGATTTTGTATACCTAATAATATTGAAGTGGACAATAAATAATCTTCTTCTCACACACAAATGTTGTGTTTTATTCGATTTTAAATTTCAATCTAGCCTAATGAGAAACCCCTTTTCTCAGAATAATATTTATAGCTGCTGTCTGCCATTTGTCAACAATAATATTTTGTTTTCGTTCCACTTCATTATAAAGAAAAAAATAAATTCAAAACAATTTGCAGAAGTCTGCCCTAGTATTTTTAAAATTTTAAAACATTATTCAATATTCCTCATCATACAATTGTTGCAATTAAATTAAATTTCTCTTTAGGTTGTTAGTTTCAAAACCACGGTACAAATAAAAAAAATCCCAGTCACCACCCGAGTGATGAAGATTGAACTGTTTAATGATGATTTAGGACCAGCCATCTGTGAGCTAAACGCTCCTGAAAACAACTCTAAAGTCCCTTGTATTTTTTTGTGCTGCATTTTTGTTCATTTTTTTCCCTGAAATTATATACCCTGGAAAGCACTTTATATATCAATTTTTATACACACCACCTCCAGGATGGGGGTGAAATATCGACCAAAGACCCTATAAAATATACATATGTATATATTCTTGATCGTCATAAAATTCTAAGACGATCTATCCATGACCGTCCGTCCGTCTGTTGAAAGCACGCTAGCATCTAAACGATGTTATAGTTGTAGATCGGTTGGGATTGAAACTGGACAAAATTGGCCCAAAGGGAACAATTTTCCTTACAAGGACTACAAAAACCCATAATAACCCCTAATATTTTAGAGTATTTAGGCATATTTTTTCAATATGTCTACTTGCACTTATTTGATATTGGAGTCGTAATTTTTGGTGTTAAAATGGAAAAAGGGGATAAAAATAGTACCAACCAAATGACCGCAACTAGAGTCATGAAATTCGTTGTATACATTCCACTGACTGCGTAAACACGAGAAATAAAAGGTTTTTCCAAATTCGTACTTTCAAGGGATATAGTGTGTACAGAGGGATAAAAATAGTACTAACTAAACGACTACAGCCTGAATGATGAATTTCTGTGCGTACATCCCTCTAATTGCGTAGATACGTAAAATGAAGATATTTTAGAAAGTCATACTTTTAAGGGGGTAAACTAGGGAAAAGGTAATAAATATGGTACCAACCATAGACACACAAAATAAAAAGTTTTTTCTAAATTCGTACTTTTTACTTTTACTGCAAAAATTGGTTGAATCACGAAGTTAGGTTATTTTGCACTATGTTCGATACGTAAATTTATTGGGAGCCTTGCCTTATAATCTTGGTTTGAAATAATCAAAATATTATATTTATTTACAAAATTATTTTTTCAATATTTGCATTTGGTTTGGCTATTAAAAAAATATATTTTCTTGTAATATTACTGCACTTCTAAGAAATTCGACAGCCTCTGTGGAATGCAATCAATGGTGAAGGGTATATAAAGTTCGGCCCGGCCGAACTTAACGCCTTTTTCACTTGTTTTTAAAAATCCGTTAGTAATTAACAGAATTATTGAAGATTTTATTATACCCTCATTCTACAGAGTAGGAGGGTATATTTCATTTGGGACAGAAAAAAAGTGAAAGCGTTGAAGGAGTGACTTAAGACCCTAAGTATGTTTGGACCAAATCCGTTTCACAACATTTTAAGATGTTTGAGCCATGTCCGTCCGTCCGTCTGGCTGCCTGGTGTACACGATAACTCTCGAAAGGAGTTAAAGAATCGATTCAAACTTTGCACATGATAATATTTTTTCCCAAACATAGTTTAAGTTCGAAAGCTCATATTCCAATGTTAAATTAAAACCCAGATAACTTCCACACTGATATTCGGAATCAGCTCTATTTTGGTATTTGCTAATGTTTTTATAATCGCTTTAAGTTTGCTAAATATGACGGCTTTTGCCATGCCCCTTTCCAGTACCTCCCACACAATCACGCAAAACTACGTAAAATTAAAGCTGTTATAACTTCTATACTGATGATCGGAATACTGTGAAATTTGATATTTGGAAATGCTTTTATAGTGGTTACATTCACATGGAATATGTGCGATATTGACACACCCCTTATGTTCTCTGAGAGTGAGGGTATATAAAGGGTGGTTAAATTTTAACGGCCGATGTTGATTTGGAATGAATCACAATTATTTAGGAAATTATTGTCATTTCTTTTTGTTATTATAATATTGGTATGGTTCAATTATGTATGGAACAAAATATCGGCCAAATGGCCGCTGCGACCTCGGCGGCACACATCCATCCGATGGTCCAAATTTTCAATGACGCTAAGGCATAATTGAGGTTCTATGCCGTTAATGTGCCGAATTAACTCATCCTTTAGCTCTTGAATTGTTGCTGGCTTATTGACGTACACCTTTTCTTTCAAATAACCCCAAAGAAAGAAGTCCAACGGTGTCAAATCACATGATCTTGGCGACCATTGAATTTGTCGCGCAAAAGAGCCATTGTTTCGTTAGTTATGTGGAACCGTCCTGCTGAAACCGCAAATCGTCCACATCCATATCTTCGAATTCGGGCCATCAAAAGTTCGTTATCATCTCACGATAGTGAAAACCATTCACAGTAACTGCCTGATCGGACTCATTTTGGAAAAAATACGGCCCGATGATGCCGCCAGCCCATAAACCGCTCCAAACAGTCACTCTTTGTGGGTGCCTTGGTTTTTCGAAAATCACTCTTGGATTATCATTCGCCCAAATGCGGCAATTCTACTTATTGACGAATCCACTGAGGTGAAAATGTGCCTCATCACTGAGGATGATTTTCTTCGAAGTGTACGATATGTATTTTGATTCGAACGCCAATTATCATAATAAGCCTGAATAACTTTAACGCGTTCCATGGTTCAAATTGAGTTAGTCTGAAATTGATAAATGTCAAATGAAATGCGGAAAAAACTTGACGTTGAGGTGTGGTTGGCATTCAACATCGGCCCTTACAATTTAACCAGCCTTTATAAGTCGGTTTATCCGACTGAAGCTTTCTTACTTCTTAATTCTAAATTTTTGCAAAAGGTTTTGTCATTCTAGTTCACATCTCTCATTATTTTTTGAAGACCAAAAAAATACATAAATAATTTTTAAGTTGTGCGGTTACTAAACAAAATAATGTAAAAACATTGCCAAATTTGAACAAGTAATGAAAGGCTAAAGTCGGGCGGGGCCGACTATATGATACACTCCACTTTCTCTCCGAATACAATTCAATTCGGTAAAAAAGTGAAAACGAGAAGGATTTTGTATGTTTCCTAATCATAGGTTGATATGACCTTACCCAATTTGTCAAATCGAGAAGAATATTTGTATCGGAGCTGTATCCAAACATGGAATGCAAGTATAACGTGTTATGCTCAATTTGAAGAAATTCGGTGAAAACATGTGGTTTCTGGGTCGGAAAAAGCCGGGAGCGAAATTTGTATGGGAGTTATATATAAACCTGAACCGATCTAACACGTTTTCACCACTGGTGTTTCCAGTTGAAATATAAGATGTTTTGCCAATTTTGAAGAAAATCTGTTTAAATATGTGGTATCTAGAGTGAAAAGAGTCAAAGCGGGAGTGAAATTCGTATGGGGCTACATCTAAATCTGAACCGATTTTCTTCAAATTAAACAGTGTTCGTCCTTATCCCGAAAAACTTCGTTGTACCCCCCCCCAGAGAGGTTTCGAACATATACTTTTTAAAACCTTCTAGACTTTCTGAAGCAATAAAATATAGAATTTTTAAGATTTTTTTTTAAATAACTCGTCTGAAATGGTAATTTTGCAGTAAAATCATGAAAACACGAAAAATACATAGAAAAATCGTGGTCTCTTTCTTGTATTTCGGACAAAGGTTATGAAAAATACAAACAAACTAAACAAATTGTGCCAATTTCAAGATTGTGTAGTGCTAATTTCGCTAATGGACACCCAATTGTTCGGAAAATTTTCATTTTTATTAACCGATACCACTTCTTGACATTCGACTAGAGATATATCTTATGAACTTTTAATTGTGTACTGCAATAAAAGTTTGGAAATTTACTAACAAAATATTTTAGTAGTTAAAAAAAAAAAAATATTCTTAATAAAAGCAAATAAATTGCTTAATGTAACATTTGCTATTGGACATTTTTATGGAGCTGTATCTAAATCTGAACCGATGTGTCCTATTTTCATCACAGATGCAACAACAACGGTTTCTGTTACTTCCAATGTTTTGGGGTTTGCAATTATAATACAAATCCATTTCGACAAATGAAGAAATGAGTTCTAACTTACTAAAATTTTTGTTATATTTATCACTTATGTCTAATATTTTTCAGAGTTAGTATTTTTTGTACATATGTAGCAAGTATTAGTCAAAAGAGAAACAACAAATTCAGTAACTTGGATCTACGTAGGAAAACGATACTCTAAAATACCAGTTATTTGGTTTTTTGGAATTAAAATTTCTAGTTGTTTCTTCTTGCATTTCATCGAATACAAAAAACTGTATTTGTTAATTGAATTTATACATGTTTAAGATTATAAAAATGAAGAAACATTTCCAAATATTTTTATTTAATCGGAATATGCGCATAAAGATTTTGAGTAAACATCCTGTTACTCATGTCCTGTATAAATTAAAAACGCCACAAATCTTTAGACATCCTATTTAGACCCATACTTCGTCAAAAAGCATATCCAATTTTCTGCATTTATCATAGAAAAAATGCGGGACTGAAGGGTTCATCGCCGAGGAATTTGATCGTTTTTTTGCGTAATATTTCTTCAAAATATATATCGAGGGTTTATATTCAAAAGTGGATATGAACCATTTTCTCGAAAATAAGTTTTTGATGCCAAACTATTCTCAGATTTGGATGTCATCTGGAAAATTTGGAAAAGATTTTTTCTAAAGCCATTTTTTTATTTCTGATTTGGCTATCCTCTCGCACGTTAGTTTGTGACAGCATGAGTGGCAATGAACATAAAAATAATAGAAACAAAATATGTCAACAATGGAGAGGATAAAACCGAAGGTTATAATTCGCTACAACGATTTTGTTTAAAACATTTTTCTAGATTTAAGGCATATCGTACTATCAAATTCCATCATTTCGCGTTAATAGCATTTTGATTCCCCAGTTATCAGGCTAAAATAGGAAAAATGGTGGCTGTAAAGTCAAAAATTGTGAAAAGTATATTTAGAAAAACCGCCGTAACTTTTTATTATATTGACAATACCAAAATATTTCTTCGGCGTGTGATTGCTGACTTCATGGGGAATATTTGTGTATGAAAAGTTTCAGAATTATGAATGAAGAAAGTTAAAATATAAGGAATTGCAACGGCGAATTTTGGATTTTTCATCAATTGCAGCGATTTTCGCGACTGGCTACATATATGTTACAATCGACCAATCTGACGGATGAAGCTGGAATCTTTAAATTCGATGTGTACATCACAGAAAATGCGTTTTCTATACAACATTGTCAAGATTTCATGCAACAAGTTATGGAGTTTACAATAAATCTTATTCTCATTTCAACATTCATAGTGCTCAATTTTAAACGTGCAAAAATGGCTATGAACCATGAAACCACGAATAATAGGAAATTTCGAAAACTTTTTAATTAGTAATCCTTTTTAGATTAAACTGTAGGAGAGCGATTAATAATTTCTCTTCAAATTAAGGAGAAAATCAGTTTTTTCGCTCTCCTGAAAAGTTATGTTTTTTTCATAGCCACTTATGAATATAAGCCCTCGATATAATAGCAGCGTTTGTCTGCTGTCTATCAGCAGGCACTTTCTGCTATTACAGCAGTTTTCTGCAATCTTACATCACCATTCACACTGCTAAAGAGTTTGCAGTCTGCTAAAATTTGCTGTTGTTAATTAAAATATAAAAATAGATAAGCGTTCATAGGCGAGTTTAGCTCGAATTTTCTTTCATATTAGCTTGGGACAAAATGCGCAAATGGCTGTTTACCATCTCAGCAGATACAACTCTGCTGTCTCTTTTTTAACAGCAGAAAATCTGCTCTTTCAGTAGACTTTCTGCTTACTTTTACTGACATATTCCTTTGAATGTACTGATAGATGGATTACTGAAATGCAATTTTGCGACAATGAGAAAAGTAAAAATTTTTTGTATGGAAAAAATTAAAATTTACTTTAACTTAAAAATGTATTTTTTTCCTAAAATGAAGTTAAAATGTTTACTGAAATTTATGCCGAGTTCTTCATACATTTAAGTATTAATGAACTTATAAAAAACATTTGAAATTGTTAAAAAATCTTGAATATTAATCTAAGAAGCAATTCTCGTTCGTTTGCAGAGACTTGTTTCTTAAATACTTTATGAATTATTCTAAGCAACCACTGCGAAGGCGCCTATTTTCATGGAGTAATAGCTCAACTCTTTATGGCAGAGGTATCATGAAACTTTTGAGAAATATTTCATGTTGTCATTTTTTGTATCAGTTTTGCATACTCTGAATAAAAACTATTTGTTTGATTTTTTAGTTAAGTTCTTATTTTAATTTCACATTTTTTCTTGTATAAAATAAAATTTTCCTCAGTTTAAGTTAAAAATTTACTCGTTTTGAGGAAAGAATCAGCAAAATTGCCCTCAGTTTGAGTAAAAATTTACTTGATTTGAGTAAACATTTACTAGGTTTTAGGAATTTTTTTTTCAGCAAAAATGTGCTACGGTCAATACGACAGCTACAGCAGCAACGAGGTCGTCAGCAGCCATGGCAGCAGGAGCAGCTGTTGCAACAACTGATACAGCAACATATCTATCATATATATACTTTTGTCGCTATATATATATATATATATATATATCAACAACACTGAAGTGACAAAAGTCAAATGGTTGTGGCACAACCCACCTGAATGGACACGAGAATAATCTAATCACACAAGAGCCACACCAATATCCACATCCGCATCGTGGCACAATGATAAATCATCATAATCAACAACACCACCGCCATCATCATGCCACACGAGGTAGTGCTGGTTGTAGTGGCAAGAGTGGCAGTGCCACATCAAGAAAATCAGGCAAGGACTTTTAAGATGACATTTGCTGTGGAATGGCCCAAGAATTGTGACCACAACAGTATATGAAGACATCGAACAAAATGAATATTCATTCACTTCAATTATTCATTTTCAGTGTCAATAATTGTTGGAATGTTTTCGCTTAAATTGTATTAATTGTATTTTCAACGCTTATTTTCTGAGAATACAAAAATACAATCTCTCGTTTTCTTTTTGTAAAAAAGAAATCACTTGTTTACTTTTGTCCACCAATGATATGAGGATGTTAATTTTTTATGTTGCTGTAATTCCAAGGTTAATACAAGATTTTCAAAAAAGGACGCTCCTTTTGTTCATACTTTGTTTACGAACAAAGTATGACATGAACTCCTCGACAGAAGGAGGTGGAACTTGTTTTTTTTTTTTGCTTCGCCGCTTTGAAAGCTGGAGCGGAAAGTTTGAAAGCTCTCCTGTGATTCACACAGATTGTTGTCCTTTCGTTGTTAATGACATTATAAAATTTGACATTTTTATGGGTCGAAAAGGAACCCTAATCTGGCCTAAGCCACTCTGCAGAATATGTAATAAGAAAAAAGGATGAATTTTTAATGCGGCCAGTGTGTGGCCATGATGGGTGGGTGTTTGGTTAGAGATTGCTTTTTTGATTGTCGACATCAGCTATTGGCTGCTTATGGAGCACCTGTTTAAGTGGCATTCGTTTAGCGATGAATGGTCTGTGGAAATTTGACTCAACAAAATCGAAATAGTGCATCGCCGCATTCAAAGACTCCCTATATATGTTCGAAGGACGATTTTTCATTATCTCTGCTTGAAATGTGTTGCGTACATTCGTCTTATACACTGAAAGAATTATCTTCATAATATTTATGATTTTGTCTTAACCTCATTGAAAAGTCGTCAAAGACACATTTCATAAAATGTATGAAACTTCATTAATTTTGTGAAAGAGTTTCATAAATAGTAATAATTTATACTGAAGTTTCCAATATAAACAAAAATAGCAAACGATGGTCTGACTCGTTGACTAGTCAATCAACACACACCACCATTGCGAGAGTATTTGCACTGAATATGTCTTTGATCTATATCAGGGTTCATACTTATGTGAAAGTTAACAGGGGACAAATGAGAACTGCTAGAATTCAACCGAATGTAGTTGTAACTTATGAAACATTTCATGAAGACTAAAACAAATATTTTATTGGTTATGACATATTTCATAATATTTAAGAATTGTTTCTTTAATACTATGTTTGTTATGTTTTTTACAGAACTCAAAAATGTCTACTAGAACAAAAGTTATTGAATTTTGGCCGATGGATATTGAATCTGAACCACTCTGCGCCGCACAGTGGAATATTTTCATACAAGCTGCGTCACAAATTAGAAGGAATAGAGCTAGGACCTTGAAATTTCGCACACATCCCCTATATCGTCAAATTAGATCAAAAACAATTTTTTGTTTAAATCCGCCCAGAAACACGCCCATCTCCCACGTTAGTTAAAATGAAAAAACGTCATAAATTTCTTATTTTAATATATATGTGAATACAAATCATTACCAGTGATTTCATTTGAGTCCACAATTAAATGAAAATTGTCAGTACCACGCCCAACGCCAACGTACAGTTTTTGGTTTTTTACGATTTTCGATTTTTTTTATAAAAATTATTTTATTTTTTAATCGATGACACACGGCTATTATAGCTTTATACTCAACTTAAGATTAATATCGACCCAATATTTACATGCGCTCGCATGCCATAAAACCTTACATCCCTAAAGTGTGTTTTAAATAAATTTTCTAAATACATTAACAGAGAACAACGAAGAAAGGATTACAACATTTTTTTACCATTTCAGCAATTACATCAATGTTGGCAGCTATAAGCACAATATTCTTTTTAAAATGAATAAATAAGACAATAGTTTAACAATATTTGTAAATTATTCGGCGTCGCGAATAAAATTTTATACTGTAGAAAACAAGTAAGGAAAGGTTAAAGTCGGGCGGGGCCGACTATATGATACACTCCACTTTCTATCCGAATACAATTCAATTCGGTAAAAAAGTGAAAACGGGAAGAAATATTTATATCGGTGCTATATCCAAACATTGAATATAGTGAATAACTTTCACAATAAGTTCATGCAGTTCAAATATAACGTGTTAAGCTCATTTTGTAAAAATTCGTGCTTTCTGGTGCGGGAAAAGTCTATCCGAAATTTTTTATGGGAAATTTTTGGGGCGAGAGATATGAGATATTTTGAAAGATTTGAAGAAGATCTGTTAAAATATGTGATTTCGTGAGTGAAATCCGATCTGACCCATTTGCGCCATGGCTGTTTATAGAACAAATATAAGATATTTCGCCTAATTTGATGAGGATCTGTTAAAATATGTGGCTTCTAGAGCAGAAAAAGTCAAATCGGGAGCGAAATTTTAATGGGAGCTATATATAAATCTGAACCAATCAGGCTTATTTTCACCATAGGTGTTCCTAGTCGAAATATAAGATGTTTTGCCAAATCTGAAGACAATCTGATACAATTTGTGGTTTCTAGAGCGGAAAAAGTCAAATCGGGAGCGAAATTTGTATGGGAGCTATATATAAGTCTGAACCGATCGGACCTATATTCACCATAGTTGTTTCTAGTGGAAATATAAGATGTTTTGCCAAATCTGAAGACAATCTGATACAATATGTGGTTTCTAGAGCGTATTTACACTTTTTTGAATGCAAAAGAACATCCCAAGAGCTCCTATTTTCTACGAACTAAACGAAATTTCAGTACGATGCATGGTTTCCGAGATATATCCCAATAAAATAACCTCTCTTATGATGAAATTTGCAACTATTTTAGCTTTTATGAACTTTATATGCATCCACAGCTAAAATTTAGCCGCGATGTTGGCAAATTATTTTAGAATATGCTTAATAGGAATGTTCTTTGCAAAATTCTATCAGTAAAGTTGAGATTTGGGCGCATGAAATTTGGGAGTTTTTGCCGCTGATATTACACTGTGCGCCGCCGCGACTTACTCGGATGTGGCGCGTTCTGGAATAAATGTTGGTCATTTGTCCACAGCAAACGCTTGTCATGAAAACAGTTTTTTATTTCATAACGGGGTTTCCTAATCAAAAAATGTTCACTACTTCTAAAGATACTGTTTTTGGGGCGATGGAAATCTAATCGGAATCGCTGTGGGACGTGAAAAAAACAATAATTTTCTGAGTTCAAGGATACTGTTGGGCCACATTATGTTTTCATCAGCGAATAGTTAACGTCGTTAACAACCATTTGATCATAACTCACATATCCATATATCATTTACAGTGTGACGTGGGGATGTGCGATTCTTTCATATAATATCGGCACAGGTTATTAATAGATTAAAAAACGTCAAAAGAATGGCAACCACATGACCCATACAACTACAACTTCTTTTTGTTCTGAAGTGGTTTTGCAACCATATCCACATCCAATGTTTAAGCCATTTTTTAGTTGTTTGTTGAATACATATTGTAAAACAAAGTTATAAAGAAAAACGTATTAAAGTTTTTTTGCTATATTTGGTATAGTAGATGAATTTAATTAAAAAACAGGCTGACTGTGGTGTATACATACCTCTGATTGCGTAGAAACGTAAAATAAAGGGATTTTCGAAAGTCGTACTTTTAAGGAGGTAAAATACGAAAAAGGTGATAAAAATGGTACCAAACAAATGACTGCAGCTAGAATCATGGAATTCGATGTATACATTCCTCTGACTGCATAGACACACAAAATAAAGAGATTTTTCTTTATTTCCTACTTTTCGGGCAAAAATGGAGAAACGTGAATCTTGAAGTTAGGCTATCTTGCACTGTGAGAGATAAGGAATTTTCAAAATGGATTAAAGTAGGGTGGAAATACAACCAATCAAACGGCTGCAGCTGAAAATTCAACCTATATCCCTTTAACGTAATTAAACTTTTTTTGAAGATTGCTGCCTTATATTTACATTTTGATTTGAAATATTATTACGATATATATAAAGATGTTGGTTGCATCGCCTTATATTTATGAGTGTTTAAATTTAATTGACATTTTATATTTATTTACAAAATTAATTGTTCAATATTTTTATTTTAAAAATACAACATTTTCCTGTATGTTAGCACTTCTACGTAAAATCGACAACCTCTGTGGAATTCAATCCCTGCCGAACTTAACGCATTTTTACTAGATTGTTTTTAGTTTGCCTTCATTGAAATTATTTAGTATTTTATTTATTTATGTTCATATTGGTAATAGAAAATTTAAAAAATGATTTTGTCTTAAATCGAAAAGGCATAAGTCAAATTTGAATTAATTCAAAAATATCGAATCCTTGGATTTTCAATTGTCGATTCGGAACCACTGTGCACCGCCCAATTTACCAACAAACGTGCTATTAAATCAGCTATCGTATTCAATAGGACAAAACATTGAATAACTTCCAGGATCAACATGATGGCAGTCTTGTTTCATAGCATTGCACTAACCACTATATTGTTGTGCATGTGCTCGCATCGCCATAAATAAAGAAGTTTTAAAGTTTTGTCTTCGGACAAAAAAATGTTGAACTGAAAAATGTTTTTACCCATATGTCGTCCTTGGCTTTAGTCTTCGGCATTTTGAAATTTAATAATTGTTGTTTATAAAGAAATAAAGCGAATTCTCTTTTGGCATGCTCACAGGAAGACGAAATGCCGCCAACTCATTCCAGCTGAAGGTGACAAAAATGCTGCTGATTGTCTCAACGATATTTGTGTCTCAATTTGCCCAGCTGCATCATGCGATGATAACTTAGCTGTAGGTAAGTAAGACCAACAACCTCCTACACTTAAATTGTATCCGAATTAAAAAGAATTCAACGCCGAAACTTCTTAATTTAAATAAAGAGTGATTTTTTTGAGGTTAGGATTTTCATGCATTAGTATTTGACAGATCACGTGGGATTTCAGACATGGTGTCAAAGAGAAAGATGCTCAGTATGCTTTGACATTTCATCATGAATCGTCTTACAAACGAACAACGCTTGCAAATTATTGAATTTTATTATCAAAATGCGTGCTCTGTTAAGAAAGTTCATTGCGCGCTTCCATTTTATGGTCAGTTTAATCGACCCACTGAAGCGGCTATTCGGGCTATTGTGACTAAATTTCGCACCAAATTTACATTGTTGGACATTTAACCACCAACACGCTTACGTAGAGTGCGAACTGAAGAAAATATCGCAGCTGTATCGGCCAGTGTTAATGATGACCACCAATTTTCGATTCGTCGCCGTTCGCACCAATTGGGTCTCTGTAACTCAAAAACGTGGAAATGCCAAAATTGGACTAAGCGGATGGACCACCTAAGACGCAGCCGCGGTCAACATTTAAATGAAATTATCTTCAAAAAGTAAATGTCATGGACCAATCTAACGTTTCAAATAAAGAACCGATGAGATTTTGCAAATTTGATGCGTTTTTTTTTAAAAAAAAGTTATCAAGCTCTTAAAAAATCACCCTTTAAAACAGAGAATGTATAAAACGTGCTTGCACCACCCTCACCACACACAACGGACCGTCCTTCTTCCGTCCAATTGAGTCCGGCGGATAAAGTCTAAGCAATTTAAAGTCATAAATAGCCATGACAACTGGCTTAGGGATGTTTTTACAGAAAAAACACAATGAAGAAGTTGTCTTCCTTGTAAACATGTCATTAACAGTCGAAAACTTTTAAAAGAACTTGTTTTTTCCCTCGTGAATAATAGATTTTATCGCAGCCACGAGCAACTAAAGGTTATTTGTTTTAAAATATTCTTCAGAAGTTGGGGGGAAATATCAGGAACTACTGTTCCTACTGTAGTATAATAAAAGTTGGTTTGGTTGGTCGTGTATGAAGACTTTATGAACTTCATCAGCAGTAAGAACTTCCTTGCGTTATAAAATAACTATTTCGAATGACTTACCGCGATAATGTAAGCATAACACTTACCTGAAGAAAGAGAAAAATATATTAATTTGAAATGTGTGACATAATATGGCATAATAATGTAAAGGGAATTTCTAAGAAGGTCGAAAATACAACAAATTTAGCCTTAAGTGCTCCCGGAATTACGAAAATTATGAAATCGTCGTCAGACTTCAAAATAATTTAGAAAAGTATATTAAAATATAGCTTAATTAGTGATTTATTAGTAAAAATTACACCAAAAAGAAAGATTAACAAAATTGAAGATAATCAAATTTAATATTGTAATGAAATCCCTTTTTGTGAAACGCAGTCCATCCTTGGAACCACTGGAGTGGATGTAAAACTCTTAAGGCGTTTCCTCAAATATGATTGCCATCGACGTATTCACTACCCCCCAATTAATTAGCTGCAGCTCTTCGTCCATCTACCTCTGTTTACTCCCGGAATTCGTTTTCATTTATTACATCCTGTTTCCATATGAAATTGATAGCGGACGTTCACATTTATTACCCAGAGGACAAGGGTAACGGTCCATCGTTTACTAGTTTAAAATTCAATTTAATTACCGTCATCCTCATCTGTGCTCAACTTTCGACTTAATTAATTCGCAATTAAATAGCTGTATAAGAATTTCTGACCTAAACGTTTAAAGTCAACCACCTCATCCTCTACGGAAAAATGATTACATTTTAGCTACTTGTCAACAAAGACAACAAAGCAAGCTGTTCTATTTAATGGGCACCTATTATTTGGTCAAGAGTAGATGTACTCTCTGTAATTGATTGTAAAGGGGGTAATTTTGAAAACGTTTCAAAGTAGAACAAAGACTGGATATGAACAATGAATGAAGTTTCCATAGTTACACTGGACAACAGAGAGGAACCCCTTATCATCCCAATGAATGAACAAAAGATCAATGCAACACAAAAAGGAGGTAAAATGTAGTTACTGCTACCCAAATGACAGCGGCCATACTAGGGTGGTGGTGGATCAAAACCCATTTATTTTCAAATCATATTTTAATGGGACATAAAAGGGGATGCAATTTGGTGTCAAAGGCTGTTTTTATTTAAGCCAGGATAACAAGCTCAAAATAAAAAATTAACTTATTCAAAATAGTACCGGCCACCAGGAAATTTAACTGGGTATGCGTAAAGTTTCTTAATTTCAAAGTCATAGTAAATAATTCATTTACTAGAAATAGGATAGTAAATTTACTTAAAAACATTTCATTGGTTCCAAAATTTCCAAGGTTTTAAGCAAGAAAAAACTGAAGACATTTTTGTAGGAAAACAATTTTATCTAAAACTGTTAAACTTAATGTGTTTACTGAAATTTATAGCGAGCTATCCATACAATTAAATATTTATGAACTTGTTAAAAATTATTCGACGTGTTTAGAAAAATTTTGAATAGTAATCTCTGAAACAATTCTCGTTCCTATGCCGAGACTTATTTCTTAAATACTTCAAGTACTATTCTAAATAGTCACTGCGAAGGTGCCTATGTTGTCTTCGCAGCAATTATGGAGTATTAGCTCTTTATGGCAAAGGTATCATGAAACCTTTGACAAATATGTCATGTTGCCAGCAAATTTATTTTTTTATTTTTTTTCAGCTCAATTGAACTTATTTTAAGTTCACTTTTTTCCTTAAATTCTCCACAGTTTAAGTAGAAATGAAAAAATTATAGTTCGACAAAATATTTTTTATTTACTCCACGAGAGTATTATGTTTTTGTGCATTTGTTTGTAACATCCAAAAGGAAACGAGTTAGACCCACCGTTTATTATCGTTTCGCAATGTCCGTCTGTCTGTCCGTCTGTCCATCTATTGTTGTAATCAAATTACAGGTCGCAATTATAGTCCGATCTTCACAAAAATTGGCACAATTAAGTTTTGTGGATCAAGGACGAACGCTATTAATTTGAGGCAAATCGGTTCAGATTTAGATATAGCCCCCATATAAATTTCGCTCCCGATTTAAATTTTGCCGCTCTAGAAACCACACATTGTTCCCGATTTTCTTTACAACTGGCACAACTTATTATAATCCGACTAAAAACACCTATAGTGAAAGTGGGTAAGATCGGTTCAGATTTAGATATAGCCCAATTGCAAATGTTGCTCCCAAATGTTTAACCGTTTTTTATATATATTTCACCTATTTCGCTCCAGGTTTCAATAAAAATGTCCTTTCGATTTAACATGTTTTGTCAAACACATACATTCACAGGATACAAAAATCCTTCCATTTTTCACTTTTTTACCGAATTGAATTGTATTCGGATAGAAAGTGGAGTGTATTATATAGTCGGCCCCGCCCGACTTTAGCCTTTCCTTACTTGTTTTTTTTTTTTTTTTTTGAAAAAATTCCTAAAATTTTGCTCAGGTTTAGTAAAAATTTACTAGGTTTTACTCGATTTGAGAAAATACGTACTGGATTTAAAGATTTAGTAAAAATTTATTTGGTTTGAGGGAAAATTTGCTGCAATTTTCTTTAATTTGAGTACATTTTACTTGATTTGACGAAAATTGAAATAGAATCAAGTTCAAAGTATGTCGTACTTTGAGTAAAAATTTACTTGGCTTGTTTGAAATTGGTATGAGGAAATATTGCTTTAGCGCTATACCACGTTCAATTTGCAGAAATTTGTGTTAATTTTAAACCAATGTAGGGTTCACTTTTTCTGAGTGTATAATCAAAAGTATTATTTTAGAGCTTCTTTAATTTTTCACTCAATATATAGCGCATTTATCGCGATTTTAGGAAATTTTAGATTTTAAGATTACATTTTAATTAGATATTTAAAACAATTAAAAAATATACATAGAATTTTTTGCAATAAATTAAATTAAAAAAAAATTATGGTTTAAACTCGCTATATTTAGGCCAGTATTGTTTCACGATTCTAGGAAATTTTACATTTTCAAAATAAAATATTTAAAAAATATTTTTGGAAATTTTATTATTATTATCTTCTACACTAGAAAATGCATTAGATATAAAATAAAAGATGAGTAAAAATCGATCTTCGAATTTCAAATTTCAACTTAAACTAGCGAGGCCAGTGAAATAACCAGTAAGGAAAGGCTAAAGTCGGGCGGGGCCGACTATACGATACACTCCACTTTCTATCCGAATACAATTCAACTCGGTAAAAAGTGAAAACGGGAAGAATTTTTGTATGTTTCCTTATCATAGGCTAATATGACCTGGTCCAATTTGTCAAATCGAAAAGAATATTTGTATCGGGGCTATATCCCAACATGGAATAAAGTGACTAACTTTCAAAATAGGTTCTTCCAGTTCAAATATAACGTTTGGTGGTCACTTCAAAGAAATTCGGAGAAAATTTGTGGTTTCTGGGGAGGAAAAAGTCTATCCGGGAGCGAAATTTGTATTGGATCTATATGTAAATCTGAACCGATCTGACCCATTTTCACCATGGGTGTTTCTAGTTGAAATATAAGATATTTTGAAAGATTTGAAAGAAATATGTTAAAATATGTAGTTTATAGAGTGGAAAGAGTGAAATCGGGAGAGAAATTTGTGTGGCAGCTATATATAAATCTGAACCGATCTGGCCCATTTTTACCACAGGTGTTTCTAGTTGAACTATAAGATGTTTTGCCAATTTTGAAGAAAATCTGTTAAAATATGTGGTATCTAGAGCGGAAAAAGTCAAATTGGGAGCGAAATTTGTATGGGAGCTATATATAAATCTGAACCGATTTGACCCATTTTCATCATGGGCGTTTCTAGTTGAAATATAAGATAGTTTGCCAAATTTGAAGACAATCTGATACAATATGTGGTTTCTAGAGCGGAAAAAATCAAATCGGGAGCGAAATTTGTATGGGAGCTATATATAAATCTGAACCGATCTAACACATTTTTACCACAGGTGTTGCTAGTTGAAAAATAAGATGTTTTGCCATATCTGATGACAATCTGTTACAATTTGTGGTTTCTAGAGCGGAAAAATTCAAATCGGGAGCGAAATTTGTATGGGAGCTATATATAAATCTGAACCGATTTGACCCATTTTCATCATGGGCGTTTCTAGTTGAAATATAAGATAGTTTGTCAAATTTGAAGACAATCTGATACAATATGTGGTTTCTAGAGCGGAAAAAATCAAATCGGGAGCGAAATTTGTATGGGGGCTATATCTAAATCTGAACCGATTTTCTTCAAATTAAATAGCGTTCGTTCTTATCCCGAAAAACTTAGTTGTGCAAAATTTCATTTGGTTTTGTGTACAATTGCGACCTGTACTTTGATTACAAGAATAGATAGCTAAATCGATTCAAAAAGTGATTCTAAGTCGATCGGTATAATTAACAATGGGTCTATCTCGTTTCGTTTTGGGTGTTACAAACAAATGCACAAAGACATAATACTCTCGTGGAGTGTATAAAAAATATGTACATACATTGTACGAAACGCTCTAACACACATGATATTTATACACTCCACGAGAGTATTATGTCTTTGTGCATTTGTTTGTAACACTCAAAAGGAAACGAGATAGACCCATTGTTAATTATACCGATCGTCTTAGAATCACTTTCTGAGTCGATTTAGCAATGTCCGTCTGTCTGTCTGTCCGTCTGTCCGTCCGTCCGTCCATCCATCAATTCTTGTAATCACGATACAGGTAGCAATTGTAGACAGAACCAAATGAAACTTTGCACAACGATGTTTTTCGGGATAAGGACGAACGCTATTTAATTTGAAGAAAATCGGTTCAGATTTAGATATAGCCCCCACACGAATTTCACTCCCGATTTGACTCTTTTCACTCTAGATACCACATATTACAACAGATTTTCTTTAAAATTGGCAAAACATCGTATATTGTAACTAGAAACACCAGTGGTAAAAATGTGATAGATCGGTTCAGATTTATATATAGCTCCCATACAAAT
Organism: Polietes domitor; assembly: GCA_947397865.1. Lineage (NCBI taxonomy): Eukaryota > Metazoa > Arthropoda > Insecta > Diptera > Muscidae > Polietes > Polietes domitor. The sequence goes on along the minus strand of OX377621.1, from coordinate 104,864,968 downwards.
TTCTCTCCCGATTTGACTTTTTCCGCTCTAGAGACCACATAATGTATCATATTGTCTTCAGATTTGGTAAAACATCTTATATTTCCACTAGAAACACCCATGGTGAATATCGGTCAGATCGGTTCAGATTTATATATAGCTCCCATACAAATTTCGCTCCCGATTTGACTTTTTCCGCTCTAGAAACCACATATTGTATCAGATTGTCTTCAGATTTGGCAAAACATCTTATATTTAAACTAAGAACATCCATGGTGAAAATAGGTCAAATCGGTTCAGATTTAGATATAGCCCCCATACAAATGTCGTTCCCGATTTGACATTTTCCTCTGTAGAAACCACATATTGTACTATATTTTCTTTAAATTTCGCACAACATCTTATAATCTTACTATAAACACATATGCGGAAATTGGGTAAGATCGGTTCAGATTTAGATATAGCCCCATATAAATGTCGCTCCCGATTTGACTTTTTCCGCTTTAAATGCCACATATTCTAATCGATTTTCTTTAAATTTGGCACAACATCTTATAATCTAACTAGAAACACCTGTGGCTAAAGCGGGCTAGATCGGTTCAGATTTAGATATAGGCCCCATACAAATGTCGCTCCCGATTTGACTTTTTCCGCTTTAAAAGCCACATATTGTGCTCGATTTTCTTTAAATTTCGCACAACATCTTATAATCTAACTAAACAAAACTATGGTGAAAGTGGGTAAGATCGGTTCAGATTTAAATATAGCCCAATTTCAAATGTTGCTCCCATAAGTTTAACCGATTTTGGCCAAACTATACATTTTATATTTCACCTATTTCGTTCCAGGTTTCAATATATCCTCATACAAATGTCCTTTCCGATATAAAATTTTTTGTCAAACACATACATTTACAGGATACAAAAAACCTTACCGTTTTCACTTTTTCACCGAATTGAATTGTATTCGGATTGAAAGTGGAGTGTATCATAGAGTCGGCCCCGCCCGACTTTAGCCTTTCCTTACTGGTTTTAATATATTGTCGTAAAAACTGACGTTTCTCAAACGCGTTGAGTTTTTGTTTTATTTCGAAGCAGGCTTATAAAAACCAGATAATCCTCATGTCTGTAAATAAGGACAAGGGGGTGGGCGTTGCAACCGCCACAGCAAAATGTGAGTTTGAAATGCATTTGACAATTTATCAAAGAGTTAATTAACATCCAACTACAAATAAGCGGCATTGTGACACCAAATAAAAACTTTAACAGAGTTATGAAAACATATCCAATTAATGTTCTGCAGAAGTTTCCAATTAACTGTTAAACGGGTTCCGAGGCGAACGCAGAAAAACTAAAAAACTCCATGGAAGCACAACCAACCAGAAACGGTTTTAACTACGACCAAAACCAATCGAATGTCGACTATAAAATCATTCTTTGAGTAAAGTCTCATTACCAAGAAGCCTGCTGGCCTTAAGCCAAATGTAAAATAATTATCCACAAATTGCTTTACAAATTATTTGCAAGCGGGGAAGTGCCATTCGAGGTAGCCCATACTCGCTGACATACCAAGACGTTGAAATAAATATAACTACTTACGCATTAATTATGAATAAATACAAATTTCCAATGGCTACTTATTCATGCAAATCATTATTTGTTAATGGGAAGTAACAGTGAGGGTACTGAGATACCATTGGCCGGTATTGCAAACGGGAATAAGTTGTCATTTACACAATTATTATATCCCACAAATGCTCTCAGAACATTCCATGATGTTGCAGACTGTCTAACAAACTGAATGTACGTCACACTTACATCTCCTATGTTTAAGGACATATAAGTATATTCATTTTCCTTCCATTTAACTCGACTGCAAAATAAATTAAGAAGAACTTTTATCACATTTTGTTTGATTGCAGGTGTATATGCATAAATAAGTACATCGTATGTGTGTCTATTAGGGTGGATTGGAGAGTGAAAATTATAGAATAGGGGCAACAGTGACAGCTATAATTGTTGGCTAGATCTAACTAACTAGGTTAACCAGACTTTGTGAAAATGGGTGTAAGTCTGATAAATATAATTTTCGCTTATTTTCCTGTGGCCTTTAATAATTCATAATTACTTTTTGTCCATTTCATTTCAAGGTCCGCCCTAATGTCCATGTGTTATGTTTGATTGTGAGCGTTTTTAATGGTTTCAGCTTTCCCCCCCGGTTCACGTGGTGAAATACATTAAAAGTGCATTTTCCAAAGTACTTCAATTTTATATTTGTCAAAATGTACGAAATTGTCAAATATACGAAACATGCAACTGGCAGCAAGAGAATTAAAACTACTTTATCATACAGATGGGATATTAGGAAAATAGAACTTTAAATTGTCTTTCAGGTTGCGCAAAGACGTTTCTGCGAAAATCTTGCTATTTTTGATGTTCCCCTAAAACATTTAAAAATAATAATATTAAATAATTCTTATAATATATTATCCATAATATAAAAGAAACGTACATGTGTACTTAAAAATTAAAAAAATAAAAAATATATTGATTATTACAAATAATATTTGCACTAGAGTGATTCCACGTAAAGTGACCCATTTTCGACAAAATTTCAAAATATATTTATTATTTAAAAAACACCGATAAACATTCGTAATGTTTTTACATCTCATGACACATTGTTTGATTACATTTCAAAAAAATAATGACAAAAATAGGTCTGATCATTTCCTTTTCCAGATATAGACTGGTGTCATAACAGCATTTCCGTCAAAATGTCACGCCTGTTACATTTTAAATATCCTATATTTCCTATATTCAGAAAGAGATATCGATAACGTATACTTTAGAAAAAAGTGCATGAACTACTGTTTTGATAAGCATAAGTTAATATAGGCATGTAATGTAGGAACAGTACCGAATTCAAGAAAATAAGTAAAACCTCAAGATTTTCTTCAAAGCTAAGGTCACACCCGTTACGCTCTAGTTTGTTGTATATCTCCAATATCTAAAACGCTAAGACATATTTATATGTGCAATAATATCCAGATTAACCTGACGTTTTCAATTGGAAGTACAGTAAAAATCTCAGTCAATGAATATGGGAGATATTTAAACATATTTAAGCAAAAGTGTCAACAAGACATAAAAAATAATAAGTTCATGGAAGAAAATCTGCATTGTGTTGAAAACTCATCAGCCTACATCAAACAAAACTCTTCAGAACGCTTTGCAGTGTCGTTTTTGGTAGTATATATAACACAAATGTATATAAATTTGCATAAGAAAAGTAAATATATACGGTGAATAGTAGGAGCGCCACTGATGAGTTATCCCCACACAGGATATGAACTACGTATATGGTCACAGTGTGTATAGTTTACCGTGGTTCTCCTCCTCTCCATTACTAATCTTTTTAATGGGGAAATTTTAAAATGGTTGAATATGCTAAAGTGATACATACAGATAGAAGCATGAAATTTTAAGATTTTTTAACAGATCATTTGGCATTTGTATAGCACGCAAAATTACGAAACTAAATTTTTAAAACATATATATCCTTTGGAAAGTAAAAGTCCTTTTAAAAGTCCTTAAACGACTACGATATAAAAAAACTGAGTATGAGTTTTGCTATTAGTTACCTATAGTTTCAGTTCTACATAGTCTTGTTCTTATGAGGGAAATTGTGTCGCACGGTGTTATTGTAACAGTTTATGTGCAATTTACACCCCCCCCCCCCCTAAATTATACACCCTAAGATCGAAATAACAGAATTTTTTACTAGCTTTGCATAAGTTTAGAATGTGTTTGCGATGCAAATGACCCTATATTTGAGTTTCTCCATCACATTTAACACATTCCGGACAAACAGTTTAAAAAAATGAGCGAGAAAAAAATGGGCTAAAAAAACAAATAAGGAAAGGCTAAAGTCGGGCGGGCCAACTGTATAATACCCTACACCACTCCTTGCGCATATACCTCGTTCTGATTACTAAACCCAGGTGTTTCGTGGGTGCATTTTTATGTAGTTCGAATAAATTATACAGTATACTATAAATTAATCTTTAGTCAAATTTAACGAATATGATAAAATTGATGAAAATAATTTACATTATGTTACTCATTCATATGATGGGCCCATATACAAACAAAATCGGTGAAAAATATAACAATTATTTTCATCAAGATTGGCTGTAATAAGTGAATCCCGAGTGTTATCAATAAATCGGAAGGTGCATATGAGCAGTGACAATATATTTACGAAACGGTCCACTTATATGGTTCATGGTAATATGAACCCAGCAAAAAAAGTTGGAAGTTCCGTAGGAATCACATTTTAATCGCATCTCAAAATCCAAATGTGCATTTCTCCCCGCTTTTGAGGAAGTTCATTAAAAACTTCCAAAAACGTGTATAATATGTTAATATCCCGTAATATTTTACGAATAGCAATTTCGCAAGTGAATGGGAACGAATGGGAAGGTTTTTTTGCTGGGAAGGTTTTATTGAAAATTGGCGGCAGGTCTATCACAAAATTTGGGGCCTGTGTCAAAAACAGGGGCCTATATAGTTCTGGTTCACGGTAGGTATTCCTATATGAAATATATTATGATCTGCAACATTTGATCAAGACCCGATGGGAGGTGAAGGTTCTAGATCGGTAATAGAGTAAAACGGGACCCCATTTGTATGGGGATATGCCCATATATGGACCCATATATCTGTTTCTAGTTGAAATATAACACGAAAAAATCATTGCAGTTATTTTCCGCAGTTAAAGCAAGAAAAATTATAAGTAAATGCGAGAACGAACACAGTTGTTTACGACAACTATTTATTACTTGTTTATTCCAATTCACACACGTGCATTTTACTCGCCGGCCCAGATCACGTCCCATTTGATACAGTAGTTTAAAACTGGCCAACAGAAATTGTAGAAATTATTAAATCTGTTAGGAAACAGGTTAAGCCCAATCGAACAGGCCTAATGGGAAGTAATCTTTGACCACCAACTGTGGCAACTGATGACAACTGTCCTGAAGTTGTCGTGATCAACGATAGCGATGACGATGTCGTTAACGACAATTTAATCTCTGGTTCCACAATACAGCAATGCAATTTTAGCACTTTTAATTCCCAATCTAATTTCGTGATTTCGGAGTTGTTAAAAATATATAAAATTATTGTCAAATCCTTTTGTTCGTTTTGAACCACTGTGCATTCGAGAGCGTGTGCAGGGGTTGTGTAGAACAACTGGAAAAGGCGACAAAATGCGCTCTTTTTCGTCTCCATGACAGGCGAATAATATTTATGGACATATTTAACACTTTATGACTCAATGTCTGTTGTTGTTGTCGTTATGGACCTTTCCCCTGCCAGCTTTGTTGCTGATGTTGTTCTCGTGACTGATTAAATCCGAACACGAGCGAATGAAAAATAATGGTTTTAACAGAAGGACATTATTACTGCTGCTCTCTGTGCCGTATTCTTCCAATGTGTAAATTGTGAACTGTTTATTGCATTTTTATACACTCCACGAGAGTATTATGTCTTTGTGCATTTGTTTGTAACACCCAAAAGGAAGAGAGATAGACCCATTGTTAATTATACCGATGGACTTAGAATCACTTTTTGAATCGATTTAGCAATGTCCGTCTGTCTGTCTGTCTGTCCGTCCATCTATTCTTGTAATCACGATACAGGTCGCAATTGTAGACAGAACCAAATGAAACTTTGCACAACGAAGTTTTTCGGGATAAGAACGAACGCTATTTAATTTAAAGAAAATCGGTTCAGATTTAGATATAGCCCCCATACGAATTTCACTCCCGATTTGACACTTTTCACTCTAGACACCACATATTACAACACATTTTCCTCAAAATTGGCAAAACATCTTATATTCCAACTAGAAACACCTGTGGTAAAATTGGGTCAGATCGGTTCAGATTTATATAAAGCTTCCATACAAATTTCGCTCCCGATTTGACTTTTTCCGCTCTAGAAACCACATATTGTATCAGATTGTCTTCAGATTTGGCAAAACATCTTATATTTCAACTAGAAACACCTGTATTAAATATGGGTCAGATCGGTTCAGATTTACATATAGCTCACATACGAATTTCACTCCCGATTTTAATCTTTTCTACCCCATCTACCCCATCTCATCAGAACTTTCGCAACGAATGTATGTCTTTGACTTAAATCAGGGTTCATATTAGTACCAGCGGCCACATATTTCAAATGAGAAACGCTGATATGAATATGAACCCTGATTTAAGTCAAAGACATACATTCGTTGCGAAAGTTCTGATGAGATGGGCTAGCGCCCATCGAAACTGCGCAGTCAACTTTTAGCTGCAACAATAAAGGTCTCACTTTGCCTTTTTTGCTAATTTTGGGTTCTGCTGAAGACTTCGCACAACCTTTGGTCTTAAACCAAAATAAATGACAAGACATACAACATAACAGACCAACTATACACACAAACAGCAATTTTCAAAAAAAGTTATTTGGCGGACCCTATAGTTGAAATATAAGCTGCTTTGCCAATTTTGAAGAAAATCTGTTGAGATATGTTGTTTTTAGAGCGGAAAGAGTCAAATCGAAGGAGACATTTGTATGGGTGCTATATATAAATCTGAACCGATCTGGCCTATTTTTACCAGAGCTGTTTCTAGTTAAAGTATATGGCGATTTGCCAAATTGGAAAAAATCTGTTGAAATATGTGGTTTCTAGAGCGGAAAGTGTAAAATCGAGAGCAAAATTTGTATGGGAGCTATATCTAAATCTGAACCGGTTTGCTTCAAATTAAATAGCGTCCGTCCTCGATGTGCAAAAATCGATTCGTTAGAATCGGATAATAATTGCGACCGGCATCGTGATTACAAGAATAGATGGACAGACAGACGACGGACATGGCTAAATCGATTCAAAACGTGATTCTATGTCGATCGGTATAATAAATTATGGGTCTATCTCGCTTCCTTTTGGGTGGTACAAACAAATGCACAAAGATATTATACCCTGTGGTGTAGGGTATAAAAAGAAAAAATGATTCCATTTTTAGTAGAAAAATAAGGATTTCTAGAAGACCTTCTCGAATAATGTCGTCGTTTCTTCTTCTCTCTATCCCAAGGAAAAAATGAGAGCAAGCATTTATCTACACGTAACGTGTAACACGTTGGAAATTAGATGGGGCCTCAGGAGGCGACAAGGGTTTTTTTATAAGCGTACAAAGAACTCCATTCTCGAGCAAGGATAACTATATTAAAGAAAAAAGAAAAAATCGCAGTTACAATTGATTATTTTTTAACTTTCTTCACCCAGGATTCTGAAACTTTTCTGACACATGTTTTCCCCATGAAGTCAGCAATCACATGCCAAAGAAATATTTTGGTATTCTCAATATAATAAAAACGCCGGTTTTTCTAAAGATACTTTTCACAATTTTTGACTTTACAGCCACTATTTATCCTATTTTAGCCTGATAACATGGGAACCAAAATGCTATGAACCGTGTAATGATGGAATTTGATAGTATGATATGTCATAAATCTAGAAAAATGTTTTAAACAAAATCGTTGTAGCGAATTACAACCTTCGGTTATATACTGCTCCATTTTTGAACTATTTTATTTCTAATATTTTTATGTTCATAGCCACTTATGCAATCACAAAATAACGTGTGATTGGATAGCCAAATGAGAAAAATTAAAAAAAAATGGCATTAGAAAAAAACTCTTTTCCAAATTTATATGACAGATGACATCCAAATCTGAGAATAGTTTGGCATCAAAAACTCATTTTCGAGAAAATGGTTCATAAGCCCTCGATATTCTTGTAACTGTTTCTTTCTTTTCTGTTTTCATTCGGCAGAAAAGCTGTGCTAAGCATGTTCCGTCGACTGTCGACCACCCAGAGGGATGTCACCACACAAATTACAGGTAAATGTGGCAACCAAGAATCACCCACCACACATTTTAGCTTTGACACAAACACAATCAAATTAAATACATACATGCGTACACAATAGAACAATGACCCCGCCCAAAACGAAAATATTGAATTGATGTCCATTTGTTGATAAATCCCTCCACATAAACTGACTGGCGGTCGGACTATTGTACGCACCTTCCCGGTAGAATTTAATTGCGACAGAAGAAGAAACCAAAAATGTATTATTTGTGTTCGTTATGACTTCATCAAAACCTCGACAAGAATATGACACGAGGGAAAGAAAACCTCAACAGTTTATAATTGGAATTGGATTGATGACTGATGCCATAAAAAGTTTAAAATGTAAAAAAAAATCCACGAGATGCAGACTATAGCAGTCGTATTTTTGCATAAATTGACAAGTTAAACAAGAAGATGAATATGACAGAAAAACTCATTAAATATCTCTTACAGCGTCAGCTCTACCAAAAAAGTTTTTTGGAAAGAATCGCGAAATTCGGTGTGTACATTCCTCTGACTGCATAGATGCGAAACATAAATTTATTTTTCGAAATTTTATATATAAAAAAAGATTTTATCACCAACTAAACGGATTCTGTCAGAATCATTCAATCATTTTCGGAACAAATAAATTAAAAATGGGTAATATTGAGACAAAATGTTACAATCGAGGAATTCTATGTAAAAGCATCGAGAAATTTTCGAAGTTCTTCCGATTTTGGTGAAATTTTGACGATTTTATTTTTTATTTATTATTATTTATTTTTTTCTGTGTATTAAATACTATGTATATTTCCCAGGGAATATACCCTGGGGTGAAAAAATATTATTATAAGTTAGCTTTCCGCCAAATGTTTGTAACACGTGGAAAAAAACCAAAGGTGGACCCACCTTTATGTATACCGATCGGCTTAGAATCATCAGCTGAATAGTTTCAACGATCGCAATTTTGGTCCGATTGACATTAAAATTGGCAGAGGTAATTTTTTCGCCCAATGACGGTTGATATTGAATTTTTAGGAAGTCGAATCATATTCAGATTTAGCGTCCATACAAATATCCCTCCAATTTATCCTATTACAGCTCTAGAATACACATTTTACGTTGAATCTGGATAAAATTTTCAGAATCATGTTATTACAGAATCAGTTAAGGTGCAAGAGGAGTACATGTGACAATGTTTTGATATAGTCCCCATACAAATATATCTCCGGTTTACACTATTATTGCTCTAAAATGCACATTTTACTTGTGATCTTGATGATATTTCGTACATCTTGTCCAGGAACAAAATAAAATAGGTTTTTTTTAATAAATTGCAATATATTTCAACATAAAAAGAAAATAATAAAAAAGTAAAAGCACAGGAGTACTTCTACATTTTAGTAATATATCAGAAACTTCTTTAAAGCCCACTCGGGAATTTACTGAATATTCAGAACAGAAATGTAGATATTGTTCAAATTTTTTTTAAAAAAATAATTTTAATATATATTATTTTAAAGCTACATTTTTAAAATTGTTCAATTGATTTTTCAGTGCTAACATAATATCCTGCAAAACTTATCTTACTTAACTTAACTTATCACGTAGGCACAAGTGAACACTGCGTGTGTGACTCGGCTAGTAAGTGAAAAGTTAGCGAGAGAAAATGCTTTGAATTGACACATCTTTGCTAAAGATGTTAAATATCCGGGACATAACAAATCCAATTCCCTATATTGATAAGTCGGTCGGTATTGAATTTGGAGGATATCGGTTCAGATTTAGATATTGCCCCCATACAAATGTCGCTCCCGATTTGACATTTTCCGCTCTAGAAACCAAATGTTGTACCCGTTTTTCTTTAAATTTGTCACAACATCTTATAATCCAACCAGAAACATCTGTGCAGAAATTGGGTAACATCGGTTCAGATTTAGATATAGCCCCCATACAAATGTCGCTTCCGATTTGACTTTTTCCGCTTTAGAAACCGCACTTTTTCCGATCTAGAAATCACATATTGTTCCCGGCATTCTTTAAAACTGGCAGAACATTTCATAATCGAACTAAAAACACCTATGGTGAAAGTGGGTAAGGTCGGTTCAGATTTAGATATAGCTCCAATACAAATGTCGCTCCCGATTTGACTTTATCCGCTCTAGAAACCACATATTGTACCCGATTTTCTTTAAAATTGGCACAACATCTTATAATCCATCTAAAAACACCTATGGTGAAAGTGGGTAAGATCGGTTCAGAATTAGATATAGCCCCAATACAAAAGTTGCTCCCGAAAGTTTAACCGATTTTGGCCAAACTTTACTTATTATATTTCACCAATAAACATACGTGGTGAAAGCGGTTTCAATATACCCCCATACAAATGTCCTTTCCGATTTAAAATTTTTTGTCGAACACATACATTTACAAGATTCAAAAATCATTCCCGATTTCACTTTTTTACCGAATTGAATTGTAATGAGATAGAAAGTGGGGTATATCATATAGTCGGCTCCGTCCGTCGTTAGCCTTTCCTTACATGTTTGGGAGAAGCCCATATGTCCATACTTTGGTATCATTATCATTATACCCTACACCACTTTGTGGGCTAGGGTATTATAAGTTAGTTTCGCCCCAAATGTTTGTAACACCAAGAAATAATCGAGCTAGACCCACCTTTAAGTATACCGATCGGCTTAGAATCACCAGCTGAGTCGATTTAACGATGCCTGTCTGTCCGTCCGTCTGTCCGTCTGCTGTCCATCTAAGCTTGTTCGCACTCTACAGGTCGCAATTGTTGTCCGATTGTCATGAAACTTGGCAGAAGTTATTTTTTCTGGCAGAGGACCATCGGTATTGAATTTGGAGGAAATCGGTTCAGATTTAGATATAGCCCCCATACAAATGTCGCTCCCGATTTGACTTTTTCCGCCCTATAAAGCACATATAGTACCCGATTTTCTTTAAATTTGGCACAACATCTTATAATCCAACTAGAAACACCTATGCAGAAATTGGGTAAGATCGGTTCAGATTTAGATATAGCCCCCATACAAATGTCGCTCCCGATTTGACATTTTCCGCTCTAGAAACGACTTATTATACCCGATTTTCTTTAAAATTTGCAGAACATATTATAATCCAACTAGAAACACGTATGCAAAAATTGGGTAAGATCGGTTCAGATTTAGATATAGCCCCCATACAAATGTCGCTCCCGATTTGACATTTTCCGCTCTAGAAACGACATATTGTACCCGATTTTATTTAAATTTGGCAGAACATCTTATAATGCAACTAGAAACACCTATGCTGAAAGTCGGTAGGATCGGTTCAGATTTAAATATAGCCCCAATACAAATGTTGCTCCCGATTTGACTTTTTCTGCTCTAAAATCCACATATTGTACCCGATTTTCTTTAAAATTGGCACAACATTTTATAATCGAACTAGAAACACCTATGCTGAAAGAGGGTAAGATCGGTTCAGATTTATATATAGCCCCATACAAATGTCGCTCCCGATTTGACTTTTTCCGCTCTAAAATCCACATATTGTACCCGATTTTCTTTAAAATTGGCACAACATCTTATAATCGAACTAGAAACATCTATGGTGAAAGTGGGTAAGATAGGTTCAGATTTAGATATAGCCCTCATACAAATGTTGCTCCCGAATGTTTAACCGATTTTGGACAAATTTTACATATTATATTTCACCAATAAACAGACATGGTTTCAATATACCCCCATACAAATGTCCTTTCCGATTTAACATCTTTTGTCAAACACATACATTTACAGGATGCAAAAATCCTTCCCGATTTCACTTTTTTACCGAATTGAATTGCAATGAGAATTGTTTGGGTGATGTCCATATGTCCATACTTTGAAATGACTTTGTTATACTACTGAATAATTTGTATTTGTCTGTCGGACAATTAGATCAATTACCATATTATTTACCATACTCGTTAAATTTGACTGAAGATGAATTTATAGCATATAAATTATATGAATATAATTTATATAATTTGTATGAACTACATAAAATTGCTCCCATGAAATACCTGGGTTTAGTTATCAAAGCGAGGTACATACGCAGGGAGTGGTGTAGGGTATTATATAGTCGGCCCCGCCCGACTTTAGCTTTTCCTTACTTGTTATATGTTTCAACTAGGAATACCTACCGTGAATGAGAAATATATAGGCTCATGTTTTGGCACAGGCCTCAAGTGTTGTTATAGGCCGCCTTCAAATGTACGTTCGATTCATCCTATTACCGCTGTATAATCTGTATTTGTCATTGGATCTTGATAAATTTTTCCAGATCATGTTATATTTACTTTACTCGAATTATCTGCTGGAAAATTGGATCAATTACCTTATTATTTACCATATTCATTAGATTTGACTAAAGATGAATTTATAGTATAATTTATATGAACTACATAAAATTGCTCCCATGAAATACCTTGGTTTAGTAATAAAAGCGAGGGAGTGGTGCAGGGTATTATATAGTCGACTTTAGCCTTTCCTTACTTGTTTTGTTGTATTAATGTTTGTGTTTCCCGTCTTTTTATACCATACACCACTTCGTGGACTAGGGTATTATAAGTTAGTTTCGCGCCAAATGTTTGTAACGCTGAGAAATAATTGGGCTAGACCCACCTTTAAGTATACGGATCGGCTTAGAATCACCAGCTGAATCGATTTAACGATGTCTGTCTGTCCGTCCGTCTGCTCTCCATCTAAGCTTGTTCGCAATCTACACGTCGTAGTTGTTGTCCGATTGTCATGAAATTTGGCAGAAGTTACTTTCTTTGGAACGATTGGTATTGAATTTGGAAAAAATCGGTTCAGATTTAGATATAGCCCCCAAACAAATGTGGCTCCCGATTTGACTTGCTCCGCTCTAAAATCCACATATTGTACCCGATTTTCTTTAAAATTTGCTCAACATTTTATAATCGAACTAGCAACACCTATGTTGAAAGTGGGTGGGATCGGTTCAGATTTAGATATAGCCCACATACAAATGTAGCTCCCGATTTGACTTTTTCCGCTCTAAAATCCACATATTGTACCCGATTTTCTTTAAAATTGGCACAACATGTTATAATCGAACTAGAAACACCTGTGCTGAAAGTGGGTAAGATCGGTTCAGATTTAGATATAGCCCCCATACAAATGTGGCTCCCGATTTGACTTTTTCCGCTCTAAAATCCACATATTGAACCCAATTTTCTTTAAAGTTGGCACAACATGATATAATCGAACTAGAAACACCTGTGCTGAAAGTGGGTAAGATCGGTTCAGATTTAGATATAGCCCCATACAAATGTCGCTCCCGATTTGACTTTTTCCGCTCTAAAATCCATATATTGTACCCGATTTTCTTTAAAATTGGCACAACATTTTATAGTCCATTTAGAAACACCTATGATGAAAGTGGTTATGATCGGTTCAGATTAAGATATAGCACCAATACAAATGTCGCTCCCTAAACTTTACATATTATATTTCACCAATAAACATACATGGTGAAAGCGGGTCACATCATTCCAGGTATCAATATACCCCCATACAAATGTTCTTTCCGATTTAACATTTTTTGTCAAACACATACATTTACATAATTCAAAAGCCCTTCCCGATTTCATTTTTTTACCGAATTGAAATGTAATGAGATAGAATATACTTTGGTATTCCCAAATGGGGCCCCATTCTGCTCTATTACAGCTCTAGGAACTACATCTTACATCGGATCTTTTGCAGATCATTTTATGTTTCAATTAGGAATACCTACCGTGAATGAGAAATATATAGGCGCATGTTTTGGCACAGGCCTCAGGTGTTGTTATAGGCCCCTTCAAATGTCCGTCCGATTCATCCTATTACCGCTGTATTTATCATTCGATGTTGATAAATTTCTCCAGATCATGTTATATTTAATTTACTCGAAATATCTGCTGGAAAATTGGATCAATTACTTTATTATTTACCATACTCAGTCAATTTGACTAAAGATGAATTTATAGTAACTGTATAATTTATATGAACTACATAATATTTCTCCCATACCTGGGTTTAGTTATCAAAGGTATATACGCAAGGAGTGGTGTAGGGTATTATATAGTCGGCCCCGCCCGACTTTAGCCTTTCCTTACTTGTTTTCAAAATGAGGCCGTTCAGGCAGTTACTGTGAATGGCCCGAATTGGAAGATATGGATCTGGACGATATGTGGTTTCAACAGGCCACACAGCTAACGAAACAATGGCTCTTTCGCGCGTGTTATCTCACGTGGTGGCGATGTCAATTGGCCGCCAAGATCATGTGATTTGACACCGTTAGACTTCTTTCTTTGGGGTTATTTGAAAGAAACGGTGTACGTCGATAAGCCAGTAACAATTCAAGAATTAAAGGATGAGATAATTCGGCACATTAACGGCAATAGAATCTCAATTATGCCTTAGCGTCTTTTGGACCATCGGATGGAGGTGTGCCGCCGAGGTCGCGGCGGCCATTTGGCCGATATTCCATACATAATTGAACCATACTAATATTATCATAATAAAAAGAAATGACAATAATTTCCTAAATAATGTGTGATTTATTCAAACTAAACATCGGTCCTTAAAATTTAACCACCCTTTACTTCTCATAATACATATCGTTGATTATTTAAAAAAATAATGACAACAAAACTGCCGTCCTAAGAAAGAAAATCACAAGTGCCAAAATACCAAAGTTGAGAAAAGGGCAGATTCGCAACCGTGAATGAGTTTCCGATATTTGTGTTAAGATCAAAAGACACATTTTCAACTGTAATTGACTGAAAAGCGTTAAACAAAAGGGCTATATCTACAATATCTTACCTAGATAAAAAACATAAAAGCTAAATATCTCAAAACTACTAAAATGGAGATGTGACTTTCTTTTATAGGAGGGCAGAATAGGTCTGATCGTTTCTTTTTCCAAATATAGGCTGGTGTCTTAACAGAATTTCCTTTAAAATGTCAAGCCCGTTACATTTTAAATATCCTATATTTTCTATGTTCACAAATAGATGTAGGTAATGTATACTTTAGAAGAAGTTGCATGAACTACTATTTTGATTAGCAAAAATTGTTGTAATGGAAGAATATTAAAGAATTGAAGAAAATAAGTAAAACCTCAAGATTTTCTTCAAAGGTAAGGTCACACCCGTAACGCTCTAGATTCTAGTTTATCTCATATATTTAAAACACTAAGACATATTTATTTTTGCAATAATATTCCAATTAACCTGACGTTTTCAATACGGCAATAAGTGTCACAGCCGTTCCAATGGAATCACCCTACTATATATTTATATCGAAATAATACTCAAATTTAATTAAAAAGTAAATATAAGACAGCAATCTTCAAAGAAGCTTTAATACCATAAATATTGATAGATAGTGGGTCGGTTATATTTTCATCCTATTCTAATACCAAAAGTAAAAATTTTGAAAATCCATCTCACGTATGTACACAGTACAAGATAACGTAATGATTCAACCAATTTTGCCATAAAAGTAAAAAGTACGTATTTGGAAAAATCGTTTTATTTTGCGTGTCTATACCATTTAGTTGGTACCATTTTACCCCCTTAAGAGTACGACTTTCTGAAATCTCTTCATTTTACGTGTCTACACAATTAAAGGGATGTACACACCGAATTTCACCATTCTAGTTGTAGCCGTTATGTTGGTACCATTTTTATCCCTTTGTTCCCATTGTATCAGAGGATTGTACACACAGAATTCCATTATTTTAGATCCAGCCAAATTGAAAATATTATTCCAAATGTCCAATAGAAAATATTATTTTAATTTAATTTTAAAATCAGCAGAAACTCTAATTTATGATAATAAATGCAAAATTGTTTATGTTGACACAACATAAAATATTTTTTACGAAAAAAAGTAAATTTTCTGTTTCAATGTAAAAGTGAAATTCCCGACATTTGAAGCCATCGCAACTGTCTTTAATTGAACATATATGATCGGACCTATATTTCCTATATTTAATAAACAAACAAATATTAAAATTACATTAGTCGAAAATCTGAATTTTATTAAACAATTTTGTAAAAAAATAAATTAGCTATAAATTTGTTGGTGCTGATTTTATGAACCAGTATGTCTCAATGTACACAAAAAATAAACTTTAGGTCTCGGACACAAAGTTTTTATTTATTGTTGCATAGTGTAATACCGTCGAATCGTATTGACATCAAATTTTACTTAGCATTAAACTATGTGAGATTAATATATTAAATGTATAAAAGCAAAGTGGCGATTCTGAGATAAGTGACGAATGCTCCGCTGCTACTCTAGTTATATATTTTAATGATGCAAGTCCTTTACAAATGCATCGGCTTGGTTAATTTAGATGAAGTGTATCAAAAAATGTTCAAGAACAGAAGAAATAAAGGCTGTCGGCTTTAATTTTATTATTTTATTTTATTTATGTTCGTCTACGTAGCCAGCGGAATGCTCATTTATAGGGAGTGACAATTATTTTACGATAGTTATAATGTGAGGAGTGTGCATAATATGATATTTATTGAGAACAAAAATGGATCCACCTTACCTGGTACTTTTTTAAATCTATTTTCTTCTTCAACGATCTCCAGTACTGATGATGTATTATGAATTTTATTCGTTTCAATTAAGCATTTTACATTTTTGTCTTGTAATAAATACATTTAATATGATTTTTGTTTATTTAAATATATGTATGTATGTATGGTAGGTATTCTTGTTGTATTCTTGATAATGGAAACTTGCTAAAAATAAAACAAAACAAATTCTATTCACAAAAGTCTAAAAAAATAATTTCGATTTGTTTCCTTCCTTCAACCCAAATTCATTTGGGTTTATTGGCATAATAATTTAATATATTTATCAAATAATCAGGAACAAACAAGGTGTGTCCACGTTCTTTTGGTGCCGGTTAGTTATATCAAACAAATAGCTTGACCCTTTCTTATATCTTATGCTTTTGTTCTACATCGAATTTCATAATTAGTCGTCGATTTCTGTTGTCAACAGGTCAAATATGAATTTTATCAACGTTGTTACAGTTGCTTTGGTTAGCTTTTATTGGTTTAACTGCCCACTGACCTTCATACAGGTTTAACAAATATTTACTAGAAGCTAACAATGTCCCCACTGGGTTAATACATCATCATTTAGTGGGTGATAGGATTTCATATAGATAAAGATATTAAAATAATGCTATTGATGTTAAGACATCACTCATCGTCGGTATGACATATGGATATTATAGCTCAATAAAGTAAAGAGGTTGGTTTTCCGCAACACTACACCAAGGTAAATATCAATGCAAGCGCGAGTATTTAGTTGAATAAATGAAGTGTTGCTGAACTTTCAAACTATTCCCCTGTACAATTATTTAACTATTCGATTATTCAAATCGAAATAATTATGAATTAGATAAGATACAATGGAATTCGGGGAAAATATAAATATTTGTCTAAACATATATGGGACACTTATCATCGGCAGAATGGCTGGAAGCCTTACGCATACTGGCCAAACGATAGAATGGCGGTGTCTCGGTGCGTTCAATTAAGCAATTCAGTGTCTCCACCGTCTGCAGTTCCGCCATCAATTCATCCAGCAAACGATTCGGACAGGTACGTGCTAAATAAAGAGCCACGCGTTTAGCCTTCAACACGAAAAGAAAACACAAGAAATGCAATTTTATGTAAAATGATATGGGACCATCGTACTGAGAAAGGAAATCATTTTTTCATCTTTCTCTCTCTGCAAGACTACGCAATAAAATGTTTTAATTAAATATTCCACGGATGGATATAAATTTAT
Organism: Polietes domitor; assembly: GCA_947397865.1. NCBI lineage: Eukaryota > Metazoa > Arthropoda > Insecta > Diptera > Muscidae > Polietes > Polietes domitor. The sequence goes on along the minus strand of OX377621.1, from coordinate 104,847,161 downwards.
TTACTTACGTGGAGCAGCAGTTCATTGGGATCCATACCACACATCATCACCAAGTATCGTAAAATGACTTTCAGATTGTTCGGCCAAAATTAGCACAAAGTGCCCCACAATTCCTCAATGTCACGTGGATGCGAATAGGAGAATTGCGAATGTTCGTTTAAAGAAGATAATGAAAACCTTGCAAAAAAGTAATTTTAGATGAAACATTGATGTAAAAGAGATTGTTGAGTATCATTTCAGTTGCTTCTGTCGAACCGGTACCCTCTCTACGACCTCTTGTTCCAGAGTCAGGGAAATACTTGAACATAACGACGAAACACGTATAAAATAAATTAATTAATATCAAATATGAAGGGCAAGGACAAAGTATTATATTTCAACAGGTGGTTCAATAAAACTGAGGGAACATTTCCAATAAGAATTCTTGGCTCAGTTAAGCGTACATTTCCTATTAATTAATTTAAATTAAATCCGAACTGTGACATGATGATTTTCTAGGACAAGAACGCATTTTAGTTAGTGCAAATATAATATTAAAATGGTTGCTCAGTAAAACTGAGGCAAACATTTCCTATAGTTTCAATGAATTTTAAATTTGAACTGAAATTTTGTGATTTTGTGCCTATTGCAGCACTGTGCTTACCATGATTTATGACAGTGGCGTGGCTGGGGGCACTGTGGTTGCCACCAATTCCATATTATGCAGCCATGGTTGAAGGCACTGCAGCAATGAAGTCCTCACATCCTCATGAGCTGTTTGAAAACGATTAGTGATTTCTGAAATGGGAAACATAAATCAGGATGAGTTTAAATAACTTCCATTCATGTTGATTAAGGAGAAAAAATACTGGGTGCAATAAACTTACCTGAAAACATTGATACTGTTAGCTTTGGCCTTAACTGGGCCAATTGCTTTGAGAGGAATCGCTGAGACCGGCAGTATGCACTGCAAAGCAACACGTGGAATGTGCCCACTTTGTCATCTTCTGCAATGAAAAGAGAAACATAGTGATCGAAAAAAGGCGCAAAATGGATTTCAATAACATGAAAAAAGGAGCAACAAGTTTAAATACCACTATTACCCGAAGTCGTGATATCACCTCAAGAGTTTCGAAATTACGAATATTTCTTATTTGGAAATACGTTTTTACACTGTGATGTCAAATGAACTTTCACCAACGCCAGCCAAAGCCAAACTGAGTGTGAGTTTTGGCCAAAATGTACAATATACCTGTATATGCCTATAAAAGGACTTGGAGGGAGTTCCACTGGAATATTCCAACGACATTGGGAAGAAATTTAATGCAGAATTTCTCTTAACAGTACATGATGCTCTTACAAACATATTCCCATGTTCATTTCAAATCTTTAAGCCAATAGTTATTGGAATAAAAATTAAATATTTTGATTATAAACACTAGGCAACATGAAACCACGGAAAGATCAGTGTGTGTGTGTTTGGGAAATAGAAAGTATCAAAGAGAAAACGGAAATGAGACTGAAGCACTGTGGCGTATGAGCATGTCCAAAGAACACATTTCAACTTAATTTAAGAGCACATTCTGCCCCTATTGGAATAATGAGCCGCGAGGCACTGACAATTGTTGAACCACGGATTGTTGAATGTAAGGAAGGCAAGGATCTTAAAACCAAATTACACTCGTCCATTACTTTCAGTCTTCGGCGCGATGTTTTGATGTTAACTTAACCAAAAACAAAACAAAAATCAAGAAAGTGAAAGGGAAAGTTTTGCTGACGCAAATGCTTAACGCACAACAATTTTAATTCCGAACAATTGAAAGTGAAATTGATAAAAACTGTTTGTGATTCTCAAAAGGATAGTGTTCAATTAAAAACTAAATAAAAATAAATGAATGAAAGATATACACATAAATTGTATCGGAGCTATATCCAAACATGGAATGAAGTGACCGACTTTCACAGTAAGTTCTTCCAGTTCAATTATAACGTGTTATGCTCAATTTGGAGAAATTCAGTGGAAATACGTGGGGCGGAAATGTTTATGGGAGCTATATTTAAATCTGAACAGATCTGACCCATTTTCACCATGGGTGTTTCTAGTGCAAATATTAGATATTTTGCCAAATTTGAAGAAGATCTGTTGAAATATGTGGTATATAGAGCAGAAAAAGTTAAACTCGGAGCGAAATTTGTATGGGAGCTATATATAAATCTGAACCGATTTGACTCATTTTCACCATTGGTCTTTCTAGATGAAATATAAGATATTTGGCAAGATTTTATGACGATCTGCTAAAATAATCTGAACCACTTTTTACCAAGGATGTTTCTAGTATTAAATATGGAATAATTGTTATATAAATAAAACGAATAAAAAGTGTTAAAGTTAAAAAATAGTAAAATGAAAGTAATATTTATTTAATTTAACAGTATATATAAAATATTCGGAGTGAAAACTTAAACATACAATAAATACATCCCTGATTGATTTATCGAAACATTAAATGCAACGTAATAATAATTTTATTTTCAAAGTGAATTTATGTCTAACCAATTTGATAAAATAATTAACCAATAATACCAAATTCAAATTCCGCCCGTCTGTTGAAAGCACACTAGCATCTAAACGAAAGGAGCTAGGAGGTCCAAATTTTGCATAAGTACGTCTTATAGTCGTAGATCGGTTGGGCGAAATCGCCCAAAGGAAAAAATTTTTCCCTCACAAGGACTGAAAAATCCCTAATATTTTAGAGTATTTAGGCATGTTTTTTAATATGTCTGCTTGTATTTACTTTATATTGGGCATTCCCCCTATAACAAAAACGTACACCATAAAGTGACTCTTATTCGTTGAGGGCGAAATGGAGCAAAAAATGGATAAAAATGGTACCTATTGAACGACAACAGCTAGAAACACATTCACATGTGTACATTCCTCTAATTGAGAAGATACATAATATGAAATTACTAGCAGTACCCGCTGCTTCGCACGCGAAAAAGCAAGTTATTTGTTATTTTTATTTATTTATGTATCTATTTATTTAATTTTCTTTTGGTCGATATAGATAAATCTAAAATAGTAATTTGGAAACATCCTTTTATAAACCACTCACACACAGTCAAAGTAATGTGCTTGTCGATATGAACTATTTTAGCTGAACTCCTTCGTATGTATAATTTGTATCATTTTCTACCAAGTTTTGAACAAAAAATTACCACCATTTATGAAAAAAAAAATTACCATCAGATGAATTTACATACTAAATCAAGAAATCCATTTATGTTGCAAGTCTACGTTGTCAGAGGAATTTACACTCCACATTTCTCGACTATAGCTGCAATACTTTAGTTGGTACCATTTTTATCCCGTTTTGTCCCGCTCACCTCCTATAAGTAAAAATTTCAAAAAATCCATTTAGATTGCGCTTCTACTTTGTCAGGGAATTTACACTCCAAATTTCGCAACTATAACTGCACTATTTTATTTGTTACTATTTTTATCCCGCTCACCGTTTAGAAGTACAAATTTCGAAAAATTCTTTTAGATTAGCGCTTTTAATTGTCTATACTTTAGTTGGTACTACTTTTATCCGCTGCCAGAGGAATTTACACTCCAAATTTCACGATTGTAGCTACAATACTTTTGTTGGTACAATTTTTATCCATTTTTGCCCGCGCACCCCTTGAAAGTAAAAAATTTCGAAAAATCCAATTTTACTTCGCTTTTATATGGTCAGAGGAATTTACATACCAAATTTCACTATTCTATGTGTAACACTTTAGTTGGTACCATTTTTATCCCTTTTTGTCCCGCCCCTTTAAAGTAAAAATTTCGAAAAATCCAATTTTACTTCGCTTTTATATGGTCAGAGGAATTTACATAACAAATTTCACGATTCTAGGTGTTATACTTTAGTTGGTACCATTTTTATCCCTTTTTGTCCGCTCGCCCATTAAAAGTACAATTTTCGAAAAATCAATTTATATTGCAAGTCTACGTTGTCAGAGAAATGTAAATACCGATTTTCACGATTCTAGCTGCAATTCTTAAATCGGTACCATTTTATCCCTTTGTGTCCCGCTCGCCCCTTAAAAGTACATATTTCGAAAAATCCGTATTTGTAGCTCTTCTGCGTGGTCAGTGCAAGGAACTCACCGAATTTCATGTTTCTAACTACTGCCGTTTAGTCAGGACGAAGGTTCGATGTTTATCCCTTTTTGGGCCACTTTACCCCCTAAAAGTACGAATTTCGTAAAACCCTTTCTTAGTCGACGTCTACGTCATATTTGGGAACTACCCTGGAAATTTCATGACCCTAGCTGCAGCCATTTGGTCTGGGGGCTGGTCAATGATAAGTCAGTCAGTCAGTAACGCAACTCTTTTATATATATAGATTTTTTCCAAATTCGTACTTTAAAGGGATAAAATTGAAAAAGAAGGATAAAAATGGTACCAACCAAACGGCTGCATCTAGAATAATGAAATTCGTTGTATACATTCCTCTGATTGCGTAGACACGTAAAATAGAAGGATTTTTCGAAATTCGTACTTTTTGGGGTTCAAATGGAAAAAAGGTGATACAAATAGTACCAACCAAATGACCTAACCTTGAGTCATGAAATTATGAGTATACATACCTCTCAGTCAGTCACGAAAAATAAAATATTTTTCCAAATTCGTACTTTCAAGGGATACAATGGGTACAGGGGATAAAAATAGTAACAACTTAACGAATACAGCTAGAATGATGAAATTCGGTGTGTACATCATCTAATTGTGTAGACACGTTAAATAAAGAGGTTTTAGATAGTCATACTCTTGAGGGGGTAAATTTGGAAAAAGGGGATACAAATGGTACCAACCAAACGGCTGCACCTAGAATAATGAAATTCGGTGTATACATTCTTCTGAGTGCATAGACACGCAAAATAAAAAGATTTTTCCAAATTCGTACTTTTTACTTTTACGGCAAAAATTGTTTGAATCATTAAGTTTGGTTATATTGCACTATGTACGTGAGATAATGGATTTTCAAATCTAATTGGAATTAAAATAGAATGGAAATACATCCAACTATAGCACCCACTATCTACCAATATAGATGGTATTTAATCTTTTTCAATATATATATTTTTTTAATTGATTTGAAATATTATTTCGATATATAAATAGTGTAAACGTATTGGTAGCTTTGCTTTATTTATAAAATATTTTTTTTTTTCAATATTTGTATTTGTTTTGTTTTGACTATAATAAAAAATATATATTTTCCTGTAATATTACTGCACTTCTACGAAAGTCGACAGTCTCTGTGGAATACAATCCAATCCGAACTTAACGCCGTTGTTACTTGTTTTTATATCACATCACATGACAAATATTCTGGGATCCTTGACCACCACACCATGTACTCGTAATTACATGACACGTTTCCTTTTAATGTTTGCGGTAATACAATTACCTAATGTCATGTTAATTGTAGATTTATTTAAAGGCAGATGCTGCCTGCTGTTCCATCATAAACCATGAAAGCACATACAGCATATGTATTTGGCCATACACATTAATGGTTATGTCCACATGACAATCAATGTACGTCCTTGAACAAGTTTTATTACTAAGGAATTTCGTAAATATATATCACAAATATGTGTACAATTCTCTTCTTGCTGTATTCATAAGTATTTCATTTAAAAGCACAAGTAATTTTAAAAATAAAAATATTATAGGCATACAAAATAGTGTTGCCGCAAACAAAAATATCTAAAAACTTAAGTTAGGCCATTCAAGAAAATTCTCACACTATTCCACAATGCATCAACATATGCTACACATTTTACTGTCAAAGCAGCCCAAGAGTATGCTCCATAAATTGTGTGTTTATTACTTAAATTCCCCACTCTGTACAGGATTACAGAGGGTGCAGAACGAGAACAACGCACACTAAAACACACACCGAAAGTTCCATTACATTAAGGACTAATGAGACAAAATTAATTGCATAGTTGTTATTGGAGAAGAAAGTAATTTTAGTCGAATACTTTGCATATCCTACAAACGTGTCCAGGAAACTTGAGGAGAACAAATTGTATAAGTTCAGGCGTCTTTTTTTAGTCGTACGACCATGTGATACCCACAAAACTTCATTTTTGTGCAGACAGACCATTCAACGAAGTGATTTTAAGTTGATTGTTATAATAAATATTAGGAATATATTGATCAAATTCGAATACTATGAAGAAATGCTGCAAGACACAAGATATGTGATATGTGATAGAGTATGAAAGAGCACAATAAATTAAAGCAACCTTTTCAATAACTACAACTAGAGCTGAACAAATATTTCCATTCAGCATTTAAGCTTATTTTCCGCGGAAGGATGATGTTCGTTTTCCCTCATTTTGTTGCTGTGTGCGTCATAAATTTAATCATTCTAATATTTCCCGCAGAAAAAAATATTTCCAAGGAATGTACAATTTATTATCACAATTTTGTATAACATAGTACTCTTAAGTTCGAAGTTAAACGACTTTGCTAGAGAAACTTTTTGAATTGAAACTACAGAATTCTTTCAGGCGCTGCTGCGCAGTCACATCCTGCTCCATCATCGTCGCACAGTGGTTCAGAATCAAAATCCATCGGCCAAAATGCAGTAACTTTTGTTCTAGTAAACATTTTTGAGTTTGGTAAAAAATCAATTTCGTGCAGGCAAAAGTTAACCTACAAAAACGGGGAAGCCTTCAACATTTCCAAATATGTATACATTTCGTTAATGGCTTTTGAAGGAAAAAAGTTGTGTTGGTCCAAAGTCAAACATTTTTTCAAAAAGAATATTTTTCAAGTCAAACATTTTTATAAAAAGGATATTTTTACAATATTCATTACAACCAAACAATATTTGTCACAAACATAGTTTTCACGTCATAATAAAGCTAAGAAACCACAATTTCTATTAAAAATATTCAGTGCAAAATCTCTTAAAATGTGTGAGAAACAGTTCGACAAAGTCAAAAAAGAAATTACGTTTTCTCAATTTTCCAAATCTGAAAAACGTAAAAATCTATAATACAAAAAAATAAAAATTTTTCCACGCGTTTTGAACAAAAAAAATAAAAATTTTAATTCCTTTAAAATCTAAAAATACGAAAAGTGGTCAACTTTGGGCCGATTTATAAAATATATCCGATTTAACCATTTTTAATGTTAATATCTCAAAATAATAATTGGGTCCTTGTCTAATTTTAATTTTTTACAGAACTAGAACGAAAGTTATTGAATTTTGGCCGACGGATTTTGATCCTGAACCACTGTGCGTCATGATTAATGAATCCGAGGCAAGAGTTGAAAATTTATGCAGAAATGAAAAAAATCACTCAGGTGTAAAAAATACCCAGTAGAATGGAAAGGATATTGTAGGCTCGTGGGAATTGAGTGTATTCTTCTGGGGGTTGCATTTCAACAACATATTAAATTTAGTTGAAGACGTTTAAAGTCACTCAATTTGTTGCTTATTCTTCGGTTTTAAACCACATCGAATATTTGGGTCAGGTGTTATCGGTCCACTCTCTGTAAACGAAGTTGTTTATTGGCAGACAGACCTTGATTTTTGGTTTAAATATGGTCCTTATCGACAATTTGTATTATGCCGACAATAATTCAATGAATGCCGTCAAAATTACCTGAAACAATAAAAAAACAAGTACGGAAAGGCTAAAGTCGGGCGGGCCGACTATATTATACACCCCACTTTCTATCCGAATACAATTCAATTCGGTAAAAAAGTGAAAACTGGAAGAATTCTTGTATGTTTCCTTATCATAGGCTAATATGACCAGACCTAATTTGCCAAATCGAGAAGAATATTTGTATCGGGGCTATATCCAAACATCGAATGAAGTGACTCGCTTTCAGAAGAGGTTCTTCCAGTTTAAGTATAACGTGTTATGCTCAATTTGAAGAAATTCGGTGAAAACACGTGGTTTCTGGGGCGAAAAAATCAAGCCGGGATCGAAATTTATGGGAGCTATATATAAATCTGAACCGATCTGACTCATTTTCACCGTGGGTGTTTCTAGTGGATATATACGATATTTAGCCAAATTTGAAGAAAATATGTGGCATATACAGAGACTAGTAAATCAAAAAAAAAATTTTTTTCAAATCCATGCTTTATGCAAGCAGAATTCTATTGGGCCTAGAAATTCTTTTTTAGTTATCTTTTGTAGAAGGAAAAATTACTGCGTTATCAGGAGCAGAAAAAATAGATTTTTAATTTGTGGTTTGTATGGGAGGTACCGCGCCCCTTTGTCCATTCCCGCTCATATTTGCAGCAGCACTTAAAAAATGCACACCAATCCGACGTACCAAATTTTGTTCAAATACCGTTATCAGGAGCAGAAATAATAGATTTTTAATTTGTGGTTTGTATGGGAGGTACCACGCCCCTTTGTACAATCCCGCCCATATTTGCAGCAGCACTTAAAAAATCCACACCAAACCGACGTACCAAATTTTGTTTAAATACCGTTATCAGGAGCAGAAATAATAGATTTTTAATTTGTGGTTTGTATGGGAGGTACCACGCCCCTTTGTCCAATTGGTCAAATTTTTCCATTTCCTTGTATTGTCATCGAAAATGATTAAGTGTGCAAAATTTGAGCAAAATTGGTTGAGAAAAAAGCTTTCAAAAATTGATTTCAAATTTTGTGGCACACAAACATATATAGAAAGTAACCTTATATAAAGCATGGAAAAAACTGGTTTTAATTTCGTATGGGAAGGGTCACGGCCACTTTCCGCCCATCTCGGTGTCGAAATACTCTAAAACCGGTTTTAATTTCAGATGGGAAGTGTCACGTCCACTTTCCGCCCATCTTTGCACAACTATTTACACTGGATCAACTCACACAAAATTTCAGCACTCTAGGTCTATGACACCTACTGACCATATTCGATTATATGTTTTAACTTCGTATGTGAGGTACCACGCCCACTTTCCCAATACCGTCCATTTCTGGCACAACTACGCAGGTTTATGCTAGATGCACTTACACAAAATTACAGTAGGTGTAATTTTGGTTTTATCTTCATATGGGAGGTGCCACGCCCACTTTTGCATTACCGCCCATTTTAGGCGCAACTACGCACATTGATGCTAGATGCACTTACACAAAATTTGAGCACTATACGTGTCATAGAACTGACACTATTCGATAATATGTTTTAACTTCGTATTCCAATACCGCCCATTTTTGGCAGAACTACGCACATTGATGGTAGATACACTTACACAAAATTTCAGTTTTTTATCTGCCATAGAACGGCATATATTCGAAAATGGGTTTTAACTTCGTATGGGAGGTGCCACGCCCACATTTCCATTACCGCCCATTTTTGTCACAACTACGCACATTAATGCTAGATGCACTTACACAAAATTACAGTAGGTGTAATTTTGGTTTTAACTTCATATGGGAGGTGCCACGCCCACTTTTGCATTACCGCCCATTTTAGGCGCAACTACGCATATTGATGCTAGATGTACTTACACAAAATTTGAGCACTATACGTGTCATAGAACTGACACTATTCGATAATATGTTTTAACTTCGTATGGGAGGTGGTACGCCAACTATTCCAATACCGCCCATTTTTGGCACAACTATGCACATTGATGCTAGATGCACTTACACAAAATTTCAGCACTCTAGGTGTCATAGAACTGACAATATTCAATAATAGGTTTTAACTTCGTATGGGAGGTGCCACGCCCACTTTTCCAATACCGCCCATTTTTGGCACAACTATGCACATTGATGCTAGATGCACTTACACAAAATTACAGCACTCTAGGTGTCATAGAACTGACTATATTCAATAATAGGTTTTAACTTCGTATGGGAGGTGCCACGCCCACTTTTCCAATACCGCCCATTTTTGGCACAACTATGCGAATTGATGCTAGATGCACTTACACAAAATTTCAGCACTCTAGGTGTCATAGAACTGACAATATTCAATAATAGGTTTTAACTTCGTATGGGAGGTGCCACGCCCACTTTTCCAATACCGCCCATTTTTGGTACAACTATGCACATTGATGCTAGATGCACTTACACAAAATTACAGCACTCTAGGTGTCATAGAACTGACAATATTCGATAATAGGTTTTAACTTCGTATGGGAGGTGCCACTCCCACTTTTCCAATACCGCCCCTTTTTGGCACAACTATGCACATTGATGGTATATGCACTTACACAAAATTTCAGCACTCTAGGTGTCATAGAACTGACAATATTCAATAATAGGTTTTAACTTCGTATGGGAGATGCCACGCCCACTTTTCCAATACCGCCCATTTTTGGCACAACTATGCACATTGATGGTATATGCACTTACACTAAATTTCAGCACTCTAGGTGTCATAGAACTGACAATATTCAATAATAGGTTTTAACTTCGTATGGGAGATGCCACACCCACTTTTCCAATACCGCCCATTTTTGGCACAACTATTCGAATTGATGTTAGATGCACTTACACAAAATTTCAGCATTCTAGGTGTCATAGAACTGACAATATTCAATAATAGGTTTTAACTTCGTATGGGAGGTGCCACGCCCCTTTGTCCAATTGGTCAAATTTTTCCATTTCCTTGTATTGTCATCGAAAATGATTAAGTGTGCAAAATTTGAGCAAAATTGGTTGAGAAAAAAGCTTTCAAAAATTGATTTCAAATTTTGTGGCACACAAACATATATTAAGGATGATTTTTTAAGAGCTTGATAACTTTTTTTTTTTTAAAAACGCATAAAATTTGTAAAATCTCATCGGTTCTTTATTTGAAACGTTAGATTGGTCCATGACATTTACTTTTTGAAGATAATTTCATTTAAATGTTGACCGCGGCTGCGTCTTAGGTGGTCCATCCGCTTAGTCCAATTTTGGCATTTCCACGAGTAACAGAGACCCAATTGGTGCGAACGGCGACGAATCGAAAATTGGTGGTCAGCATTAACACTGGCCGATACAGCTGCGATATTTTCTTCAGTTCGCACTCTACGTAAGCGTGTTGGTGGTTTAATGTCCAACAATGTAAATTAGGTTTCTATGGAATACACACATTCGGCTGAATCCGCATGTGTTAAAATCGTATTAAGTATTTATTTGTTTTCTTAAAAGATGCAAAATTCTCAGAACTTCATTCGCATGAGGTTATTTTTAGTCCAAAAAAACTAACCATTTTATTATATATGTATATATGGGTTTAAAATTTGTTTACAAATAAACTGCTGGTTGAGATAAATGGATGGCTTGCTTTTCGGAGCCATAACCACAGCTAATGTGTAGCATACTTTCCGTGGTTTACACATACAGTGTTGATATACTATTATCTCAGTTATTCAGCTTTATGTTTATATCAAAACAATCTGGTGGTGGTCACATTATATACTTTGTTTGGATGTTCTGGTTCGTGCTTGTTTGTTTGGATGGTCGCTACGTGCCAGCATTAAAGAGCCATCAAATATGATGTTTATAGCGAAAAGTTAAAACGCAAAAAAGAAATCTTCCTAAATTCAGTTCTGAAAAAGTATAGGTGAGCAACTAATTTCTTCCCCAGACTACAGTGGTTCATTGCGGGGAAAAACTAACTTCTAACGACGATACAATATAATAAAATTCATAGAAGCAAGTTATGCTACCACGATCATGATTTCGACCATGTCAAAAATCTTTTCAAGTGGCTTCGCAGCGACTTTTCAACATCAAACCCGGCCTCTATAAGGAGATGATTCTCACAAACGAATGAGAAGCACAACACACTTGCCGAATTTTAATTAATTATTTAACGAATTAATTTTAAAATATTTACTAACTAAGTCGAGACATTTCTCTATTAAACGCGTGTTTAAGGATATATGGGGTATCTAAGTTGGTCCGCCGTCTGGACCAAATTCACTTTCGCGCAGGCACAGTGGTTAGGAACAGTCACAAAAAAATAAAAAAGGATTAAATAACTTTTATTTCTTTTATAGCGAATATTGAAACACAATAACTAATTTGGAAAACATATATGGATAATGCGGAAGTTACCGTTCTAGAACATAATTACTAGAAAACCATCCTTATACTTATGTGAAAACATATTTATTTCGCAAACGCGGATTTTTTGCATCCTCCGTGTAGAAACCACACACTTTAACCGATTTCCTGTATTACATTATATTTCACACAGAAACATCGATCCACGATTTTAAATAGTGCCCATACAAATGCCCTTGCCGATTTGACAAGAAGGATTATAAAGATCATTCGTTAAGATATTAGCTATTAAATAATATAATAAAATGGTCAAAACGACACGTATGCCTTTGTGGATTTCTTTGTAAGACCCTAAAGGACGTTTGGTAGACCCTTCATTTTTAATTCCAATAGACTTAGAATCGGTTATAAAGATCATTCTTTAGGATATTAGCTATTAAATAATATAATAAAATGGTCAAACCGCCACGTATGTCTTTGCGAATTTCTTTGTAAGAAGCTAAAGGACGCTTGGTAATCAAAGTACAGGTCCCAATTATTACCCGATTCCAAAGAACAACTAAAGATAATTGGTTCACATTTAGATATATTATACAAATGTCATTCCCGATATTAATCATTCTTGTTAGAAACATCTGTAGTAAAAGTGGATCAAATCGGTCAACCAGTCACAAACTGGTTGTAAACTAGTGTCAATTAAGTGACCATTTTGATAGCGATGAATGAAATAATTGAAAGTATATTTATAAACTCCCCGAGAGTATTATGTCTCTGTGCATTTGTTTGTAACACCCAAAAGTAAGTGAGATAGACCCATTGTTAATTATACCATTCGACTTAGAATCACTTTTTGAATCGATTTAGCAATGTCCGTCTGTCTGTCCATCTATTCTAGCAATCACGATTCAGGTCGCAATTGTAGCCAGAACCAAATGAAACTTTGCACAACGAAGTTTTTCGGGACAAGGACGAACGCTAGTTAAGGAAGGTTCAGATTTAGATATAGCCCCCATACGAATTTCACTCCCGATATGACTCTTTTCACTCTAGATACCACATATTACAACAGATTTTCTTCAAAGCTCCCTCTATAGCTCCCATACAAATTTCGCTCCCGATTTGACTATTTCCGTTCTAGAAACCAGATATTGTATCAGATTGTCTTCAGATTTGGCAAAACATCTTATATTTAAACTAGGAACACCTATGTTGAAAATTGGTCAGATCGGTTCAGATTTGTATATAGCTCCCATTCAAATTTCGCTCTCGATTTAACTTTTTCTGGTCTAGAAACCACATATTTTTACAGATGTTCTTCAAATTTGGCAAAATATCTTATACTTCCACAAGAAATACCCATGGTGAATATAGGTCAGAACGGTTCAGATTTATATATAGCTCCCTCACAAATTTCACTCCTGATTTCACTTTTTCGACTCAATAAACATATTTTAACAAATCTTCTTCAAATCTTGCAAAATATCTTATATTTCAACTAGAAACACCCATGCTGAAAATTGGCCAGATCGGTTCAGATTTACATATAGCTACCATTCAAATTTCGCTCCCGATTTGACTTTTTCTACTCTAGAAACCACATATTTTAACAGATCTTCATAAAATTTGGCAAGATATCTTTTGTTTCCATTAGAAACACCCATGGCGAAAATGGGTCAGATCGGTTCAGATTTATATATAGATCACATATAAATTTTGCTCCCAAATTTTTCCGCTCTAAAATCCACATATTTTAACAGATTTTCTTCAAAATTGGCAAAACACCTTATATTTCAACTGGAAATACTTGTGGTGAAAATGTGTTAGATCGGTTCAGATTTACATATAGCTCCCATACAAATTTCGTTCCCGGATCGACTTTTTCCACCCCTGAAACCACGTATTTTCAACGAATTTCATGAAAATGAGCATAACACGTTTACTTGAACTGAAATAACTTATTGTGAAAGTTAGTCACTTCATTCCCTGTTTGGATATAGCCCCGATACAAATATTCCTCTCGATTTGACAAATTTGGTCAGGTCATATTAGACTATGATTAGGAAACCTACAAAAAGCCTTCCCGTTTTCACTTTTTTACCGAATTGAATTGTGTTCGGATGGAAGGTGGAGTGTATCATATAGTCGGCTCCGCCCGACTTTAGCCTTTCCTTACTTGTTTTAAGCTGACAATCTAGTGTAATTACTTAATCGATTTTTCCATTAATTTAAGGAAGAGTCCTTCTTATTGCTTATTTGGTATGTGAGGTGCTGTTCGAGATAAAGTCTCCTTTGAAGGATGAAATTGCTAGACGTTGCTATGGCACAAAAGCCATGAATTAAATAATTAATTGTATACTTTATACATACTTTAAATATGATTTGCTGTGGAGTGGGTGGCATATTGTTTTGCATAATTTAGAGCTCGATTTTGAAAATTGTAAACAAAAACAAATGCTAAAACGTCCATCAAAATATTTTAGTTTCAACTGAATAGGAAATGAAGGAGCACAGCGGATGACTCTGTTATACGAATACTACCGGGAACTTGTTTGGACAGCTAAAGTTGAATAAACATGTACAAAATAAATATAACAAATTAAGTTTAGTCAGGAAAAAACTGCCTTCAAAACATGTCTACCGTTTCACTCTTCTGAGAAACTCGGATTTGAAATGTTGTACAAAACCGGACACATGATGAATGCTTTTTGAAGGCAGGTTTGCTTTCAGAGACGAGAACATAATAATTTACAATTTATTCCATTTTAGAAATGACAATTTATTGTTTTCACTCTGTTGAACAATAGCGAAACATTGACTCGATGTGTTCGTATTATTTAGACTTTTGGTATTGACCAAAATTAATTAAACGTCATTGGATATAAATATATGTATACTTCAATAATGACTGAATCTTCATTCAAAGTTCAAAAAATTGTTCTTCTACAGTAGTACACAAATATTGAAAATGTATAATAGTATTTGTATTTACCATGAAACAATTGCTTATCATCTGATTGCAATGAAATTTTGCACTTATGTTGATCTAGTCATAAAAAATATAAACAAGTAAAAAGGCGTTAAGTTCGGCCGGGCCGAATCTTATATACCCTCCACCACGGAGTGCATTCCATAGTATTACCAGCAGATTAAAAGAAAGTCGACTTTACATAGAAGCACAGTACCATATTACGAAAATTGTGATATTTTAATGCACATTACTATATTTGTTTACTATTTCAAACTATAATGTATACTTATGCGCACTGTTTAAAATCGACTCTATATATAAATAAAATGCTGAAATTGTGAAAGTGAACATGCCTAAATATTAGCCGATTGTCAGTCACCATTAGAAGGAA
Source organism: Polietes domitor (assembly GCA_947397865.1). NCBI lineage: Eukaryota > Metazoa > Arthropoda > Insecta > Diptera > Muscidae > Polietes > Polietes domitor. Next base: position 104,831,775 of record OX377621.1, on the reverse strand, counting down.
GCATTTCCAGATACAGACAAAGTGATAAGAAAAGTATAAATTTTAAAGATATCCCCATTCGCCCCATTCTCCGCCCAAATGTACAAATTTCGAAAAAACCCTTTTTCGAGTCTTCATAGTCAGAATGTATACACCGAATTTCATGATTTCAACTTCAGCGGTTTGGTATGTTCCATTTGTATCCCTCTTTTTAATTATATCCCTTAAAAGTACGAATTTCGAAAAATCCCTCTATTTTACGTGTAATTAGAGGGATGTACACACCGAATTTCATGATTCTAGCTGTTTTCGTATCATTGGTACCATATTTTATCCCTTTTTGACCCATTTCGCCTGCTAAAACTTTTATTTTCTTTGTGGTGCATCCAAGCTACAAGAGGAATGTCTGCAACAAATTTTAACTGTATGAAAATAAGAAATTTAATTAAAAAGCCAAGGCTACCAATATTTGTATACTATATATATAATGGATATAATACTTCAATTCATAAAGTAAATATAAGGGAGCAATCATAAATACCCTAAATATTGGGGGATAGAGAGTGTACTTTCAGCTACAGTCGTTTGGTTGCTTGTATTTCCTTCCTATTTTAATTTCAATAGTATAAATTTTGAAAATACCTTATCTCTCACGTACGCAGTATAAGACAACTTCATGGTTCTACCATTTTTGTCATAAAAGCAAAAGTACGAATTTGGAAAAAAAATATTTTACGTGGCTATGCAATCAGAGGAATGTATACGCCGAATTCCATGATTCTATCAGCGGCCATTTTGTTGGTACCATTTTTATCCCCTTTTTCCAATTTTGCCCCCTCAATAGTACGACTATCTAAAATCTCTTTATTTTACGTATCTACATAATTAGAGGGACGTACTCACTGAATTTCACCATTCTTGCTGTATTCGTTTAGTTGGTACTATTTTTATCCCCTGTAGCCATTATATCCATTGAAAGTACGAATTTGGAAAAAACGTTTTATTTTTCGTGTCTACGCAGTCAGAAAAATGTATACTCCGAATTTCATGATTCTAGCTGCTGTCATTTGGTAGGTACTATTTTTATCCCCTTTTTCCATTTGAACCCCAAAAAGTACGAATTTTGGAAAGTTCATTTATTTTACGTGTCTACGCAATCAGAGGAATGTATATATCGAATTTCATTATTCTAGGTGCAGCCGATAAGTTGGTACTATTTTTATCCCTCTATCCCCATTTAACCCCTTAAAAGTACGAATTTAGAAAAAATACTTTTATATTATGTATGTACTCTATTAGAAAATGTACACGCCAAATTTCGTGTTTCTATCTGTTGTCGTTTGATAGGTACCATTTTTATCCCTTTTTGTCCCATTTCGCCCCCTACAAATAAAAATCACTCTATAGTGCCCTTTTATGCTATAGAGGGAATGCGCATTGCAAATATCAACTAAATACAAGCTAATATGTTCAAAAAACATGCTGAAATACTCTAAATATTAGGGGTATTTTCAGTCCTTGTGAGGGAAAAATTTTTCCCTCTGGGCCGATTTCGTCCACTTTCAATCCCAACCGATCTACAACCATAAGACACATTTAGGAAAAATTTGAACCTCCTAGCTCATTTCGTTCGGCCGCTATCGTGCTTTCAACAGACAGACAGACAGACAGACAGACAGACGGACAGACGGACAGACGGACAGACGGACAGACGGACAGACGGACAGACGGACATGGCTATATCGTCTTAGAATTTTACCACGACCCAGAATATATATACTTTATGGGGTCTCCGATGAATATTTCAAGGTGTTACAAACGGAATGACAAAGTGAATATACCCCCATCCTGGAGGTGGAGGGTATAAAAAGTGAAATATGTAACCGAAAGACAATGACAAATTACAAAAATTTTTTTTACATAGTATCGACCAAGGGGTGCCTAAACTTGGCAAGTGTGTCTCATAAAATCATGTATAGAAGCAATAAAGACATTTTATTAAGACGTGCTTAAAAGGGAGTTTCAAACCCCCTACAGAGAAGTTTCGATCATATACTTTTTTAAAACCGTTTTTTGTTGTAACTCTTACTCAGGTTCGAGAGCATTTGTTTTTGTTTTCTTAAAAAGAAAACAAAGTATTTTAAAAAGATGTGTTTGTAGAGTGATAAAAAACTCGTTTTTTAACAATGCCGGGTTTTCGGGTTTTTCGAAAACCGCGATTTAAAAAAACCGGTTGCCCGGTTTTCAATTTTACAAAAAGCCGGTTGGACCGGGTTTTTCTTAAATCAATAAAAAAATCAATTATTCCTGCTCAATATAAAGGGTTTAATTTCCTTAAGAGTTTTAATTGCATCGATCTCCATTAAAGTGAATGTAATTAAAACGAAGTCGAAAAGGGCGCGGTTGCCGCTATATAAACTTCTCAATTCTTCACTAACATAAATTAATTCAATTTTCGCAGCTTTACATATATATATATATATATATATATATATATATATATATATATATATATATATATACTCTATTAACCATATTTACAGTTTTTTACAATAACTATAAACACTAATTAAGTTCCAAGCATTCTTCGTCGAATTAAGAACAAAATTTTTTTGATGTTGAATATAGCTAATTCCAGTTTTTTTCTCAAAATGATAATATTGTTGTTGTTGTTGTAAAAAAACCGGTTTACACGGTTTTCCGCGTAAACCGCGATTTCTAAAAACCCGACGGACGGTCTGAAATGAAAAACCCGGTTGGCCCGGTTTTCGGTTTCGGGTCTGATAACTCTAAGTGTGTGACATTTATTTGGTTCGGTTGCTAGCTGGGCAGACGATCGTTTCAAGGGACGCTACTCCCCCTTATCAATGCCCAGTGCAAACCAAATAAATGTCACACACTTCTGTTTAAAATACTTTGTTTTCTGTTTAAGAAAACAAAAACAAGTGATCTCGAACCTGAGTAAGAAAGAGTTGCAACAAAAATTATGAAAAGAAAAGATCAAAAAATAAAAAAACAAAACAGATGACTTTCTGAAGCTATAAAATATAGAATTTTTAAGTTCATTTGAAAATAACTCGTCTGAAATGGTAATTTTACAGTAAAATTGTCACTTTCTTGATTTTCGGACAAAGGTTATGAGAAATACAAACAAACTGAAGGAATTGTGCCAACTACAAGATTGTGTAATGCTAATATCGCCACTTCTTCACATTTGACTAGAGCAATATCTTATGAACTTTTAATTCTGTACTACAATAAATGTTTGGAAATTTAATAACAAAATCTTTAATATTTCGTCTCTATTTTAAAATCTACTTTAAAGTTGCGAAACAATAAGAAATGAGTTTTTTTTGTCATATTTCTCACTTCACTGCCAAATATTTTTCAGAGTTAATATTTTTTATTTTTGTGTACAAGTATTATTCAAAAGAGAAACAGCAAATTCAGTAACTTGGTTCTACGTAGGAAAACGAAACTCTAAAATACCAATTATTTGGTATTTTGGAATTAAAATTTGTAGGAGTTTTTCGTCTTGCATCGAGTACAAAAATGATGTATTTGTTATTCGAATTTATACATATTTAAGATTATAAAAATGAAGAAACATTTCCAAATATTTTTATTTAATCGGAATATGCGTATAAAGATTTGGATTAAACATCCTGTTACTCATGTAACTCCTGTATACATTGAAAACCCCAACACTCATTACTAGACAGCGGATTTGTATGCAAAATCGTATTTTGAACGGATGGTTATAATTGAATGACGTCTTCATACAAATGATTTTACTTGTAAAGAGTGATTTTTTTTGAGGTTAGGATTTTCATGCATTAGTATTTGACAGATCACGTGGGATTTCAGACATGGTGTCAAAGAGAAAGATGCTCAGTATGCTTTGACATTTCATCATGAATAGACTTACTAACGAGCAACGCTTGCAAATCATTGAATTTTATTACCAAAATCAGTGTTCGGTTCGAAATTTTTTATCGACAAATTTTGTTCAGCGATGAAGCTCATTTCTGGTTGAATGGCTACGTAAATAAACAAAATTGCCGCATTTGGAGTGAAGAGCAACCAGAAGCCGTTCAAGAACTGCCCATGCATCCCGAAAAATGCACTGTTTGGTGTGGTTTGTACGCTGGTGGAATCATTGGACCGTATTTTTTCAAAGATGCTGTTGGACGCAACGTTACGGTGAATGGCGATCGCTATCGTTCGATGCTAACAAAATTTTTGTTGCCAAAAATGGAAGAACTGAACTTGGTTGACATGTGGTTTCAACAAGATGGCGCTACATGCCACACAGCTCGCGATTCTATGGCCATTTTGAGGGAAAACTTCGGAGAACAATTCATCTCAAGAAATGGACCGGTAAGTTGGCCACCAAGATCATGCGATTTGACGCCTTTAGACTATTTTTTCTGGGGCTACGTCAAGTCTAAAGTCTACAGAAATAAGCCAGCAACTATTCCAGCTTTGGAAGACAACATTTCCGATGAAATTCGGGCTATTCCGGCCGAAATGCTCGAAAAAGTTGCCCAAATTTGGACTTTCCGAATGGACCACCTAAAACGCAGCCGCGGTCAACATTTAAATGAAATTATCTTCAAAAAGTAAATGTCATGGACCAATCTAACGTTTCAAATAAAGAACCGATGAGATTTTGCAAATTTTATGCGTTTTTTTTTTTTAAAAAGTTATCAAGCTCTTAAAAAATCACCCTTTAAAACAATTTAATAAACCGATATAACCAATTTTATGTCAGTATATCTTGCATAGCAATATGCATATTTTATATATTTGAGCATTAAAAATGGAATTTGCATAAAAATCCGCTGTCTACTCATTACACATCATATTTAGATCCATACTTTGTCAACAAGCATATCCAATTTTTTGTATTTATCATTGAAAAAATGCGTTACCTGAAGGGGGGTTAAGCGCCGAGGAATTTGATCGTTTTTTGTGTAATATTTCATCAAAATATATATGTTTGTATGTACCTTCAAGCAACTATTTGAAAAAATGTTCTAAACTTAGAGAACAAGTCGGATCATAAAAAAGCGATTGTATGCGGCCTACCAGCATACACTTTTCTGCTATTGCAGCAGTTTTTTGGCATAAAAGCAGTTATTCTGCAATCTTACATCACCATTCACACTGCTAAAGAGTTTGCAGTCTGCTAAAATTCACTGCTTGCAATTAAAATATAAAAATAGATAAGCGTTCCTTTTATAAAGGGTGATTTTTTAAGAGCTTGATAACTTTTTTTTAAAAAAAAACGCATAAAATTTGCAAAATCTCATCGGTTCTTTATTTGAAACGTTAGATTGGTCCATGACATTTACTTTTTGAAGATAATTTCATTTAAATGTTGACCGCGGCTGCGTCTTAGGTGGTCCATCCGCTTAGTCCAATTTTGGCATTTCCACGTTTTTGAGTAACAGAGACCCAATTGGTGCGAACGGCGACGAATCGAAAATTGGTGGTCATCATTAACACTGGCCGATACAGCTGCGATATTTTCTTCAGTTCGCACTCTACGTAAGCGTGTTGGTGGTTTAATGTCCAACAATGTAAATTTGGTGCGAAATTTAGTCACAATAGCCCGAATAGCCGCTTCAGTGGGTCGATTAAACTGACCACAAAATGGAAGCGCGCAATGAACTTTCTTAACAGAGCACGCATTTTGATAATAAAATTCAATAATTTGCAAGCGTTGTTCGTTTGTAAGACGATTCATGATGAAATGTCAAAGCATACTGAGCATCTTTCTCTTTGACACCATGTCTGAAATCCCACGTGATCTGTCAAATACTAATGCATGAAAATCCTAACCTCAAAAAAATCACTCTTTATTAGCTTGGGGCAATATGCGTATCATTAAAAAGACAATCGCAATATATTTCTGTGGTAATAAATTGCTTTACAATAACTTCTATTCAAAAAAGTGTTGTTAACATGTATATCTAAGTGGTCATTCTGTTCTGTACATGTGGTTTAAATTTTACACTCCAAGAGAGTATTATGTCATGTGCATTTGATTGTAACACCCAAAAGGAAACGATTAAACCTATCGTTTATTATACAGATCGGCTTAGAATCACTTTCTGGTCGATTTAACAATGTCCGTCTGTCCATTTAATGTTGTAATCAAATTACAGGTCAAGGACGAACGCTATTTAATTTGAGGCAAATCGGGTCAGATTTAGATATAGCCTCCATACAAATGTCGCTCCCGATTTGACTTTTTCCGCTCTAGAAACAACATGTTGTACCCGATTTTCTAATCTAACTAGAAACAGATTAGAAAATAGAAAACTAGAAAATCCTTCGCGATTTCACTTTTTTACAGAATTGAATAGTAATAGAATAGAAAGTGGAGTGTATCATATAGTCGGCTCCGTCCGACTTTAGCCTTTCCTTACTTGTTCTATATTGCTAAAAACAGCAAACAGCTGTTTACCATCTCAGCAGATCAGCAAATCTGATGTCTCTTTTTCAGCAGAAAATCTGCACTTTCAGTAGACTTTCTGCTTTCTTTTACTGACAAATTCCTTTGAGTGTACTGCTAAATGGATTACTGAAATGCAATTTTGCCGATGAATGTATCAAAATATTTCTCGAAGATCCTGGTAATAAAATATGAATGGTTGTCAAACGCTCACGTAATCACATATAATCAAATTAACGTCATTTACCATTGCGCCATAGACTGACTTTATTTTTTGTAAAACTAGATGAAAATCCCTCCCAGGGGAAAATCCTGCACACGGCCCTGATTTTGGCACTTTATTTTTGCAATTTTATGTCCCCACTGTATTCCCTATGCTAACACTGAACGATGTAGAAATATGTGGATTAGAAGGATAATGCTGGTTTTGTAAATAAAGAACGACTAGTTGCTATCGAAATATTTTAATAGTATATATAACTACTCCGATTTGAAAGGTTGTCCTTCGACCTCTGTTGAGCATCAGTTGCAGGCAGCTGGAGGGACTGAAGATATTACCATGAATTGAACATCATCGTGCGTGTTTTATGGTGACAAGTCTTTTATGACAAGTTTTTTATGACATTTCAAATTGTTTTTTATGTGAATACATGAATAAAAATACATAATCCTTACGTCACCGCCGGAAGACTCAAGTCCAGTCGTTTATTTTAATCAGCGAAGCACAATCGACCTTTCTTGGAGAGATAAAACGATATAATGGTACTGGGGGTGATTTGTTTGATAAGGACCAAAGACTAATAGGAATAATTATAGAATAGCTTCGAACTTTGTTATAACAGCGTTTGATTAATGGAGGTTAGTTAAACGAAACGGACAAAATAGAGTGTGACCATCACGAAAACAAATTTGAAATAGATAATTGATTTTAAACCGGTGGCTAGGGAAGTCCTATAATATTGAAGAATCTTGACCTCAGTAAATATAAGTCGAAACTCCGGTCACGAATTCGAATCATGTATGTATATTTCATGAACAAAATGAATGTGAGTTTTCTATCAGTTTTAACGTGTCACAGCATATCGCGGCACGATGTGCTTTTAGAATATGCTTATTTCGGGGTTTCCTCAGCATAATTCAATAGAAATAGAGATCATGGAGGGGAGTTTTGCCACTTATAATATACTGTGCGGAACTGTCACCAAAAAGTACCCAGCCTTTAAAACTTGAAGAATTCATTCGGTACGTTGAGTAAATTTTTCAACAGATAAGCGATACTTTAAAAATAGAAATATATTCAGGATTTCCACAAAATACATAAACGAAGCTCAAAAGTTGCCACAGAATGAAGCTCAGTTATGAAAAATAAACAATTAATCTATCAAAACCAATTATATGCAAATCATTGAATAAATTTTGCAGTTTCTGCCACTTATATTATGCAGCAGAAAATAATTACAGAGCAGACAGTTTCAAAGGAATTAACCACATATATTGTTAGAAATCACTACAATAAAAGTTCAGTAATATATATATATATATATATATATATATATATATATTATATCATTTAAGGATTATCTTCTGATTCAAACTTAGGGTACTAACGTCGATGAGTAGAATCAAGTTAAGTTGGTCCATTAACAAAAACTCCAGTATCTATATTCTTTAATCCTGCAATTCATAAAATATTCAGATTTTTAGGAGGTTGGTATGTTGTTTCTTAAATTAAAGAAACCAACAATAATGTTCATTCCACTTTCCCACAAATTGTGATAGTTCGTAGGAAAAAAAACTTTTTTATATATACTTTATTAGTTTGATATTGAATCTGCTCCTTAGGAGACTAACAATATGTATACGAATCTTATAAAATAATTTAATAATAAATCCCGTTTAGGATTTGGAATGTTCTACGGTCCTCTGCACTGTAACGACAGGGTGGATATTATTTTGTTCTGTTGGGTTTAAGAAGACACGTGATCACGCGATTGAGAGGTCCCATTACGCCATCGCGATGTAGATTGGTCTACATATTTAACGGTTCGTAGTTTACCAAGAGTTTCAGATAATTTAGGTCGCGAGGGCGTTTTTCAGCCTCCTGAGCTAGAGTGTAACTCTAATAATCAAATCTTTTCCTCTCGAGTTATCGCGGATTTTCGAGAGTTCTAGATGATTATATGTTGTGAGGGCGTACTTCAGCCTCGTTAGGTAGAGTAGTAACTCTGATAATAAATTCTTTTCCTCTCGTATTTTCGCAGATTTCGAAGATTTAAAGAAAATTATTTGTTGCTCGAGCATCCATTGCCCCATAATTGAGCGCCGTAGTGCCAATTTGGTTTTATCACGCTGTTGTAGAGCAGTGCCTTGTATTGTAGATTTAGCTTCGAGTTTGGGTTAAGCAGCCAATGAAGTTGTCGGATTTTTAGGTTAATTAGAGTTCTTTTGGCTTCAATGTGTCTTCGCCAAGTTAATCGGCGGTCCAGGTGGATAACAGCTATGTATCATAGAAAGTGGAAGAGAAATATTGTTTAGTTTTACCGTTGGGCATGTATTAAAATTTAAAGTAAATGTTACCTGTTTACACTTTGTCTCGTTAACTTTTATTCTCCAGATAGACAACCACGATTCAACCCGTTTTAAGTGACCCTTTAAGGTAGTTGATGTCATTATCTGGTTTTTGGAGGACGCTTGAAGATATGAGTATATCTGCAGTGTACAAGAGGTGGAGGATGCTTTGTGGGACCCCTGCCATTATTTCCCTACTCCTGCCGATATATTGCCCGCACTTGACCCTGAAGCTACGGTGTTTCAAGTATGAGTTAAGAAGACTGTTAGTGTTCGCTGGTATTATTGAATTTTGTAGTTCAGGCCTTAGTGTCAAACTTTGTCACAAGCCTGGGCAACGTCTACGAATACAGCACAACAGTGTTCATGTCTTTCAAAAGCATTTCGTATTTCATTGGTCAATCTGTTTACCTGGTCAATCATTTGTGACCTTCGCGAAAATTGGTGGTCTGGAATCACGTTTTTAGATGCGAGAAATGGTTTAAGTTTAGCGAGGAGAATATTCTCAAAGAGTTTAGACAAGCGCGGAAGTAAGCTTATTGGCCTGGATGGATGAGGATGAGGGGACTGTTTTGTCCTTTCCAGGTTTCAGAATCATCTTTATTAATTAGATTTTCCAATGTTTTGGAAATTAGCATATTCTAATAAAAATGGAATTGAACAAATTTGAAAGGAACCGTATTGCCATAAATGGTAGTTCCAAAATCATTTTCGGCGTTATAAGATCGTACCGGTTTAATGGTATCCTTTATAGTACGCGTGAGTCCGTACGGATTTGTTGTTAAGGATATTTGAGAGCACTCCTTGTCGTCCACTGCATCAGCTAACGTAATGTTATTACTAGCCTCGTTTGATACAAGTGATCGGCGTACTCTTGTGCCTTATCTTCTTCTGCAGTTATCCATTCGTTGAATTTGTTGGAGTAAGGCCTTCGATAAAACTAGTTTGCCGGCGTCTATCCTCTTTTTTAAGTGCTGCCTGTAGTTTTTTAGTAGCCTCAGTAAGTCTAACTCTAGCGATCGGTGATCGCGTAACTTGCCATTCACGACGACGTCTTCTTTTTTCATTGGCAAGGAACTCTATTTTCCTATTTGTGTATGATCCACCATTTCCCGTAGGGACATTATGGCAAGGCGTAGCGTGTAAAGCTGCCTGATTTAGGATGGAATTGAACTTGTTTACGCCGATATCAATATTTTCATAATTTTCAATATGATCATCGAAACCGGTTAAGATATAAACAAGTAAGAAGGCGTTAAGTTCGGCCGGGCCGAATCTTATATACCCTCCACCACGGAGTGCATTCCACAGTATTACCAGCAGATTAAAGGATGTCGACATAGAAGTACATTACATGTCCCATTTTTATCCCTCTTTTTCAATTATATCCCTTAAAAGTACGAATTTCGAAAAATCCCTCTATTTTACGTGTTTATGCAATTAGAGGGATGTACACACCGAATTTCATGATTCTAGCTGTTGTCGTATCATTGGTACCATATTTTATCCATTTTTGTCCCATTTCGCCCGCTAAAACATTTATTTTCTTTGTGTGCTTCCAAGCTACAAGAGGAATGTCCGCAACAAATTTCAAATGTATGAAAATCAGAAATTTAATTAATAAGCCAAGGCTACCAATATTGTTATACTATGTATATATATAATGGAAATAATACTTCAATTCATAAAGTAAATATAAGTCAGCAATCATAAATACCCTAAATATTGGGGGATAGAGAGTGTATTTTCAGCTGCAGTCCTTTGGTTGGTTGTATTTCCATCTATTTTAAATTCAAAAGTATACATTTTGAAAATACCTTATCTCTCACGTACGCAGTATAAGACAACTTCATGATTCTACCATTTTTTGTCGTAAAAGCAACAAAATAAAGTACGAATTTGGAAAAAAAAATATTTTACGTGGCTATGCACTCAGAGGAATGTATGTACCCAATTCCATGATACTATCTGCGGCCATTTTGTTGGTACTATTTTAATCCCCTTTTTCGCATTTTACTCCTTAAAAGTACGACTTTCGAAAATTTCATCATTCTAGCTGTAGCCTTTTAGTTGGTACCATTTTTATCCCTCTGCTCCCATTGAATCCCTTGAAAGTACGAATTTGGAAAAACGTTTTCTGTTCGTGTCACTCAGTCAGAGGAATGTATACCGCGAATTTCATGGTTCTAGCTGCATCCATTTGTTTAGTACAATTTTTATCACCTTTTCCATTTCACACCCTAAAAGTACGAATTTCGAAAATTTCCTTTATTTTATGTGTGTACGCATTCAGAGGAATATATACACCGAATTTCATTATTTAAGGTGCAGCCGTTTGGTTGGTACTATTTTTATCCCTCTATCCCCATTTAACCCCTTAAAAGTACAAATTTAGAAAAAATACTTGTATATTATGTATCTACTCTATTAGAGGTATGTACACGCCAAATTTCGTGTTTCTATCTGTTGTCGTTTGATAGGTACTATTTTTATCCCTTTTCGTCCCATTTCGCCCCCTACAAATAAAAATCACTCTATGGTGCTCTTTTATGCTATAAAGGGAATGCGAATTGCAAATATCAAGTAAATACAAGCTATTATGTTCAAAAAGCATGCTGAAATACTATAAATATTAGGGGTATGTTCAGTCCTTGTGAGGGAAAAATTTTTCCCTCTGGGCCGATTTCGCCCACTTTCAATCCTAACCGATCTACAACCATAAGACACATTTAGGAAAAATTTGAACCTCCTAGCTCATTTCGTTCGGTCGCTATCGTGCTTTCAACAGACAGACAGATGGACAGACGGACATGAATTTTTTCTTAGAATTTTACCACGACCCAGAATATATATACTTTATAGGGTCTCCGATGAATATTTTAAGGTGTTACAAACGGAATGACAAAATGAATATACCCCCATCCTATTTTTTATATCTTAACCAGTTGATAAATTTAATACATCAAATCGTGATATGCAACATAAAATACAGTAGAGTTACACAATGTATTGACACATCATTGTATTTCAAAAGTAATGTAATTTGTTGTAAACATAAAAAATACTAAAAATATCAAATTTTTCAATAACATAAAGTACAACACCGGATCGTGAACTCCGCTATTGAATAATTTAATCATGGTTGAATATTAATATTAATGTACGCATACACTTAGTACAAGTGTAATTATGTTCTACACAATCACTGGGTATTCCCAGTGACAAATTCTAAAATATTTAATGGGAATTCAGTTTAAAACACAAATGAGCATTACGTGTGCCAATAAAAATGTCAATCTCTTGTATTCATATGCGTCCTTAAATTATGTAACATGATCTGAAGATAAACAAATCCTGAAGGTTGTTTGTGTAATAATCACGTAAATTAAGACAGAAGTTCCAATGAAATTTCGCACATTAATACCCAGCAGAATTGTGTTTCCCTGTGCAAAACCTGAAATATTCACCGCGAAGTCTATAACTTATATAGTCAACATGTTTACTTCCTTATTATATGGCATAACTTTAAGGGGTGTACTTAACTACCTAAGATATTAGCATTTCAAGTAGGGTTTGGGGTCCGGGAATTCCCGAGTCGTTTTTCCCGGGAATTCCCGGAAAAATTTGGACGGGAATTCCCGGGAAAAAATTTTCAATTTCCCGGGAATACGGGAAATATTAAAAAAAATAATTTATTTATTATGTTGATCAATAATTGAATGTTACTATATAAATTGGAATTTTTAGATGTATTTCAAATTCATATATGTATTTACATTACTTACAATTTGACATTGTTGAGTATTTGTTTATATTATATTACTACAAAATTTAAATTCGCTAAATAGCCATTTTATGCGAAACCCAGCTAGGGGAATAAAAACTTTTTGTGAGGCTATTTGCAGGATCTTTATTGGGAAATAAAATATCATGCCGACAATATTATGGCTTACATAATGTAAATTTTCTTGTTTTTCTAGAAGAATCGAGATGAACATATTCTTCAAGAACAATTTACTTTACATATGTAGCCAGAAAGAAATGGTCTAAAAATAGGAATACAATAAAAATTGTTCGCCTGGAAATTTTCAAGAGAAATCTAATAGGAATATAAATATATGCTACGGTGTATTTCAATGGCCATTTGTAAGAATTAATAACTGGACTATTTCAATATTTTTATTTTTTTTTATGAATTTATTAAATTAATATTAATTATTTATGTTTCTATTGTTTTTACAGTTTAGAATTTTCCCCCTATTTATATAAAATATTTTTGTCTCCAGACGAATGAATATTCTAAATTAAATGTGTAATAACATTCTCCGTCATATGAGTTATTTGTTTCCTTAATCCTTTTCAATTTTGAATCTAGTGTAGGTTCAGTTACTTCTACCGGCGATATAATTGTCCAATTCTGACGATTAGTCTACATCTTTTCAAGTTTATAATGAGAAAATGTAATTTATAATCAGAATATGTAAGTTCATGATGAGAAATGTAAATTCATAATAGGAGCATGATCACAATCAGCACTGTAAATTCGTAATGTGAAATGTAAATTCATATTGAGAAATATAAAACCATAATAAGAACATACAAAGTGATAATGATATATATAAATACAAAATGAGAATATCCAAATTGATAATGAGAAAATATAAATTCTTATTCAGGAATACATATTCATAAAATATAAATTCGTAATCAGAACTGTAAAATTTATAATCGAAGCTATGTATGTACGTAAGCTATGGATATTTTCGTAGAAACACATATTTTATCAATGTTCTCATTATAAATTTACATTTTCTCAATATGATTTTATATTTTCTCCTTATGAATTCAAATTTTCTGAATATAAAAACGTATTTTCTGATTATGAATTTGGATTTTCTGATTACAAACTTGTATATTTCATTATGAAATGGTATGTTCCTATTATGTCTTAATTGTTCTCAATATAAATTAACAATGAACAATTATATGTTCCTAATATGAATTTACATTTCTCAATATAAATTTGTATGTTCCGAATATAACCTTGAAAAGTGTAGAGTAAAATATTTGTAAAATGAAAAATAATTTGTAAAATGATTTGAAATTACATTCGTTTTTAATTTGTAATATGACAGTATTGGAAAAAACACACCAGTTATTAAATGTTGATATTTTAAACCATATTGGATATACCTATAAATAAATTATTTCCCGGGAATGAAATTTTTCATTCCCGTTTTCCCGGGAAATAAAAAAAGTCCGGGAAACCCCAAACCCTAATTTCAAGGCAACTACATAGTATCTGTGGTTTACATTTAATTGCACCATTTGCCCATTACTCCTTTCAACGATTTAATTGTTCGAGCAAATAAAAAATCCATCCACTTCAAGTACTTCTTTAACATTTTGCACATTTATGTGGACTACTTTGGTGTTAAACTTAAATCCACATTACACTGCATACTTTAGGGGATGGTGCAGATAGTGATAATAGTAGATATCAGTATTCATTTTCTGGCCACACATAAATGCGAAATTGTCCACATGATTAATATTTTCTTAAACAATCCATATGCTACACTGCGTATGGCTAAGTTAAGGCGACATAGATTTCATCTGTAAATTTCTTAGGCTTGGATTACACAGATTGCTAAATTTTCCAGTTCCACATTCTCTGGCAACGCTTGAAATGTGTTCAAACACTCACGGAACATACATACTTGTATCCAAATTGTTGGTACAGAGAAATTCCAAGCATTACAAAGATTAAACTGGACGGAAAATCATTAATTCATGGAAAGCGCGTATTTCACAATAATTCCTCGAAACATGACAGACATGAAGTTTGAAAGAAATACTTTGGAGTTTTGTGGTAATGGTTGGAAAAAGAAAACTCAGTCCTATAAGTCATTCGATGTCTATCAAAAACAAATCACTCTTATATGGGCTCTTCCATAATGTCGGACATAGCCATCGTACAGAACTAAAGTGACAAAATAAAACGTATTTTTATTGTGACCATATGCTTAATTTATAGCTCTTAATTAGCTGTATAAGTGGTGGTGCCAAACTTGATTTTAGGTTTTCGGTTTCAAGATAATTTCAAAAAACCAAGGCATTCGAACGGGACAAGTTGTTTTCGCGGCCAACAATTCAAACGCTGATTTCAGCGAAACCTGTGGCAATATTTTAATAAATACTAATTTTAGAATGTTGTGCACAAATGTTGTCCAAAAATGAATAATACCTTTTCTTTAATATAATTTTAGGCACTGTCGCACTGGACATTTCTTCCATCATGGTATTCTATGCGCACAATAAATAAGAAGTATCTGAGGGTATACACTCACTTTACAGAGTAGGAGGGTATATATCATTTGGGACAGAAAAAAAGTGTAACTCATTGAAGAAGTGAATTAAGACCCTAAGTATGTTTGGACCAAATCCGTTTCACGACTGGCTGGCTGGTGTACACGATAACTCTCGAAATGAGTTAATGAATCAATTCAAACTTTGCAAATAATAATATTTTTCTCAAACTTAGTTTAAGTTCGAAGATGGGCGAAATTGCCATGCCCTCCCATACAAATGACAAATTAAAACTAATTCAACTTCCACACGGATACTTAGAATCAGCTATAGTTTGGCATTTGATAACGAGTTTATAATCACTTTAAGCGTACATAATAAGGGGGAGTTTGTCACGCCCCTTACAGTAACTCCCACACAAATCACGCAAAACTACATAAAATTAAAGCTGTTATAATTTCTATACTGATGATCGGAATTCTGTGAAATTTAATATTTATCAACGCTTTTATAGTCGTTACAATCGCATGGAATATGGGCATAAACTTTTGTTACAATAAAACCGCATAACATCCATGCAGGTAGTCAAAATAATTTGCAATTTGATATTTGAATATGTTTTTATGATTAGTTTAAACCAGTTTTTTCCACCCACACAATTGTGTATATCCTAGGTAAATTTAGATCCTTCATAACTTATATACTGGAGCATGGGATCCACTATGACTTGGTACAACTTTTTACAACTGCTTTATAAATGTGAAAGCTAAGACCATATGTCTCGAACCTTCTAGTACCTTCCACACAAACCATCCGGCCCTAAGTCCTTATAATTTCCATAGATTTGATCTCTCGATCTCGAATGATGGTAAAGGGTGATTTTTTAGCTATTATCTTTTTGGCAACACTTGTTTAAACAGCTGACGCACGTTTCGTGTTTTGTTTCACTGTCAAACATCTTCTGTTTGGTCTATAATTTAACCATGAGTCTTACAAACGAACAACGCTTGCAAATTATTAAATTTTATTATCAAAATGCGTGCTCTGTTAAGAAAGTTCATCGCGCGCTTCCATTTTATGTTCAGTTTAATCGATCCACTGAAGCGGCTATTCGGGCTATTGTGACTAAATTTCGCACCAAATTTACATTATTGGACATTAAACCACCAACACGCTTACGTAGAGTGCGAACTGAAGAAACTATCGCAGCTGTATCGGCCAGTGTTAATGATGACCATCAATTATCTATTCGTCGCCGTTCGCAGCAATTGAGCCTCTGTTACTCAAAGACGTGGAAATGCAAAAATAGACTAAGCGGATGGACCATTTGAGGCGCAGTCAAGGTCAACATTTGCATGAAATAATCTTCAAACATTTAATTATATGGACCGCACTATCGATTCAAATAAAAATTTCATGCATTTTTTTGAATTTTATGAGTTTTTTTTTAAAAACTTTCCTTTAGTCGACTGACGTTTTCTTACTTGTTTTACCTTTCCTCTATTCGTATAAAATTTAAAAATGACAAATTATTCAATATGATCAATTTGCCATTCGGAACATTCAGTGTATGTATAAAATATAGATAGAATTTTCGCTAATTTCTCTGAGTTTTTCCGACTTCCAAAATAGTTAAGAAAAATAATTTCTTCCACATGTTAAAACACTGTGCATGCCATACTACAGCCTTAAACAAACTATCTTTGAAACATTTGTAAAGTAGATCCTTGACAGACTTTCCAAAATGTAGTCGAAATAGTGATATAGACCAAAATAAGTTCCGTTATTACTTTGACATTTTTGACAAATTTCATGGCAAAAAAATAGTTTAAACTATTTTCTTGCTTGTAGTACTGGACAAAATAATAGCATACTTTTTGGCTCAAATTCTGTTGCTTTTAAAGTACATTTTAGGCGTTTACTTTATGAACCATATAAGACAGAGACAAAAAAGACGAATAACAGACACATTTTCCACGAATGATACCCCGCAAATATTCGCCAGTAGAATTTATCGAGAAATGGTGGCTATGAAAATGCATCACAAATGAAAACATTATCTGTCTCTAACGATAATATCAACAGAGAATTAATACAAAAGTTTACAACAAACGATCACAATGACAACAACGTCATTAGTTACAATAAATACAACAACTACAAAACCGAAATTTGTCAACGTCTTCAGAAATTCAAAAGCAAACCTAACAAACGCGAGCAACAGAATGTTCACATTTGCCAACAACGACACGAACATGAGAACATTCCGTTTAATACCGCAACGAACCAACCCAGTCAACTCCTTAGACTTGACACTGGAAGATCAACAGTTCATCATGGCCACAGGCATTAGCACGACCACATATCCGCCATCCATGGTATGGCCATTGAGTGTTGACAACTCAACGGAAAATTCATTGACTACAGTTACCCACATAAACACGAAAACTCTGTCGTCCTTCAGCAGCATGGAGGACATCAACAACACCACTCACCCTACCACCACAACCAGCCCAACAGCACTCTGCTAGAGGATGACGGCAATGAGGTGCTGTACCATCGAGTAC
This sequence comes from Polietes domitor, assembly GCA_947397865.1. NCBI lineage: Eukaryota > Metazoa > Arthropoda > Insecta > Diptera > Muscidae > Polietes > Polietes domitor. The sequence continues at coordinate 104,813,889 of OX377621.1, read as the reverse complement.
AACGGCAATGTTTTGTGCTTCTACTATGTGCTCATTATTGTGGGCACCGGCTCCATCGGTAACATCCTGTCCGTGAACGAAACTACGCAAATTATTGTCGAGCTTCTAAAGGGTGATTTTTTAAGAGCTTGATAACTTTTTTTTTTAAAAAAACGCATAAAATTTGCAAAATCTCATCGGTTCTTTATTTGAAACGTTAGATTGGTCCATGACATTTACTTTTTGAAGATAATTTCATTTAAATGTTGACCGCGGCTGCGTCTTAGGTGGTCCATCCGCTTAGTCCAATTTTGGCATTTCCACGTTTTTGAGTAACAGAGACCCAATTGGTGCGAACGGCGACGAATCGAAAATTGGTGGTCATCATTAACACTGGCCGATACAGCTGCGATATTTTCTTCAGTTCGCACTCTACGTAAGCGTGTTGGTGGTTTAATGTCCAACAATGTAAATTTGGTGCGAAATTTAGTCACAATAGCCCGAATAGCCGCTTCAGTGGGTCGATTAAACTGACCATAAAATGGAAGCGCGCAATGAACTTTCTTAACAGAGCACGCATTTTGATAATAAAATTCAATAATTTGCAAGCGTTGTTCGTTTGTAAGACGATTCATGATGAAATGTCAAAGCATACTGAGCATCTTTCTCTTTGACACCATGTCTGAAATCCCACGTGATCTGTCAAATACTAATGCATGAAAATCCTAACCTCAAAAAAATCACTCTTTATTTGGCCGCCTTGGCCGTATGCGTTACATGTTTCCTGTTCGGCCTGTTTATTCAATGGTTGAATTTTGTCGATGTCAACATCTACAACCGGGAATACTTCTGTCAATTCTTCACATTCTTCAGCGACCTGGCCTGCTTCTGTTCGATATGGTTTGTGGTGGCCTTCACCGTGGAGCGTTTCATTGCGGTCATGTATCCGCTGAAACGGGATATCGTCGACGTCGGGCTACTCGCAGAAGCTGGAGATGACAATATGTGATAACTGTTGGTTTGTCAAACATGATGTTGTTACTTTGAAAATAAAAAAATGGAGTTGAAATGGAGTCTGATGTCAAACCAACTGAGTTGGACACTTCAATGAAGTTGGAATCAGCCAATTTTCACAAGGATTGTTCATGGATAAATCTCTGATTTTTGCATATTTTCCATTTTTCATTCAATTTGAAATAATCTTTGAATTTAGAAGTTTTATCATTCAAAAATAAGAAAAAAGTTGAGCAATAAATTATGCCAAAGACATGCAAAATCATTTTGCATTGTGCCGCGCTCTTTGTGCGATTTTCAAAACGTAATACTACTGAAGTGGACATTAACCTCTTCACACACAATTGCACTTAATGCAGTTTAAAATTTAAAACACATGTAATGTAATGTAAAGGGGTAAAGGACGCTGTTGTTGACGTTATCACGTCATAGTCACTGAAATAGCAGGTTGGGTGGAGTGGTGGTCTGATACAGATGTGGGTGGTTTATAGCTGTCGGCTGCATTTGACAACAATAATATTTTTTTTCGTTAAACTTCATTAAAAAGAAATAAATTCAAATCTGAAAACAGAATTCAATATTCTTCATTTTAATTAATTGTTACAGTTAAATTAAATTCCTATTGAAATTGTGAGGTTCAACTGTATATTTTATGAACTTCATGTCTGGGTTAAAATCGAATTAAATAATAAATCACATATTTACATGCATTTCACAGTGCTCGCAGAATAACAATCTTTTGTAACGGAAGGAAGTTTATATGAACATAACTATGAGTAAGGAGGAGGAGGGAGGCCCTTTGTAGAAATGATGTCAGTACTTTTAATGACCCCTATTTGGATTCTAAATGATGCAACACACACACATGTGGCCATATGGAATGAGGGCATTTCAGATGTTCTTTAAGGCGACATTCCCTGTGGATTGACCTACAAATTGTGGCAAGTGGAAATTGATAATTACTTAATTACCATTCAACTTTATGTTCACCCAATTTCACTTTAATTCCCGTTTATTTCAAGCGATATCGGGGCAATTAATTGCTGGAATATTTTTGTTTAAACTGAATTAATTGTATTTTTCGAGAATACAAAAATTCAATTTCTCACTTTTGTCTGTCACTTGTTCTCTTTTTAGTCCACCAGAGTCTGAAGACGTTAATTTTGTTGCTGTTGCTATAATTCCAATTTTCATTCAATATTTTCAAAAAAAGGACGCTGCTTTGTAATTTTAAGAAGAAAATTTTCTTTTGTTCAGAGGGAAAGTTCGTAAACAACTCCAGTCAGAGGGAGGTTGAAAATGTTTTTTTTTTTGTTTTGCCTAATTAAAGGCTGTATCGGAATTTGTGCTAGCTCTCCTGTGATTAACACAGATTTTTGTCCTTTCGTTGTTATTACCATTATAAAATTTGACATTTTATGGGGCGGATCATCACCAAAACATCCCTAATCTGGTTTAGCCACACTGCAGAATATTCAATGAGAAAAAGTATGAATTTTTAATGTGGCCAATTTGTCCCTGTATTTATGATGGGTGGATGGTTGGGGTTGAGGATTGCTTCCACATCAGCTTCTGATAGACCACTCGCTTTAATGGCATTCGTTCGCGCAATGAACGGTTGGTGGAAATGTGACTCAATAAAATCAAACTGAGCAATCAAACAGACTTGCACTCAAGGACTCGCTAAATATGTTCGAAGCAACGAGTTTTCATTTTCCCAAGATATATTTTGTCGTTTTCCAATACGAAGGGCGACAAGGGTAGGAGTATTTGACGGGCCATATTGGCAATTATGTATTATTGTGGCAGATATTTATAAAATAACAAGTAAAAAGGCTATACGCTTATATATAGTGCAATAAAATATTACGCAAATTAAGATTTTTTGTTGATATTTGTTAAAAAATTGTGATGTTTTTTTTATTATAATTTTGAAATATAATTAATTACAATGAAAGAATTTTCCTTCAAAATATTTATGAAGCGATTTCATAAAAGGTTTTTTCGTAAATTTAGTGGTTTTTTTCTTAATATGTATGAACAATTCATAAATAAAATGTATGAAACATATACAATTTTTTCATAAACATTTCATATTTCATGAAAAAATTGTTAAACTTAGTTTCATGAGATCAAAGAAAGATTTCATAGTATTAACGAAACAATTCTTGAATATTATGAAATATGTCATAACGGTGAATGCCAGCAATTCTCATTTGTCCTCTGTTAACTCTGACATAAGTATTTACCCTGATTTTGGTCAAAGGCATACTCATTGCAAAGACTTTCGCAATGATGGTGTGTGTTGATTAGTTAGTCAACAAGTCAGACCTTTTTGTTTTTTGTTTATATTGGAAACTTTAGTATAAATTATTAATATATATCAAACTTTTTTCATAAAATTAATGAAATTTCTTCATAAAATCTATAATCATATAATCATATTATAATCATAATCATATTATGAAAAATAATGAACTTGTATGACAAAAGTTCATCGAATGAAGAACTGCATTCAATAGTTTCTAAGAATGTTTCATTGATTGGTACCATTTTTACCGCCTTTTGATCCGTTTTCCCTAAAAGTACAAGTCTCCAAAAAATCTGTAGGTTGCGCGTTTACGCAATCAGAGGAATGCACACTAGGGCGTACCTCAAAAAAAAGTTCGCCTACACCTTCGAATATGAAGTATTATTGTTTCTGAATTGTTTATTGAGTTTCTGAATTTGTTTATAATTATTAGGAATGTTTTTCTTCTTCTGGATAAAAAGTTGTTATAATGAATGTCAATTGTTTTTCTTTTCTGGTGAGCAAATGATGAGGATGTTTGGTTAAATAAAGTCGTTTTACATAGAAATGAAACTCGAGCGGTTGTCAGAACATGGCCGAATATTACTGCAAATTTGGAGCACAGATTTAAAAGTATTACACTAGCTAAAGTAGTAAATTGCTGCTTGATTTGAATGGAGTTTCTGAATTTGTTTATTATTATTAGGAATGTTTTTCTTCAAGCCTGGATGAAAAATTAACACGTTAATAAAGAGTTAATTTTATACTCAAAATAAAGAACATTATTTCTAATTGTTGTTTGGCAAGTACAATATTAATGTTTGTTTTAAAACAAAATCAAGTTAAGTCAACAAATTTTAATATAAAATTATTTTTTATATTGTTTTTAACGACAATGTGAACAACATTGAGGGAAAATTAAACTTTTTGATTACGTTTTTGGTCATCTTAGATATGGCAGTTTTAAAATATTTTGTTTGTGTTGTCATTTATTTTGGTTCAAGACCAAAGGTTGTGCTGAAGTCTTCTAAAGTCTTCTGAAAGTCTTCTAAATTAGCAAAAAGGCAAAGTGAGACTTTTATTGTTGCAGCTAAAAGTTGAATGCGCAGTTTCAATGGGCGCTACCCCATCTCGTCAGAACTTTCGCAACGAATGTATGTCTTTGACTTAAATCAGGGTTCATATTAGTACCAGCGGTCACATATGACAAATGAGAAGCGCTGATAAACAAAATATTCCACCGAACTAAGTAGACACACTAAAAATCTCACTTTGCCAATTCAATGTTATGCATGTGCTCGCATCGCTCGCAACAATGCAAAGGTTGTTGTTGTACGGTATGTCCCGTCTTTTGAATGGAAAAACTGTGGGAGGCTATAGCCCTCCACAGCAGAAATCTATTCCAACGCTTTTGGATGCAGATGTCCAATTCATAAACAGACAATCTAAACAGATTTCTTCTTGGCTCAAATACATGCTTGTGATACGTCGTTAAATTTGAACCTAAAAAAATAAATTTATTTGTCGATGTGAGACAAAAGATTGTTTTGCTTCATCCCGTGATTCTAACAAAAGGCAAAACTAAATATTGAATTAATCTCGGGACGAAATAGTTGAAATCGGACAACTTCATCATTGTGTTGTTGTCGTGGCTATTTATGATTTTATATTGTTTATGATTAAATTGAAAAAAAAAAATAATCGCAAAGTTTATGAGACGTTTTTTGCTCAAGTACATTTTATATGTTTTCTATTTTAATTAAATTAGGAAGTTTCATCGTAGGATGCTTTTTAATTTGAGTTGATCTTACTTACCTCCAGATAAGTTATCATTCGCATTCAGAGACAATCAGCAGCATTTTCGTCACCTTCAACAGGGATGAGTTTGCGGCAATTCGTCTTCCTGTGAATGCACAAAAAGAAAATTCGCTATATTTCTTTAAAAACATCATTAGTAAATTCGAATATTTCAACAAAAGTCGCACAAAATAAACAATCAATGTTGAAAGAGCGACGCCAGTCTTATGTACCACAGGGACGTCTGCTTCCATTTCAATGGAATTTTTTAATGATTCTGTGAATCCTGATTTTTTGAGCATATAATTATGCGGAAGTTGTGCTAGTTAATAACAAGATTTTATAGGGTGGACCATTTACAATTTTCAATTTGAACTACTGATTACTATGACTTTGAAATGTAGTATAACATTCATTCAACTGAACAAACTGAACTCTTTGAGAAGAATTTTGCATAATGAAGGCTTACAAAGTTCAATTGGTCCAACAACTGAAGCCTCATGACCATCCGATGCGTTTTCGTTTAAATGACAAAGCCGTTTCTAATTTAAAATTTTAAATGGCCCACCCTGTATTATTCAATAATTGCTAGAAGTTGAATGGTTTGTTTTTTTGCCAGCTACACGTGGCTCCTTGATTGCAAAATTTCAAATAGAACAGTAGTAATTTATATTTGAAATTAGACAGATAATTGTATGTCACTGTGCCATACAACTGTGTTTTCTGTTTTCATCGTCTTCTATCACAATTCACCAATATGCGGCGTACGTTGTTTTAACCCCATTTGTTTTTCCAAATAAACATGTTGATTTCTCATGCAATTGACTTATTATTTGGGCAAAAATTAATATGATTCTTTATTTTTTGGCGGTTTTAATTTTTTTTAAGCCTGAGCTGAGATCCAAAAATAATGGTATTTAATGAAATCGATAGACTCTACTACGTTTTAAATACTGCAAAAATTCAACTCCCCCGAAAAAACTCCACAAGTTTTTGCTTTTTAACTGTGTTTTTATGGATAATTTGAAGAAACAACTAAAAAATTGCTTAAACTGCGGATATCGGATACTTTTAGAAACTTTATTCCGGTTCAAATATCGGATACTCTTTAGAGATTCCATTTTGTCAGATCATTTGCCCGTACCTTCTGTCAATGGGCACAAAATCACTTGGAAGTCAATCGCAATTTTCTGTTCAATACAATAGTGTCCAATTTGGACTGTAGACAATCGGCGAGAGACTCACAAGTCAGTGTAGCATCCATAAAAACCCACTGTTTGATATACTTTGTGAGCGGGGGAATCGCAGTAACCACGGAGATCATTCTAATAGGTGATCATCTGATGATTTTAGATTTTAATGGTAATTTTGAAGAAATTTTCATAAAGATTTTGTGGAATTCCTCAGTTTTGTCCCATTTTTATACCCTCCACCTCCAGGATGGGGGTATACTAACTTTGTCATTCCGTTTGTAACACCTTGACATATCAAACTGAGAGCCTATAAAGTGTATATATATTCTTGATTGTCATAAAATTCTAATGTGGAAAAAGTGATAAAATTGGTACCGACCAAATAGCTGCAGCTAAAATAATGAAATTCGATATGTACATTCCTATGACTCAAATCAAACAGTTGCAGCTAGAATAATGAAAATCGGTGTATATTTCGCTCAGGTTGCGCAGATTTGAAATATAATGCGATCTTTCGATACTAGTTCATTTAAGGCCAAAAAGGGATACAATTGGTTCCAAATGGATGCAGATAGATAATCATAAAGTTCGACGTGTACATTAGAGCGTACCAGGTTACAAGTAAAAAAACAAAAGTTCGCCGTACACCTTCGAATATGAAGTATTATTGAAAGGTAGTTTCAAAATTTTTTTTTTTTAATTTTTTTATGCCGAACGTAGGTGTGGCGCTTTTACATTTTTCTATATAACTTCTGCATTTATAAACGGATTTTAAAGTGTGATACATCGATGTTTTTGTCTTTTTTGTCTTTCGGTGGAATATTTTGTTTATCAGCGCTTCTCATTTGTCATATGTGACCGCTGGTACTAATATGAACCCTGATTTAAGTCAAAGACATACATTCGTTGCGAAAGTTCTGACGAGATGGGGTAGCGCCCATCGAAACTGCGCATTCAACTTTTAGCTGCAACAATAAAAGTCTCACTTTGCCTTTTTGCTAATTTAGAAGACTTTCAGAAGACTTTATAAGACTTCAGCATAACCTTTGGTCTTGAACCAAAATAAATGACAACACAAACAAAATATTTTAAAACTGCCATATCTAAGATGACCAAAAACGTAATCAAAAAGTTTAATTTTCCCTCAATGTTGTTCACATTGTCGTTAAAAACAATATAAAAAATAATTTTATATTAAAATTTTTTGACTTAACTTGATTTTGTTTTAAAACAAACATTAATATTGTACTTGCCAAACAACAATTAGAAATAATGTTCTTTATTTTGAGTATAAAATTAACTCTTTATTAACGTGTTAATTTTTCATCCAGGCTTGAAGAAAAACATTCCTAATAATAATAAACAAATTCAGAAACTCCATTCAAATCAAGCAGCAATTTACTACTTTAGCTAGTGTAATACTTTTAAATCTGTGCTCCAAATTTGCAGTAATATTCGGCCATGTTCTGACAACCGCTCGAGTTTCATTTCTATGTAAAACGACTTTATTTAACCAAACATCCTCATCATTTGCTCACCAGAAAAGAAAAACAATTGACATTCATTATAACAACTTTTTATCCAGAAGAAGAAAAACATTCCCAATAATTATAAACAAATTCAGAAACTCCATTCAATATCATTTTATGTGTGTGAAAACAAATTTTTAAGAAATAATTTTGTGTTAAAAATTTTGGACTTAGCCAAATTTATGGTTATCGAGGCTAAGTTTAAAAAAATCAACACAATATATTTTTTTTTTTTTTGAATTTTTTTTTAGATACAAATATTTATATTGTAGTTGGCGATAATGTACAAATATTTTATTTTTTTGAGCAAATAATTAAATTTTTATTAACGTTTCCGAAAGATTAGATTTAATAATCCCAAAGCCTCCGTGGAAATGATTACTCGTGCTGCACATGTTTCATCCCTTACAGAATTTTTATTAACATAATTTTCTACTTCCAAATTGATTGCAAATCGTATAGCAATGGTAATTTCAGTTCTTTACAGCTCCACAATTTGCTTCTGTTTGAAAACATCGAACGTGGAGTTTAGGTTGGTCATGTTTCTTAAAGAATTCACTTTTTCTTTTCCATTTATCAAAAGTATTCACAGAAATATAGCTATGTTGAACAATGAGTTTTTATGTGTAAACACCCCTGATAAATTTAAAACAAAATTTAGCTGAAATATCTGGGGGGCTAAAAATAGTCTGGGTGGTATTAGACCACCCCAGCCACCCCATTTCTACGCCTATGTCTGCATCCGAATGTTTTGATAAAAAAACTTTATATATATATATAAAGTGGCCGACAAAAGTCAACATACGATTTAGCGAGTTCCAAAACATATTTGAAAAAAGTAATGATGCGGTTTTGTTTGAAATCGGGTTTTATTCATATAACAATAACAAAATGCATTACTTCAATATAAAAACAAAAGATATTAACAGAATACGCAGAAAAAACCTTGACAAAAGTCTACATACGGTTTGAGATGAGACATAAAAAATGCAATTTAACGTGACAAAATGATACTATTATATAATTTAATATTTTGTTGGTCCACCATGAGCATCTACAACAGCCAGCAATCGTCTTGGCATTGATGCAACTAAGTTTTCCAATTCCGCAGGTGATATTTGTCGCCATTCCTCTTCCAGCTTGTTTTTTAGCGTTTGGGCGCTAGTTATGTGATGTTTTCGGATCCTGCGTTGCAGAATCTCCCACACATGTTCAATAATATTCAGGTCGGGGCTTTGTGGCGGCGAATAAAGTTGGCTTGGAGCATGGTAAATCAGCCGATCTTTAACAAATTGGGCTGTGTGCTTCTGATCGTTATCTTGTTGGAAAATCCAGCGCTCTCCGAGGTTTAAATTATCGACCGATGCCTTCAGATTTTGTTCCAATATGGATTTATATTGATAGCGATCCATGTTACCCTCAATAAACGCAAGATTTCCAACTCCAGACGCCGCGACGGCACCCCAAACCATTACGTTGCCACCACCATGCTTTACCGTAGCAAGTAAATTCTTCGGATTCATTGCCGTATTCGCTTTTCTCCATACTTTGGCTCTCCCGTCACTTCCAAATATATTATACTTCGACTCGTCCGTAAATAAAACCCGCTTCCAGAAGTCTAATCCCTTGTCCAAGTGTTGCTGGGCGAATTCAAGGCGAAGCTTACGATTCTTTACACTTATAAGAGGCTTTTTGCGTGGCGTTCTGCTTCGGAAACCATTATTATTCAGACTTCTTTGAATTGTTCTTGGATGTACAATTGTATCCGACCTTTCTGCGAAATGTTTGGACAACATTGTAGCATTCACTTTCGGGTTTTCATTAACTTCTTTTAAAATAAAGCTTTCATCTCGTCGCCTAAGTTTTTTTGGACGCCCACTTCTGGGCTTATTTTCAACAGTACCCGTATTTTCGAAGTTTTTGCATATAGTTTGGACAGCTGATTTACTTAAATTAACCATTTTAGCTATTTCGCCTAAAGATTTCCTTTCGTTTCTGCATTTTATTACTAAATTTCGAATATCAGTTGCAATTTCTTTACGAGAAGCCATTTTCGCGGACTAATGTTTCTTGAATTATATTTATTTAAAGAAGAGCAAACACAAGACAAATGACAATACAAATTTCGTCAATGCTCCTATAAAGTACATTATAAACTAGTAAATCAAAAAAAAAAATTCTTTTTTCAAATCCATGCTTTATGCAAGCAGAATTCTATTGGGCCTAGAAATTCTTTTTTAGTTATCTTTTGTAGAAGGAAAAATTACTGTTACGTTTTTAAATATTTTTTATTAATTACACTAGTCAACAGTCAAAATGTACTCGGGATGCGATAATTTTTTCTGTGTAGATAACCTTGACATGAGCTCGAAAAACGCAATAAAAAATTTTTTTTTCGTTTGGTTTTTTTTTTATTTTTTTTTTTTAAATTTTAAATTTTTTTTTTTTGGTTAATTTGTTTCGTCCGACATAACTCGGGAACCACTAGCCCGATTTAATTGAATTAAATTTTAAAAAATTTAAAATTACAATTCCCTTAATCTGTTCATATATTGTTTTCCTATACAAGCAACAGTTTCCAAGTTAAAAATGAATATATAAAGGAAAAAACTTATTTTTTGCCTAAAGATTAAAATTTTTTTTTTTTTAAAATCCATAAAAAATCCAAAATGAAAAAAAATGTCAAATCTTATTACTTTTACGTAAAGTCACATAACCTATGAGCAAAATGAGACAAAGATCATGAAAATCGATGCACGCGTTTCGCTTTTATTCGCAATTGAGTAAAGGTATGAATTTCAAAAATTTGCTCGACATATGCAAAACTTTGTCTATGGTAAGGTTTTTTCTTTTTTTGATTCTCAGAATTAACAAAACGGAATAAACAAAGGGTTATTTAATTTTTATGATTGCGTAAGCAAAGTAATAAACGCTAATAAATGTGCGTGAACAATTAAAAGGAAAAAAGGAAAGGGGACTTTTTTAATTATTTGGGTTTTCCGTTGGCTACCTGTATGATTTTTTTACAGAAATGCAACCCACATTTAAGGGTGGTCATTATTCGGAAAATTTAAGACTCACACATGGTGAAACAGGTATGTAGCCACCGTAAAAAAATATACACCCATTTATAAGTACCTGTCAGTAAAATACTAAACAATACACAGTATAAATAGGTCTTCATTGATCGATTTTACTCATTCAACAAGTGTCGACGAACGCGATAGTTAAAATGAGCAAACGTTCGCGAGGATTTGAATGCAATACCAATCCAAGTAATTTTTGTTACATGTGCGGAGAATACGTTTCTGAAAAAACAAGCGTTGTTTTTCACCTAAATTGAGAGATTCATTTGAAGAGAGCTTCAATTTAAAGGTCTCAAACATAGATGAGCGGTGGACACCAAGTGCTCTATGTCCAAGGTGCTACGTACAGCTAGCTGACTCAAGGTAAGTGTAGATTACGAAATTCAAGAACATATATAACTTATTATTGAAATTCTTTCAGACGACAGCCGAGAATCATCATGCCAATGCTTTGGAGAGCTCCGCTTTGCCATGTAACAGATTGCTACTTCTGTCTTAGCAAAAAAACAGGCGTAGGAAAAAATATACGATGGACTTACGCTGCTGTTTCAACAGTGAATTTTCCAGTGCCATTTTCCGAAGAACCAGTGGACCCGCAACCGTCCGTTTCAAGATGGGCATCTAATAATGAGGCGATACATCCAACATCAGATCCGGAGACAGTAGAAACCACATCAGAATGCGAGTCAACATATACATTGCATGGAGGTCAACGCTTATGTTCCCAAGCAGAACTGAACGATTGGGTTAGAGAATTGAAACTCTCCAAGGAAGATGCAGAGTTGCATGCATCGCGCATGCAACAGTTCGGTTTCTTGGCTCCTGGTGTGGTGACAACAATCTACAGGAAGCGTCATGAACCATACGCAAGGTACTACACAAAAAAAGACAACATCTGTTTTTGTAAGGACATTCCCGGATTATTTGGTGAACTCGGGTACTCTTACGATCCAGGAGAGTGGCGTCTTTTCATCGACAGCAACAAGCAGAGCCTTAA